>CM072523.1:56261677-56854177 GCA_036898135.1 Oncomelania hupensis
TGTTGCTTTTGTTGTAGGATTGCTTCATAATGAAAATGACTTGTTCTCATGCTGTAGACAATGTTGTGAAATAAATGTTATATTTCAGTTGGCCGAAGCGTGTTAGTGAAATAAAATAGAAAGAGATTTCTCTTATAAAGCTTCTGAACAGTGAAGGCGCTGGCCCGTAATATCCAGCAATCACAAAATAGTTTGCTGAAGTCAGGATTCCAACCCACGTCGCCCAAGACGCACTCACACAAGTCGTGCGCACTAACCACTGAGCCATCCCTGCCGCCAAATACATATATAGACAACCTTTAATACATGTATAGGCAACCTTTAATACATGTATAGACAATCATTAATATATGTTTAGACAATCTTTAATACATGTATAGACAATCTTTAATAAATGTATAGACAATAGTTAACACATGTATAGACAATCTTTAATACATGTATAGACAACCTTTAATACACGTAAAGATAATCTTTAGTACAAGTAAAGACAATCTGTAATACTTATATAGACTATATTTAATACATGTATAGACAATCTTTAGTACAAATAAAGACAATCTTCAATACAAGTAAAGACAATCTGTAATACATATATAGACAATCTTTAATACATGTATAGACAATCTTTAGTGCAAATAAAGACAATCTTTAGTACAAATAAAGGCAGTCTTCAATACATGTATAGATAATATTTAATACATGTATAGATAATCTTTAATACAAGTAAAGACAATCTGTAATACATATATAGACAATCTTTAATACACGTACAGACAATCTTTAGAACAAATAAAGACAATCTGTAATACATGTATATACAATATTTAATACATGTATGTTCTGCGGTGTTGTATTCCCATCAACCTTTTTGGTTGTCTTCCTAATAAAGAATGAGAAACAGACGAAGAACGGAGCCAGGTGGGGTGGGAAGATGACAAGACAAGATAGCATAAGATAAGATAATACGATCAGGGGATAAGGAGAAGAACTAGAAGGAGAGAAAGAAGGACAAAACGGAGGAAGAACCTAAAGGAAATCAAGAAGACAAACAGAAAGATGGATAACGAGTTAGTGGGCGAGAAAGAGGTGGAAACGCAAGAAGAATGGACCCAAACATAAAGACCCAGAACAAAAAAAGATTTCTTGAAATATCTTATTGAGCCACAGAGATAGAGAGAGCGAGGAGGAGGTGGGCAAGGGAGGGGGGGAGGGAGATGATGGAGAGAAAGAGAGAAGATGGGGTAGCACAGAGTCTCCAAGGAAAAGGGTTCGTTGGAACTCGTGGCAAAATCAAATCGGTGCAGTAGAAACACCTAATCGTTGGAACGGGCTGTGCGTACTACCTGACCCGCCAAACCTCCGTTGACTTTACTATTTACTTACATTAGTTCTTTTTACATCTAAGTCAAACGTCTAAAGGCGTCAACTTGCTGCTTCATGATCTGTCTTCACTGCAAGGTTCGTGAACCCTTTGGACCAAAAAGAAAAAAAAGGTTCAGAAACCTAGGCTCGGGATCTTAGAACCTTGGGGGAAAAAAAAGGGGGGGGGGGGGTGTTGTGAATATCTACGAACCTGCCAGTTAGGACAGGTTTTAGGCGCACCGTGTAATTTCTCAAACAACTGGGCACAATCCTGGGCGAACAGTGGGTTGAGGGAACTGACCTACTGTTTGCTGGGGGGATGCTTTTTTACGTAGCTGGCACTTACCCGTTTTTACACACATGAGCGTCAGGATCTTTAAGTACGTGCGATGGAATGTCTGTGCGCATAAACGGAACCTCAGTTTATGCTTTCATCGGAATTAAAAAACGAAGGTGCAAAACCATAATGACTAGACTTGTATCTTCGAGACTTGAAAATAACAACGGGAGCTTTTTAGTGGAAGGGCAATTATTGTAGCACGTTATGGGGAAGCGGTCAGGGATAGGAAAGAAATGGTTTTATCTTCTTTTCAAGACTCGGGCCAACTTGCGCCGTGCAATGGACATGAACCATTCACATGCAAAAATGACAACACAGCGGTCCTCTATCGGACACTTAGTCAATCGCAGTGATTATCAGGGAGGCTATGTAGTAGTAGTAGTAGTAGTAGTAGTAGTAGTAGTAGTAGTAGCAGTAGTAGTAGTAGTAGCAGTAGTAGTAGTAGAAGTAGTAGTAGTAGTAGTAGTAGTAGTAGTAGTAGTAGTAGTAGCAGTAGTAGTAGTAGCAGTAGTAGTAGTAGTAGCAGCAGTAGTAGTAGTAGAAGTAGTAGTAGTAGTAGTAGTAGTAGTAGTAGTAGTAGTAGTAGTGGTGGTGGTGGTAGTAGTAGTAGTAGCAGCAGTAGTAGTAGTAGGAGGAGGAGGAGGAGGAGGAGGAAAAGGAGAAGGAGGAAGAAGAGTGCAATTTCTGGGTAGCTTGATATGAAAGACTGTCCACATTGTGGCTTCAAGATTCAAGATTTAATCCCATTTTTTCGTCCCTTTTGGGGTATGGCTTTTCTCCCCCCCCCCTCCCTCCTCCCCTTCCCCCTCCACCCAAAAAAGGAAAAGAAAAAAAAGCGTAACAATCATAATGCGGTTGTAAAGAAATAACAGTAACATTACTAACATTCCAACTTCAAAATTCAGAACAATAACATTACTAACATTCCAACTTAACATTCAGAACAATAACATTACTAACATTCCAACTTTAACATTCAGAACAATAACATTTTGCTAATACTGTTAATATTATTGGTGTACGACCTTTCCTAATTTTATACACTGACCCTATTTTGGTAATACCTGTTTTCTTTCCCGAAACAAATGACCCAAGTTAAACATTGATTTGCACGAGAAATATTTCCTAGAAATAAATTTTGTCATGGTGTTTTGTGTGTTGGACACTCAAAAATAAAGTGAAATCCATCCCCAATAGAACCCATATTACAATCCCTACAAAATCTTTCTTTCCTTATTACACCTTCCCGCCTTCCTAATTCTATTTGTAGCTTATGATCTGAACAACGAACTTTTATCGAAGTTTGAACATAAATATCAGGTGACTGAGAGATAGATTTTTTACGACCAAACTGTAATTTAATACTTTTGTAGAAGAAACATTTGCTGCTTTCGTCAAGAGACTGTTTCCATGTCAGTATAACGTTATTCTTTAAAGAGATAGCAAACGTTTCTGCATAACGAATCTGAACTCGGAAAATGTTGCGTTTTCCATTCACAATCATAACCAGTCTCAAACAGAATAGTCTTAATATAATTTAACCATTGTGATTAAAAATTATAATCTGAACACAACTGATGTATGTTTCAATACATTCGACGTGTAAATTTAGCAGAAGAAGTTGATTGAATCCAAAATCGAATCATCCTATGTTCGACATGAACAGATAGGGGAAATAAACCAGTTTCTACCAATATCATATTATTCATCGTACAACGATTTCATTGACAACATTTTAAGAAACTTCATTTGCAACTTTTTCAATATAGCTATATTTTCAATCCCAACATTTCACAATCATATAATACAACTGGAAGAACCAATTTTTGATATAGGTCTAAAGTGCCACTGACAGATAATTCTTGCACTGATAGATAATTCTTGGCTGCAAGAGGGAGTTGCTTCCCTTATTGTCAGTTTGATCTTGGGTGTGTTCTGCTATCGGGATCCATGGACGAGTGCGTGAGCCCTTTGATTAGGCAGGAGAAGTCCCGACACCTCCTTTCCCAGCCTTGTCCTTCATCCTCTGTTATTGGGGCGCACAGGGCTAAATTATCGGCGGGTCTTGTATGTAGGTCGGTGGCAGTCATCTGCAGAGGGTATGGTGGCAGTAGTGCTGCCAATCTTTTACACTTTCAGCATTTCCCCCCCTGCTTTATAAATCAGCATTTGGGATTTTTTTTACGAGGAATAGTGTGTATCTAACTGGGGCAGGGGGAAGGAGGGAGGGAGAGAGAGAGATACAAAGAGAGAGAATAGTTCACATGCCGATTTAGGCACATTTCTCCAAACCTTCTTTACTTTCAATAGAAGGTAAGCAAATAAATTGAGAGAGACAGGCACAGACAGAGAGATACATTCAAGAGTTATAGGAAGATGAGACAAAAGGGTCAATTGTGGAGAACTGCTTAGGTACGCCAGTCGTTTGCAATTGTTTTTGACTAAACACGTATTTAATTCTTTATATGTATGTAACCGTTTTTACATAGCGCTTTTCCAGTTCAACAGCTGCTCAAGGCGCTGGTCGATTACAAGCTCCAACACAAACAGCCTGAGCTGCTCGTTAGCGACCTTAGGCGCGCATCGCTTGGCTCCATGTAGAACTGAGCAAAATCCTGGACGATCGGGGATTGAGAGAGGCCCTGGTCCTAGTGCTTGGCTGTGTGTATGTATGTATTTGGCATGCACTTACCGGTCAAAGACATGAGCGTCGGGATCTTGAATGATTTAAAGCGCAGGACTCCTTGAAACAGTCAAGCTCAAAGCGCACGAAGAACCACAACAGGGGTCTAGCCATCAGCAATATCAACTTTGTAACATTATATAAGGCGACATTTTCGTGATATAAGAAGTTAAGAGTAAATGCTGAGTGCGTAGAAAGCAACGCAAAAATACCCCGCGCATAAAAATGTCGTCTGCGATTTCGTGGAAAGCGGCCGTGTTTGTCCTGCTCCGTCTATATTAGCACGGAGGAAACCATACAACGTGGACAGCAACACAGTGCGCACACTGCTACTGAAACTGGGCACTACCCTTTTTCACAAACACGTTTTGTTTTGTCCTGTCCGGAGTTTCGGGTGACACTGGTTTGACACTTTCAGAAGGAAAAGAACACAAAATGTGCACATTTAAATGCGACCTCACGCTTCACCAAGGAGGGGCGAGGGGAAAGGGGGGGGTGTTGGGGGAAGGAGACGGGGTGTGTGATTAAGGGAGGGGTTGGAATGAAATCTTAAAAGAATGGGATGGAGAGTTGGGATGTATGGTGAGAGGGGGGGGGGGGATTTCTTGAAGTGAGGTTTTAAAGTGAGTGTAAAGTCATCGTATCTAAGGTTTACTGTTGGTTGCCAAAGTGATAGCAGAGTGTATTAACCCATTTATTATCATCTGTTGGGCGCCCGTGCGGTACTTCTGTTTTATAAGGAAGATGAGCTATTTGCTGATAAAAGCTTGTCCCCTATACGCTCTGTGTCCGGGGACGTTAATTTAAATAATCGCAAAAAAATTGCTGATAAAGCAGACGGCCTTTTGAACGGTCGGACAGGCAGTTTAGATTTTATTTTCGCATACATCATGAGTCTTTAGACACACACAACATGTATGAATATACATATATAAGGAAATAATCATCTCAACCTGAATTAGACATTTTAGACAGTGGGCGTCAAGAGCGGCTTGAGTTAGATCCTGTATCGGCCAGCGCCTTGAGCAGCTCTTGAGCTGGAAAAGCGCTATATCAGAACCATTAAATACGTAAACAAACACATAAATAAATACATAACATTAAAAAAAAGATTACATTTTATTATAGCGTTGCGCAATTTTCGTCTGACCTGCTGACACACTTTAAAAGTGGGGATGGGGTAGAGGTGTCGTGTCTGCCTGTATATGATGGGGTAGAGGTGTCGTGTCTGCCTGTATATGATGGGGTAGAGGTGTCGTATCTGCCTGTATATGATGGGGTAGGGAGGCATAAGGAGGTGAGATTAGGAGGGAAGAGGAAGAATGTGTGTGTGTGTGAATGTGTGCGTGTGTGTGTGTGGTGTGGTATGCGTATGTATGTGTGTTTTGTGTGTGTGTGTGTGTGTGTGTGTGTGGGTGTGTGGGTGTGTGTGTGTGTGTGGGTGGGTGGGTGGGTGTGTGTATGTGTGTGGTAAGGGTGTGTGTGGTGTGTTAGAAAATATCTGATTGAAATCGTCACAGGTCTCTCTGGTGAAGAATTGAGAGAAACCATTCTCTCTGGAAACATTCAATTTGTCTGCGACCGACTGTGCAACGCTCCCGTTTGGACCACCTATATTTGTTCAATTTTTTTAATGTAGTGTTTATTTCTTTTCTTGTATGTTATTGGTCAACTTGTTTATTTTCTTAATTTAAAAAACTGTATTTATTGTTTTTTCATTTGTACATAGTAATGTTTGTGCGTCAGTGCTGGTCGTGAGAGGGGAAGAACGGAGGTTTGGATTGGGGGAATGGCAACGCCTGTACTTTGGCAACTCGTCTTTGTTTGTACCTAGTGCTAAGGCAATACAGGACTGATAGTGGCCTGTATACTTCGGCACATACACTTCTTTTACGTGCCGCTGTGGCGACACTAGGCATAGCAATAAAACAATAATTCCAGAAAAAAAAGCTGTGTTGCAATATTTTGAGGGGAAAAAAAACCTATCAAGCACCGTCTATGCCCATTCCTTATTGATTATTATGATTGATGATGACTATGACGAAGATGATGACGACGACGCGATGATGATGATGATGATGATGATGATGATGATGATGATGATGATGATGATGATGATGATGATGATGATGATGGTATCGACGACAGTGGTGATGATAAAGTTATTCGTGGCAGGGTCTGAAATATATCCACAACTCGCCGCTCAAGATTCACGGACATCTGACGTCACGGAATTGCGTCATTGACAGCCGCTTCGTGCTGAAAATCACTGACTACGGAATTCTGGGGCTGATGGACAAACTTAAGTTCAACAGGAACCTGGAGGCCAGAGGTGAGTGATTCGTCATTTCACCCACCAACCAGCGGACACGACCATTCAGTTCTCGAGCACAGGGGTATCGAAATCCCGCGGGGTGGCCTGTTGCCGGTTTCCTCCCTCCCTTGAGTAATGGCGTTGGGTGCAGTTAAGGCAAAGATTAACAAAAATTACACGTTATTTTGACCATAACACAAGCCATTGGACAATATGATGACATAATCACAGTGTGGAAGAAACGGAAACTTCGATGGTATGCCACGTCACCAGAGCATCAGGCCTTGCAAAGACCATCCAGCAAGGCACGGTGCAAAGAGGCAGAAGAAGAGGGAGACAGAAAAAGAGGTGAGAGGCCAACATTCGAGAATGGACTGGCTTGACACTGAGCGAAGGGTTGCTGAGGACAGGGAAAAATGCAGTATGGTGGTTTAACGATCATCTGTGGTGCAACGATCTTAGAATTACGGGATAGGATAGGATCCTATCCTATCCTATCCTGTCCCGTAACCCGGCGGTTGTAGGGGCATCACAGATGATCGTTTAACCAGCATACTCCATCTTTCTCTGTCCTCAGCAGCCCTGATGGCTTCGCTCAGTGTCAAACCAGTCCATTCTCGAATGTTGTCCTCCCACCTCTTTTTCGGTCTCCCTCTTCTTCTAACTCCTTGCACTGTGCCTTGCAGAATAGTCTTTGCAAGTCCTGATGATCTGGTGACGTGGCCATACCATCGGAGTTTCCGTTTCTTCACCACTGTGAGCAGGTCATCGTGTTGTCCAATGGCTTGTGTGATGGTCTGCACGGTGGGTTTCAAAGACGTCAAAAAACTTCGATCTGGGGCCTATCTGGTGGAGTGCTCAACCAAAAGGGCATCGGATTGTCTGTTAAAGAGGAATTTGACCGTCTTTGTTGACAGACAAATCAAAGTTACTGTGCATGGACGGTTGAATTCCTCCAAGGGAGTCATCCGATGTCAGGACTTGATCGATATGTCGGAATCGGAAATTCGCGATGAACTCTCCAGCCAGGGGGTCACAGCGGTACAGCGGGTCTTTGTCACCAAAGGACCCAAGCGTATCCCCACCAATACACTTTTTGTGACCTTTGCCATGGCCAAGTTGCCGGAGTCACTCAAGGTGGGATACCTTCGGGTGAAGGTGACACCGTTCATTCCATCACCGTTGCGTTGCTTCCGCTGCCAAAAGTTTGGCCATGGTAGCGGAACATGTAAAAACAAAGAAATTTGCGCCGTGAATGCGCCAAGGATAAACATGAAAACGCATGCAAGGATCCTATTTGCTGCGTGAATTGCGCGGGGCAGCATGCTTCCAGCTCCAAAGATTGCCCTCAGTGGCAGTTGGAGCTGGAGATCCAAAAGGTGAGGGCCACTGAGAGGTGCACCTTCGCAGACGCAAGAAAAACGGTCATGGAAAGGAGTCCGGGTATCCGAGAGCGTTCCTTTGCGTCTGTGGTGAGTTCCACACCCCATGTGGAACCTAGTTCACACCCAGCAATGGAACTCACTTTGAATAAAAATGACGCAGGTTTTGGATGCACTGTGCAGGCGGATGGACAATCTAGAGAAAATGCTCACGTTGTTTGGTCATAGGGGGGGTTCTCCAGCCCCATCAGCTACACTGGAGAACGTGCCGACGGTCACGTCCAAAACCGTCACCCACAACACGCAGACGGCCGTGTCTAAAGCCGTCACACCTGCCGCGAGGGAGGCCATGCCTCAAGCCGCCACACTTCGGCGGCAGGTTACAGTGACCAGGTGGTCACAGAGGCAGCCCGGATCTTATTGGCTCAGCCGGGGAGCGTCGGGGGAGGAGAGGGAAAAGTTGGGAAGGGTAGGAGGGAGAAAGTAGATCCAAGATCCATTGCTGGGGAGAAGGGGAAGAAGCCTGCTGGTAGTTTGGGATCCGGGAGTTCCAAGAAAACTCAAAAGCCTGGACCCCTTTCTTCCAAGCATCATCAACCTCTCGAGACGGAGAACCGTTTCAGGGAGTTGATGGATCATGAGGAGATGGATGATGGTCAGAAAACTATAGAGACATAATTGTCATCTCAGAGATTGAAATATTTAGCATTCTTTTACTTCATTTTTATGGCCATTTTACAATGGAATATCCGAGGGATAAGGGCAAATTATGAGGAGCTCTGCTGTCTGCTGACGGAGCATCAACCTGAAGTGTTAGCCATTCAGGAAACTCTCCTGTCAGAGAAACATCTTATAGATATCACTGGTTATTCCTCTCTAAATTGTACATCTTCTAGAGGCGTTTCACTCTTTATTCATAGAAACGTCCCATTTAGCCCAATTTCACTTAATACAAGTTTACCAGCAGTTGCAGCCAGAATATCTCTTTTTAAATCCCTCACAGTTTGTTCTATATATTTGACACCATCAATAAATGTAACTAAAAGTGAACTTGAAAATTTGATCCAACAGTTACCTACCCCTTTTTTGTTGTTGGGAGATTTTAATGGACGCTCTCCCCTGTGGGGTAGCGATCGTACCGATTCTCAGGGTAAAATAATTGAAGACATTTTAGACTCGTTAAACCTAGTAACTTTGAACGAGGGTGCTCCAACGTTTTCCTGTTCAAGAACTGCTTCTTTGTCCCACATTGATATATCGATCTGTGATCCCTCCTTACTTTTGGATTTTAAATGGACAGTTTTAGAAGATCTCCATGGCAGTGACCATTTTCCGGTTTTATTAAAACATGATTCAGACAACCTTGGCAAACTCATGGCAGGTGGAAACTGAAACAAGCTAACTGGAATCTGTTTTCTAACCTGTCTGAGGTACAGTTACGTGCTAAGAAACAGGAATTTTCGAATGCCATAGATCCAATCCAGCTTTACACTGACATAGTTATAAACAGTGCCAAGGAGTCCATTCCGCAAACTTCGTCAAACCCTCACACACTTAAAAAACCCTGGTTCGACGATGAATGTAGAAAACTTCAGCAAGCTCGTAAAAAAGCTTTAAGAACTATGTTTTTACACCCAAGCACTGAAAATAAACAGAACCACCAACGTTTGCGAGCGCAATGCCGACAGCTCTTCAAACAAAAGAGAAGAGAATCGTGGAGAAGTTTCTGCTCCACACTTAATTCGAAAGCGAAACTGTCGAAGGTGTGGAAAGTGGTCCGCAAACTCAAAAATAAAAGTAACAAACAGGTGAGCCCATGCCTTACTGTGCAGGGGGACGTAATCGGAGATAAAAAATTAGTAGCTGATCTTTTGGCTTCTTCTTTTGCTGCAAATTCTTCCTCTGAAAATTATTCTGTCCCTTTTCAAACATTTAAAACCCGTAAAGAAACACAACAGTTAAATTTTACCTCCGATAATTCTGAAGATTACAACATTCCGTTCTCATTAGTCGAGCTTGACGATGCAATTAACAAAAGTGCAGATTCAGCAGTTGGACCGGATGATGTACATTATCAATTTCTCAGACATTTAACAAGGTACTCACGGTCTCAACTGCTGGACATCTTCAATCAGCTCTGGATCACTGGCACCTTTCCTCCCTCCTGGAGAAAGGCCATTATTGTACCCATCCCTAAACCTGGCAAAGACCATACTAACCCGACAAACTATAGACCAATAGCCTTAACGTCTTGCTTATGCAAGACGCTAGAAAGAATGGTTTATTCTCGTTTACTGTGGTATCTAGAAACAAATAATATTTTATCCAACACTCAGTGTGGCTTTCGAAGTGGTCGAAGTACTGTTTGACCACCTGGTGCGACTGGAAACTTTTATCCGTAACGCGTTCGTCCAGGGTGAACATGTCGTTGCCATCATGTTTGATTTGGAAAAAGCTTATGATACCACATGGAAATATGGCATTCTTTCAGATTTACAAGAAATGGGTTTGAAGGGACATTTACCTCTGTTTATATCCAATTTTCTAACGGACAGACTCTTTCAGGTTAAGGTTGGGGGATCTTTGTCAGATATGAGGGAACAAGAGATGGGAGTGCCTCAGGGTAGCATCTTGTCTCCCTTGCTGTTTAATATTAAAATAAATAATATTGTTTGTTCCGTTAAACGGGGAATTGACAATTCTTTGTTTGTTGACGATTTTGCGTTAGTAGCCAAAGGTAAAACTTTGGCATCTGCAGAACGTCAGCTACAGTTATGTGTCAAGGCCGTTGAAGACTGGGTTTTACAAAATGGTTTTAAATTTTCTGAAGCAAAAACTGAATGTATTCACTTTTCCAAGCACCGGGAATTATTCAAGACCCTACTATTCTCCTCAATAAAACTCCAATAAAGGCGGTCCAACAAGTCAAATTTTTGGGTGTTATTTTTTATCAAAAGCTATCTTTCATTCCTCATCTGAAAATTTTGAAAACTAAATGTCAACAGGCCTGCAATTTGCTCAAGGTTATCAGTGGTACAGACTGGGGTGCTGACAAGAAAACTTTATTGCTGTTATATCATTCTTTAATTAGATCCAAGTTAGACTATGGTTGCATTGTTTATGGTTCTGCTAGAAAATCTTATCTTAAGATGCTAGATCCAGTTGCCCATCAGGCACTACGCATTGCTTTGGGTGCGTTTCGCACTTCCCCTTGTGAAAGCCTTTACGTGGAAGCTAACGAACCCCCGCTGGAGCTGAGACGTACAAAATTGTCAATGAATTACTATTTAAAATTAAAAACTGATCCCATGAACCCCGCTTATGACTGTGTTTTCAACCCAGATTTTGTTCAAAAATTTGAAGCAAACCTAACACAATTCCTCCGTTTGGCATCAGAATGCAAGCTCATCTGGAAAAAGCAGGCATCGATGTTGCTTCCATCAACGACGATGAGCTTCGGACTGAAGCTCCTCCATGGAAATTATGTATCCCAAACATTAATTGGCAGTTGTCCGCTTTCCTTAAAAACAATACATCCGAAACCGTATATAACCAACTTTATTTAGAACAGTGTGCTTTATACCCAGGATATGAACAACTTTTTACAGACGGGTCAAAGAAATGAGATTCAGTTGCTGCTGCGTCGGTCTCTGGGAGACACTTAGACCAGCCTTTGCAACAGCGTTTACCTGATTTTTGTTCTGTTTATACAGCTGAGCTCAAGGCAATTCATTTAGCTCTGAAACAAGTTTATCAATCCAAAAGAACATCATTTTTAATCATGTCTGATTCATTGTCAGCACTTCAGGCTCTTTCCACGAGAAAGATATCACACCCTTTTCTGGCAGAGATCCATGACCTCCATACACAACTTGTTTCTGAGGGTAAAAAGATAGTTTTTATGTGGGTCCCTGATCACATGGGCATCCGCGGCAATATTGCAGTAGACAGGGCGGCTAAAGATGCTCTGCATCTCGATTTCCCTCCAGAGATTTTCCAGTTTGTGCCTTACTCTGACCTACGTTGTATGACTGGATCTTATTGTAAACGACTGTGGCAGACTGACTGGTCTAACCATGTCAACAACAAATTATTTCAAATTCTTCCCGATTTGTCCACTTCTTTGCCTAACTTTGCATCCACTCGCAAAGAAGAAACAGTGTTATCTCGCCTTCATATTGGGCATACTTATGTCACCCACAGTTTCCTTTTAAAAGGAGAAGAACCACCATGGTGCTTTGCATGTGATCAATCCTTTTCCATTCGCCATTTCATGTCTGAGTGTGCTGATTTGATTGAGGAAAGGGAAACATATTTTGGTTCCATACCTTTCAAAGAGATTTTTAAAGTATGTAATGGTCAACATCTGTTTCAATTTTTACATGATGTTGGTTTGTTTTATCGCATATAAATCGTATCGACATGTTTTGTTTAGTTTGGATTTTATTAGGACTGAATTTAGTGATTTGATTGAAGAAAGAGAATATATTTTTAATACATCAGTTTTAAAGAAGTCTCTTAAAGAGGTGTCATGTGAAAGTTTGTTTGTGTATTTAAGAGTAACAGGCTTGTTTTTTAAGACTTGAATCATTTGATATTTTAAGATAACGTCTCTCTGGTCCTGATTTGGCTCGGAAGAGTCCGCTGGACCTAAAGCAATAATCTTGTATTGTATTGTATTGATGGTCTGTCGGACTTCGTCATTGGTGATGTGTTGGGTATAGGAAATGCCCAGAAGTCTTCTGTAGCACCTCATCTCCATGCTTTATATTCTTCGTTGGAGATCTGCTGTGAGGGTCCATGCTCGATCTCCGGGTTACGGGACGGGATAGGATAGGATAGGGATAGGATAGGATTATTATTATTATTATTATTATTATTATTATTATTATTATTATTATTATTATTATTATTATTATTATTATTACTTTGCGGTGTGCAGATTTGCTGTGGTCGGCACCTGAGGTGCTCCGTGATGAGGTACTGATGAGACGAGGGACGGACAAGGGAGATGTGTACTCTCTCTCCATCATCTTCCAAGAGGTGGCGCTTAGATCCGAACCCTACAGCTCCCACAGCCTCACCCCAGAAGGTAAGAGCAATATGACGCCAAACTTCACGCCCCTCTCTTTTTTTTTTTCTTTTTTTTTTTTTAAATCTTTATGACGTCACACTTTTTTTTTCTTTTTTTTCCCCTCTTCTATCTTTTATGACGTCAAACGTCCTTCATCTTTTTATGTTTATGACGTCAAACTTTATTCCTGCTGTTATCTTTGGAGCGTTGGGCATTTAGCTCAAAACATAAACAGTCTGTTTTGCCTTCTTGCACCGTTTAAAGAGGCCAGGTTCTCATGAGATTTGTTGTTGTTGTTGTTTTGTGACGATGAGTTTACCCTAAAAAAATGTTGTTAGCTTTTTGTGTGTTCTTTTCGTGCTCTTTCGTGCTCTTGAACTGGTAAAATGCTATACAAGAATTAGAACTATAATATTAAGAAATATAACAAAGCAATCTCCACGTAAACTCCTTCTCTCCCAATAATAAAGACGCACCCTTGATACTGTGGTCCTTTAATACTAATATGCCTGCAGACTACGTGTGTTGTTTACGGGCTGAAGTGAAATATGGCTGTTGTCTATTGTTTATGACACTCAGGCTTAGCCCAGGTCTAGCCCTTATTGATGCGTCTTCCGTCAAAGCGGCGCGACATTGTTGATGTTGTTCTGTGTATCCCAAATTAGCGTTCGGGATGGGTGAGAGAGAGAGAGAGAGAGAGAGAGAGAGAGAGAGAGAGAGAGAGAGAGAGAGAGAGAGAGAGAGAGAGAGAGAGAGAGAGAGATGAGATAAGATAAGATAACAATTTTATTTTGCAAGGGTAAAAGAGTAAGCGCTGGATGCGCTTTTTTACATCTTGCCCTTGGGGCTTTAACAATAACTATTAAATACAACAAATGAATGTTATAACATTAACATCATGGAATATCATCATGGAATATATATTTTAAATTTTTTTTAAAATATTAAATCATATTATTGTTGTTAATTTTAACAACAAATAACGTTTATTTAATTTTTAATGTGTTTTAAGAGACGTGTTCTAAATGATGTAAATGATGTAAAGAGAGAGAGAGAGAGAGAGAGAGAGAGAGAGAGAGAGAGAGAGAGAGAGAGAGAGAAAGAGAGAGAGAGAGAGAGAGAGAGAGAGACACACACACACACACACAGAAAGACAGACATGCAGACAGACAGAGACACAGAGAGTGTATATATTTGTGTGGTGTGTTGTGTTCTTGTTGTGGGTATGTGTGTACATATATGTGTGTGTGCTCTGCGTGTGTGTTGATGCCTGTGTACGTACGTTTGTGACCAGTGTCATGGTCGGCTCTAGAAGGGGCTGGGAGAGAAGCAGATTCAGGTTGAGGGGAGGAGGGAGGGGGATGGGTGGGTGGGTGAGTGCGTAATTGACGAACTGTGCTGAGTTTATTAAACCGTTTTTAAAGCGAACGGTTTGGGTTGTAAATAAAAGGTATCAAAATGTCAGTCCGCATGTGCGTGTTCGTGCGTGTATGTGGACTTTATGTGCGTAGAGAGGTTTCGTTTTGCCTGAAGGAGTGAACGAACGACACAACACCGGCCATCAGAGATGGCCCTGTTTCGGCTCTTTGCAGTCCGCTGGACCCTATAGACAATGACTAAATAATTAACTAACTAAGATGGGGCCGTAGACCGCCCTGAGTCAGCCGCTTTGGTCAAAGCTTAAAAAAAAAAAAAGTAAGAAAAAAGAAACAGAACTCAGCTCAGCACTTTCAACATGCAGCCGAGCAGTGTGGTTTGAACAAAAGACGGGAAACAAAATCGAACGATGAAATAAGTCGAGTCACGAGACGTCAACACTTTGAAAATAGTCTAAATTTGCCCGCTTGCGTGACACAAATGATCCACGGTCTGCATTCAAAGACTTCAGCTGAGTTAGGAACACTGATCCTAATCATGGTGGCCATGATCCCTACCCATTCCCCTGTCCACTTCCCCATTCTTTCACCTCAAGCGAAGTGATTGGCCGTCCTGGGTCACGTGCCATGGCCTCGGAGCACAATCACTCATAGTTATATTGATTACGCTCTCTCTCTCTCTCTCTCTCTCTCTCTCTCTCTCTCTCTCTCTCTCTCTCTCTCTCTCTCTCTCTCTCTCTCTCATTGGGGCATGGTCATGGCCGGCACTGGACTGCTGTTTACTTGTTGTGAGAGTCTCCTGACCGCACGTTTGGCTTGTTTGTTCAGCTTGGGCCAAAATGGTGTCTGCTTCTGGGCATCATCGGAGGGTTAATAACCTTCTCACGATGACATGTTTTCCTCCCTTGGCCGCATATCAATACACGTCATTTTAACGACGTTTTTTTTTTCTTTCTGTCTTTAGTCATAACAAAAATCACGTCTTTTAAATCGACGTATTTTTTCCTCTCTTGTAGTACTTTTTTTTAAAGTCTTTTTTTTTCCTCCCGTCATAATGAATACATCATTTCTTTTTAAATGTTATTTTAATTTTTTTCTTCTCTCTTGCGTCATATGAATATAGGTCAGTCATGTTCACGACCTGGAAGGAGGTTGAGTTGGTTGTGGGCTTGGAAACGAAAGGTGTCGTAAATAGTTGAGGAGGTTTCGAAATGAAAGTGTAGGGAGAGGGGAATTGGAAAGGCGGGGGTGGGGGAGGGGGGAGGGGGGGAGAGACTGAGGGGATAGAGGGAGGGGGGTCGGGATGGTGGCAGGGAGGTGGGGGCGGGGGGGGGGGGGGGGGGGCGGAGAATTTAAAAGGAAGGGAAGAAAGCCAATAGATGGCAATGACAATAACATTAATTAATGCAATGTCCAGGTCACAGCCAATGGATAATGATTTATAGTGGATTTATTTTCTTCGTAAGTACTGAAATGATTTGTTGCTGTCGTTGTGGTGTTTATGTAGAGATCATCAAGAAGGTCCGGAAGCCTCCTCCACTGTGCAGACCTTCCGTGTCGCCTCAAGCCGCACCCCCACAGTTTATCCAGGTACGTGGCGAGATGGGAAGTGGGGGGGGGATGAGGGATGAGATTGTGGGTGAGTGGAAGGGAGGAAGCGTTTGTGTGTGTGAGGATGATTAGGGGAAGGATGAGATTGTGAGTGGTGTTATGGGCTTGTGTTGGATGTTATGGATGAGATTGTGAGTGGTGTTATGGGCTTGTGTTGGATGTTATGGATGAGATTGTGAGTGTTGTGGGCTTGTGTTGGATGTTATGGGTGAGATTGCGAATGGTGTTATGGGCTTGTATTGGATGTTATGGGTGAGATTGTGAGTGGTGTTGTGGGCTTGTGTTGGGTGTTATGGATGAGATTGTGAGTGTTGTGGGCTGGATGTTATGGGTGAGATTGCGAATGGTGTTATGGGCTTGTATTGGATGTTATGGGTGAGATTGTGAGTGGTGTTGTGGGCTTGTGTTGGATGTTGTGGGCTTGTGTTGGGTGTTGTGGGTGAGACTGTGAGTGGTGTTGTGGGCTTGTGTTGGATGTTATGGGTGAGACTGTGAGTGGTGTTGTGGGCTTGTGTTGGATGTTATGGGTGAGATTGTGAGTGGTGTTGTGGGCTTGTGTTGGATGTTATGGGTGAGACTGTGAGTGGTGTTGTGGGCTTGTGTTGGATGTTGTGGGCTTGTGTTGGATGTTATGGGTGAGACTGTGAGTGGTGTTGTGGGCTTGTGTTGGGTGTTGTGGGTGAGACTGTGAGTGGTGTTGTGGGCTTGTGTTGGATGTTATGGGTGAGACTGTGAGTGGTGTTGTGGGCTTGTGTTGGATGTTATGGGTGAGATTGTGAGTGGTGTTGTGGGCTTGTGTTGGGTGTTGTGGGTTTGTGTTGATTGTGAGTGGTGTTGTGGGCTTGTGTTGGATGTTGTGGGTTTGTGTTGGATGTTATGGGTGAGATTGTGAGTGGTGTTGTGGGCTTGTGTTGGGTGTTGTGGGCTTGTGTTGGATGTTATGGGTGAGACTGTGAGTGGTGTTGTGGGCTTGTGTTGGATGTTATGGGTGAGACTGTGAGTGGTGTTGTGGGCTTGTGTTGGATGTTATGGGTGAGACTGTGAGTGGTGTTGTGGGCTTGTGTTGGATGTTATGGGTGAGACTGTGAGTGGTGTTGTGGGCTTGTGTTGGATGTTATGGGTGAGACTGTGAGTGGTGTTGTGGGCTTGTGTTGGATGTTATGGGCTGGGTTAGAGCGTGATTGTGCCATTTAGCCAAGGAAGGAGAGAGGGAACATGTGTGTGTGTGTGTAAGTGTGTGTGTACTTGTGAAACGTCCCAAATGAGGAACGGAATTTGACGTTCTTAGTATCAAATGAGGTAATTTTCTCTTTTCCCATTTGTTTTTCGTTCCTCATTTGTTCTAAGTACACGGGAGTGCTCTTTAAGTGCACGGGTTGTGCATGGGAGTGCAGTTGTAGTGCAAGGGAGTGCTTTTTAAGTACATGTTCACTACAGTTGTAGTGCACGGAAGTGCTCTTTTAGTGCATGGGAGTGCAGTTGTAGTGCAAGGGAGTGCAGTTGTAGTGCATGGGAGTGTTTTTAGTGCAAGGGAGTGCTCTATCCGGGACGGAGAACTTCCAGAACACATTTTGAAAAATGTCGAGCTACTTCGTCTGCTATAGTGCGCGAAGTAGGTCAAGTTTTGTTCCAGACGGGTAGGTTTTAGAGCACCCTTTTCCCAAAAAGTTTGACCTAATTCGTGCCCTCTAAGAGACGATCTAGGTCAAGTTTTGCCAACACGGGTAGGATAAGGAATTTTCCTCGACGGGTAGGTTAAGGCACCCGCCTCGACGGGTAGGTTAAGGCACCCGTTTAAGAAAAGGGTTAGGGTCAGGGCTAGTTGCAGCGCTGCAACTAGCCCTGACCCTAACTCTTTTCTTGAAGGGGTGCCTTAACCTACCCGTCGAGGCGGGTGCCTTAACCTACCCGTCGAGGAAAATTACTTATCCTACCCGTGTGGACAAAACTTGACCTACTTCGCCTCCTAAGGAGCGCGAAGTAGGTCAATTTACCCCATTTGATACCTCGTACACGCATGTGTGTGTGTGAGTGCACGTAAAAAACGCACAAATGGGTTTCAGACCTTGTCTTTTCTAGTAACAAATGGGTTTATTTGCTTGGAACCCACTTTTTTCCAGGACCCACTTTTTTCTAAGTGCACAGGAGTGCTCTTTTAGTGCATGGGAGTGCAGTTGTAGTGCATGACAGTGTTTTAAGTACACATGAGTGCTCTATCCGGGACGGATAAATACAGTCAATTTTCGGAGAAATTTTGAAGAAAATTCGACCTATTTCGTCGCCTATAGGAGACGAACTAGGTCAGCTTTTTAGACAAGGGTTCGGGTAAGGGTTAGTTGTAGATCTATCCCTAGCCCTTGCCCTAACCCTTTTCCATCAAAAAATCACTTTCCGATTCCTACATTTTTAAATAAACAATCAATCAATCAATCTTTAATTTAATGTCTGTTCACACATTTAGGTGATATTAGACATTATTAATTATTATAATTAGACACTAATTAAACAAATTAATTAGACACTAAAATAATTTAGACAATATTATTATTATATCTTAAATAAACACAGTTGTGATGTATTGCAAATATGTGTGTGTGTGTTTTTTGTGTTCGGGTTCGTTAATGTGCAACTTAGTCAGGGTACCGTGGTTTGTGTTATCTGTTGCTGCAGGTGATGAAGCAGTGCTGGTCAGAGATGCCGGACATGCGACCCTCAGTGGAGGAAGTGTATGAGCAGTTTAAGAAACTCACCGGCGGCAAGTGAGTGCCTTTGTGTGTGCGTGCGTGTGTGCTTTTGTGTGTGCGTGCGTGTGTGCCTTTGTGTGTGCGTACCTTTCTGTATGTGCGTGAGTACATTTAAATGCATAACTACGTGTTTATGTGTGTAACGGAGTACCATTGTGTGTGCCTGAGTACAAAGGTGTATGCGTACCTGTGTGTGTGCCAACGTAAGTAACGTAGTGTTTGGGTGTGTGAGGGCGTGCATGCGTTGGAGAATTCGTTTATAGACATAGTGTCACGATCAGCAGTAAAAAGGACTCTCAACTCTCTCCCCTGTCTCTTTGAATGCATTTCTTTCTGTCTCCCTCTCTCTTCCCTCATAACGTGTCTCCCTTTCTGTCTCTCTCACTCTCACTGTCTCTGTCTCTGTCTCTCTCTCTCTCTCTCTCTCTCTCTCTCTCTCTCTCTCTCTCTCTCTCTCTCTCTCTCTCTACCTCTTTCTCTCCCTTTCTGTCTCTTTCTCCCTCTCTCTTTCTCTCTGTCACTCTCTCTCTCCCCCTCTCTCTCTCTATCTTTCTCTCTCTCTCTTCCTCCTTCTATCCTGTCTTTCCATCTTCTACGTTGATTCATGTGCTGCGAATTTCACCCACCTCATCACCGGTTTCTTCTCTCCTCTAATTATTCACCCCTACCCTTGCCTCCTCGTCCCCTTCATCAGGGTCTTATCTAAATAACGATTTGAACCCACAGTTTCAACAAGTTGTCAGTGTCAACATTTGTACATCGACGCGTCCTGGCAAGGAGTTTGGCAATGCAGAAAGCAACATTTTACCCCGCACAATACACCTCACACCACAGGCAACAGTCCTGCCTTGAGTTGAAAAATGTAAAGTCCATTACAGCCCTATGTTGACACAGTAAAGTAAACCCACAGAGAAGTAAAAACTTACCTCGTAGGTAAATATACGATCTTTGTAGAAGTCAAACCTAACAAAATGTCATTCAGTTTAATTTAATAATGAGAAAGAAAGTTAACTTATGTATTACAGTTTTAAGTGTACCAATTAGATTTATGTGCACTAGTCCATGCCTTCCTCATCATCTTCTTGTTCTTGTTCTTGTAAGTCTTCTTCTTCTTGTTCTTCTTCCTCTTCTTTTTTTTTAGGTGTTTTTTTTTGTTGTGGGTCAAAATAAGCTTGTTTCTTTTGTCGTCACGCGGCAAATGTTTTAAAATGAGAATTTGCTCAACTTTTTTTTTTTAATCCTGTTTTCTTTTTTTTCTTTTTTTTTATACCCGTCCCGAGGGATCGCAGTTGGCTCATTGGTGTGGGTCGTGTAGTCCAGTGTCGGGCGATAACATTGCAGCCTGCACAGGCCGTGTAGTCCAGTGTCGGGCGATAACATTGCAGCCTGCACAGGCAGTGTAGTCCAGTGTTCGGGCGATAACATTGCAGCCTGCTCAGGCAGTGTAGTCCAGTGTTCGAGCGATAACATTGCAGCCTGCTCAGGCAGTGTAGTCCAGTGTTCGGGCGATAACATTGCAGCCTGCTCAGGCAGTGTAGTCCAGTGTTCGGGCGATAACATTGCAGCCTGCTCAGGCAGTGTAGTCCAGTGTTCGGGCGATAACATTGCAGCCTTCTCAGGCAGTGTAGTCCAGTGTTCGGGCGATAACATTGCAGCCTGCACAGGCAGTGTAGTCCAGTGTTGGGCGATAACATTGCAGCCTGCACCAAGCAGTGTAGTCCAGTGTTCGGGCGATAACATTGCAGCCTGCACAGACAGTGTAGTCCAGTGTTCGGGCGATAACATTGCAGCCTGCACAGGCAGTGTAGTCCAGTGTTCGGGCGATAACATTGCAGCCTGCACAGGCAGTGTAGTCCAGTGTTCGGGCGATAACATTGCAGCCTGCACAGGCAGTGTAGTCCAGTGTTTGGGCGATAACATTGCAACCTGCTCAGGCAGTGGCTCAAACGCCCGTCACGCCTTAGAGGGGAAAAAGCAATGAAAAACCAAAACCTGAGACACTGCGCCCCTACTCCTTCGGATGAGAGTATAAACCGAGGTCTAGTCTGTGCACGCGCGCATTTCATCGCATGGACTTTCAAGATCCTGATGCCCATGTCCTAGATGGGTGAGTGCCGCTTGCACAAATAAATCCAGCACGCACTAGCTCCCTTCTCCCCATCAAGGGTCGCCCAGGATTGTGCTCAGTCGTCTGGGCGTCAGACTATGCGCCCAAAGGCAGCAAATGGGCGCCTCTTGAGTTAGATCCTGTATCGGCCAGCGCCTTGAGCAGCTCTTGAGCTGGAAAAGCGCTATATAAAAGTAATGAAATAAATAATAATCATATTTTCCTTTTAACATGCCGAAGATTTGGCAAGAGTTCTCTATAGCTCAACGAAGGGCGAATGTCGAGATACACTAACTTGTTTGTGAAGCCAACATAGAAGAGGACGGGATAAGAATAATTACTAGGAATAACCAAGGCAATTCCCAAATGATTCACAATCAGGGGATGCCAACGCAACTATTGTCTTGCGCATTTTGTTCTTTTTTTTCTTGTCGTTGTTGTTCTTGATATTTTTTTATTTTAATTTTCGCTGAAAGAATCTTGAGGTGAGAGTCTTAAATAAAATTGAAATTGAATTAATTCAAAAAAAGAATAATTGTGTTGATGCGTAAACAATTGCCTTGATGATTTTCTATTACAACACATATGCTTAAAGTGGATCTCAAGCCGAGATGGGAGCAGAAACAACCAAAACAACAAGAAGTCTAATGTGCGCTAAGAGATTACTTTATAAAAGTCTAACGTTCTAAAAGTCGGTTGTAGTCATTCGCTGACTTATCTTCCTGACAAGAGAGAGAGAGAGAGAGAGAGAGAGAGAGAGAGAGAGAGGGAGAGAGAGAGAGAGAGAGAGAGAGAGAGAGAGAGAGAGAGAGAGAGAGAGAGAGCAGAAACTTGCAATAGATATCTGCATACATGCATCAAGAATATGATACAGACAGACAGACTGAAGGAAAGACGGACAGACAGAGACATGACGAACACGTACAAAGACAGACTAAGGTAACTTACGTCGTGAACTAGGCCACACACAAAAACTCACGAGGAACAGACGTTTCGCAGAGAAGGCCTATTTCATTAACCCTATCCTATCCTATCCCGCAATCCCGCAACTCTGAGGTCGTAGGGGCACCACAGATGATTGTTTAACCAGTGTACTCCATCTTTCCCTGTCCTCAGCAACCCTGATTGTTTCGCTCAGTGTCAAACCAGTCCATTCTGGTTGTGACCGCGTGGTCTAAGGAGGGAGATTAACTAGCCTTGTCCACAGGCTAGAAACCAATGGCGTCTGGCATGTGTAGGATCAATCCCACATCTGGGCGCAAAGTTTCCCCCTAATAATACCTACTTTCGATCTGGGCAACGTCTCGGGGGTTTTCCCCAGCAAAATTTGAAAACACATCTAATATTAGGTATAGGTTGGATTTGGGCGCGCCACAGGAGAGGCGGCCAAAACTTTCACGATAAAAATGGACAATAAAGAGTCAACAATTAAAAGAAAAAGAAAAAAAAGAAAAGAAAGACATAATTATGTGTACATAATTATGAGAGAGAGGGGGGGAGAGAGAGAGAGTGGTGGTGAGAGAGAGGGGGAGAGAGAGAGATGAGAGTTTTGAGTTACCTAGTGTTATCAGATTGCTCTGTGGGTTCGGGCAAATAGAATAGACCCAACGTTTCCCGGCGTGTCGTAAGAGGCGACTAACAGGGGTGATGTTAGCACGGCATCACTGGGCGAAAGTCTTCTACACAGAAGTCACCGGCCAGGGCGGAGGAACCTCACGTTACTACAGGTTCAACGACCACGTGCTCAGGGCCAAGGCGAGCCACACTGTATTCGTGGATTTCGGCTGTGGCCAACAGCCTGGAGAGGATTGGGCCCTGCCAGGTCTTTTTTGCCCAAAGACACAACACATGATGAGGCTATCCACTAATTCCATGCCGGATCGGTCGTCGCCCGGCTACACAAGGACCGCGCCTTCCGTTGGCCACCAGGACGGAGGTGAAAAGTATGCTACTGATGGACAAATTAGCAAGATCCGCACGAGAAACAACATCGTCATAGGAACCTGGAATGTCAGGACCCTAACTGCGGAAGGAAAATTAGAAGAACTGGCCCACGAGCTGGACCACTATCGATGGAACGTTCTAGGTATCAGCGAACTGCGCTGGAAAGGCCTAGGTGAAACAACGACTGACAAAGGCCACAAGCTCTATTTCAGCGGTAGAGATGACAGGCACGAACACGGCGTTGGATTCTTGGTCCACAAGAACATTCTAGCCACTGTCATGGGTTGCCGCCCAGTCTCCAGTAGACTCATTACCATCCGTCTGAGAGCAACCCCTTTCAACATTACCATCATCCAGGCCTATGCCCCAACATCAGACTATGAAGACAGCGAAGTGGAGGATTTTTATGAAAATATACAGGCGGTCCTTGACCAAGTGCCGAAGAAGGACATAGTCATAGTGCAAGGCGACTGGAATGCCAAGGTTGGCCAAGATGCGCACCACAACTGGGGAGACACATGCGGACCCCACTGCAACAACGAGACAAATGACAGGGGTCTGAGGCTATTGGAGTTTGCCAGATACAACAATCTGGTACTGGCAAACACGCTTGGTCTCCACAAAAAATCCAGACGATGGACATGGCACAGTCCCGGCGGGGAACATCACAACCAGATCGACTACATCATGGTCAAGAAACGCTTCAGATCAAGCATCAACATTGGCAGGACACGCACTTTTCCAGGAGCAGACATTGGAAGTGACCACGATCTCGTGATGATGTCTTTCCGGCTCCATTTGAAGAGAGTAAATACAGCAAAGTGCACTAGGCTGAAGTTCGACCTGGACAAACTGCAAGACCCGGAGGTGGCAAAAATATTTCAGGCCACAATTGGAGGGAAATTTGCACCACTGCTTATTTTGGGGGCAGGCGAAGTAGATGTCAACACCATGACCAATACCTTCAACTCAGCTGTAACAGATGCCGCCACTGAGATCCTTGGCAAGCACCGACCAAAGAAGAAGCCGTGGATCACACCTGAACTTTTGGATCTGTGTGATAAACGAAGAGAGTTAAAAAAGAAAAAGAACACCTCACAGGGAGCTGATGTCTACCGAAAAATCAACAATGACATCCGAAAAGGCATGCGCACAGCAAAGGAGAACTGGATAGAAGATCAATGCCAGGAAATAGAGAACAATCTGAACAAGAACAACAGCAAGAAGGCCTACCAGACTGTGAAGCGGCTGACAAGTGTTAAACAGCCCAAAGTCTCCACTATCCAAAGCAAGTCTGGCATTTGCCTTACAGAAGAACAAGAAGTCTTGGACAGATGGACAGAGTACTGCTCTGACCTTTACAACCATACACCAAATGGAGACCCATCAGTTCTAGCATGTCCCGAGAGCAGAGAAGAAGAAGAAATCCTCCCAATTCTCCGGGAAGAAGTTGAGGCAGCAGTGCAATCGCTGAAGAAAGGGAAGTCAGCGGGAGTGGACAACATACCAGCGGAACTGCTACAAGCAGGAGGAGAAGCGATGACTGATGCTCTCACCATTATCTGTAACAAGATCTGGCAGAGTGGGGAATGGCCTACACCATGGACCCAGTCGCTTGTCATCACTCTTCCCAAAAAAGGTAACCTTCAGGAGTGTGAAAATTACCGCACCATCAGCCTCATCAGCCATCCCAGCAAGGTCCTCCTGAAAATAATACTCAACAGGTTGAAACACAAGCTGAACAAATCATAGCTGAAGAACAAGCAGGATTCATGGCAGGGCGAAGTACCACTGAACAGATTTTCAACCTCAGAATAATCTGTGAGAAATACCTACAGCACCAACAACATCTATATCATGTGTTCATAGACTTCAAGAAGGCATTTGACCGAGTCTGGCATGCAGCTCTCTGGGCAACCATGAAAGTGTACAACATCAGCCCTAAAATTATAGAAGTCATCAAAAGCCTGTATGACAAGGCTACCAGTGCAGTCCTCCATAACAGCGTCATCGGGAACTTATTCAGAACAACAATCGGTGTGCGTCAAGGATGCCTACTCTCTCCAACACTCTTCAACATCTTCCTAGAGCGCATCATGTCAGATGCTCTTGCAGATCACGAAGGCACAGTCAGCATAGGGGGCAGAGCAATCTCCAATCTTCGTTTTGCGGATGATATTGATGGATTGGCTGGAGAGGAACAAGAACTTGAACAGCTTGTACAGAGGCTTGACACCACCTCCAGAGCTTATGGAATGGAAATAAGTGCAGAGAAGACCAAAATGATGACCAACAACACCAATGGCATCAACACGGACATCAAAGTATAAGGCCAATCCCTCAACACAGTGCACAGCTTCAAATATTTAGGAGCCATTGTGTCAGACAATGGGTCTCGACAGGAAGTCCTCTCCAGGATCGCACAAACAACTGCTGCCCTGACAAGGTTGAAGCCCATTTGGAAAGACAGAACCATCAGTCTACATTCCAAAATAAGACTGCTGCGCTCTCTGGTCATCTCCATCTTCCTATGCTTGCGAAGCATGGACCCTCACAGCAGATCTCCAACGAAGAATACAAAGCATGGAGATGAGGTGCTACAGAAGACTTCTGTGCATTTCCTATACCCAACATTTCACCAACGTTGAAGTCCGACAGACCATCACACAAGCCATTGGACAACACGATGACCTGCTCACAGTGGTGAAGAAACGGAAACTCCGATGGTATGGCCACGTCACCAGATCATCAGGCCTTGCAAAGACCATTCTGCAAGGCACAGTGCAAGGAGGTAGAAGAAGGGGGAGACCGAAAAAGAGGTGGGAGGACAACATTCGAGAATGGACTGGTTTGACACTGAGCGAAGCCATGAGGGCTGCTGAGGACAGAGAAAGATGGAGTATGCTGGTTAAACGATCATCTGTGGTGCCCCTACGACCTTCGGGTTATGGGACAGGATAGGATAGGATAGGATAGTGTTATCAGGGCGGTCATCTCGTCTCAGAACGCTGCGAAAGCTACCCCGAGCAGCAAGCTTGGGAAAGGGGTATGGCGGTTTCCTGGCGGTGCAAGGCCCGACTAGAGGAGCTAACTAGAATTGCTACTGAAATAAACCTTTCGGTTGATCTGGAAGGTTTGATGGAGGACAGAGGAGAAATTGTAGATGAGAAACTGTAATCGTTTGCAAAGGATGACCGCCTCAACGTTAGACAACTCTGGCGCAACATGGGGCCAAGCCGGTCAACAGTTGTTTCCCTTCGTATTTCCGAGCATGGTCTGTTTGGACCAACAAAAAAGAAAGACAACAACGGCATTATCATTCCTATGGCTTATATTTGGTTTTTATTGTTGTACCTTTTGAATGCTAACTAGTAGTCCTCGGGTTTATTCCATTAGAGAGAGTGAGAGAGAGAGAGTGAGAGAGAGAGAGAGTGGGAGAGAGAGAGTGAGAGAGAGAGAGTGAGAGAGAGAGAGTGAGAGAGAGTGAGTGAGAGAGAGAAAGAGAGAGAGAGAGTGAGAGAGAGAGAGTGAGAGAGAAAAAGAGAGAAAAAGAGAGAGTGAGAGAGAGAGTGAGAGAGAGTGAGAGAGAGAGTGAGAGAAATAGTGAGAGAAAGAGAGAGAGAGTGAGAGAGAGAAAGAGAGAGAGTGAGTGAGAGTGAGAGAGAGTGAGAGAGAGAGTGAGAGAGAGAGTGAGAGAGAGAAAGAGAGAGAGAGTGAGAGAGAGAGTGAGAGAGAGAAAGAGAGAGAGAGTGAGAGAGAGAGAGTGAGAGTGAGAGAGAGAGTGAGAGAGAGAGAGAGTGAGAGTGAGAGAGAGAGTGAGAGAGAGAAAGAGAGAGAGAAAGAGAGGTAGAGATAGAGAGGTAGAGGTAGAGAGAGAGAGAGAGAGAGAGAGAGAGAGAGAGAGAGAGAGAGAGAGAGGAGAGAGAGAGAGAGAGAGAGAGAGAGAGAGAGAGAGTATAGCAGAGACAGTGGTTGTGGTTTGTCGGGGTAATATAGGGTGGAGTATACTACTATAACTTTAAGGAGAGAGGTTTGTGTTAAAGGGGCATGTTTTGACGGGGCAGTGTTGCAGGTTTGAAAGGTTTCAACCTTTGTTCAGGCTCTCGGCTCAAGGGAGAAAACCAAGTCTTATTCACACATCTAGACTTGTTCCACGCTCCACACACACACGCACACACACACGCACGCACACACACACACGCATTCATTCTCTTACTCACTCACTCGCGCACACAAATATGTACAATCTCTGTCTGTCTGTCTGTCTGTCTGTCTGTCTGTCTCTCTCTCTCTCTCTCTCTCTCTCTCTCTCTCTCTCTCTCTCTCTCTCTCTCTCTCTCTCCATCGCACAGCATGTAAACTATAGGGAAGTGCATAAACATTGTTACCACCCTAAGGGCGAGTACTGTGGCCTCAGAGAATAATTTTCACGTTGATGACATTATTTTATTCCTGAGGTGACTTTACGCAATAGCAATAATGACTGTTTTGTTAACAGCACTTTGAATGACGAGATTTATTATTTTATTTGGCCTGACCCCCACCACTTTCTCCCCATCTCCTGCGCCATAACCCCGTCCATCCATCCGTCCTCCCCATTCGACCCGCAGCACCGTCCATTTCACCACAATGGTGATAATCAATGGTAGTCAAACGTTGCCGTTTTGCAGACTGACTTTTTTTTTTCCGCTAACGTATCGTCCGTTTTACTGAATGAGTTTAGACAATTATTTTAATTAATTTTGTTCGATTTTTGCCGAGTATTCATTCGCTTCCAAATTCCCATTGTGAATGATCAATAAAGAAGAAAGTAATTGTTTTTGTTTTTATGTAAAGCGCCGCACATGCTGTATCAAGCAACTGCTAAACGGCGGCTGTTAAATTCAGGTTTTACTTATATTTGGTGTTTCCAGAGACTTGACATAGTTCAGGTCTTTTAAGGCAAGTCAATCCGAGTCAAAACATCTTTAATCAGGAAAACTACAGTGGACATTTGGCGTGTTGCTTATATTTTACAATAACCATGCGCGCGCACACACACGCACGCACGCGCACGCTCACACACACAAACACACACACCTTCACACACAACTCACACATACACGCAACGAGCAGGCTCATAGCTAAACAAGGAATACAAATACATACAAGAGCAGTAACAACAACATGAGACATAGAACATACAAAATTAAATTCAGGTTTACAAGTACGAGAAAAAGCAAAGTGAAATTGGTATATGAAAAATTAATAGTCATAAACTGAACAAGTCAGTTCACTATGCCATAACTAAATTTTTTTATTCGAACTTTGCTGTATTTCATTTCTTGGAACAAAATTGTTTTGCCATATTTCGTGTTTTCTGCGCTATAGGAAGACATCTGACAATACTCTCCACTATTTGTAAACTCAACCTATTTTTGAAAGCAACATTTGCCGTGTTTCAGGAAAGCCAACATTGTGGACACGATGTTTAAAATGCTGGAAAAATACTCCAACGACTTGGAAGACATCGTGGCGGAGAGAACTGAGCAGCTGGAAGAAGAGAAAAAGAAGACCGACCAGCTGCTCTTTAGAATGCTGCCTAGGTGAGTTCTGCAGCTTCTTCGTCTTTTTCGTATTCTGTTTATCTTTTTCTTATTCCGTTCTTTTCTTCATTGGTTTGGTTATTTCTTGAATTGTTTTGTTTGTTTTTTTACGAATTAATTATTTCTTTTCCTTTTTTCCCTCTTTTATCATTTAATCCTCCTGCTTTGTCTTCAATCCTTCTTGTTTTTCTTGTTCTTCTTCTTCTTCTTGTTTTTGTTGTTGTTGTTGTTGTTGTTGTTGTTGTTGTTGTTCTTCTTCTTCTTCTTCTTCTTCTTCTTCTTCTTCTTCTTCTTCTTCTTCTTCTTCTTCTTCTTCTTCTTCTTCTTCTTCTTCTTCTTCTTCTTCTTCGTCGTCGTCGTCGTCTTCTTCTTCATCATCAAAACAGTGTACGAGTTGAAATTCTGGTCCTGATTTGGCTCGGAAGAGTCCGCTGGACCTAAAGCAATAACCTTGTATTGTATTGTATAGTTGAAATCACATTGTTTGCAATATTTAATTTATTTTCTTTCTCTCTCACCTTTTACTCTCTACCATAAAAAACTAAGTCGTGACACTTGGGATATTATAAGTTATGTTATCGAAAAGTTATGGTATGGTATGTTATGTTGCACTGTATAATAATACACCATATTGCATTATATTAACCTACATTATAATTATGTTTGTTTATTGTATTTATTTTTTTTAAGCATCTCGTTTCCTTTTGTGTGCGGATTAATGTGTTGTATGTTTCTGATATAACTGAAAGTTTGATTGTTGTTAATTTCATTTAACGCCTATTCACCACAGTGATTGTACGCTACTGAAAGTTTGAGCATGACTGCGAGTGCATGTGCGCCCAGAGCAGACCCAGAGTCTGGTTTTGTACGCTACGCGGGTGAAATTATTATTAAATTATTAGTATGATTATGTTATGTTATGTTGTATTATGTTATGTTATGTTATGTTATGCTATGTTATTGTATCTTATCTTATCTTTTGACGTCAGTACGGTGGCGGAGAGCCTGAAGATGGGTCAGAACGTACCGCCGGAGACGTTCAATGAGGTGACCATCTACTTCAGCGACATCGTCGGCTTCACCACCATCTCCGCCATGAGCAATCCCATGCAGGTGGTCGACCTCCTCAACGACCTTTATACTCTGTTTGACGCCACCATTGAGCGATACGATGTCTACAAGGTTGGTGTCATTGTAGTGTGGTTTTTAGCGCTGTCAGTTTTGTTTGTTTGCTATGTTTTTTTGTACACTTCTCAGTGCTAAGTACCTGTCTTTGTCTCGTGCGATAGGCTAATTCATCTGTTATTGACGTTCTTGTAATAGCTTCATTTTAACAATTGATGTTGATAGAGGACCAGTGTGAATTTACATATGTGTGTGTGTGCGTGGGTGCACTTGTGTGTTGGCGCAGGAAGGGAAAGAGAGTGAATGAACGCGCGCGAGTGAGTGAGTGAATAAGACAGAGAGATAGAGAGAGAGAGAGAGAGAGAGAGAGAGAGAGAGAGAGAGAGAGAGAGAGAGAGAGAGAGAGAGAGAGAGAGAGAATGAATAAACTGATATTGGCATATGCATGCCAAATTTTATTAGTTTTTATTTATTCATTTTTGCGCCCACGCCGAAGGAAATTTTCCACTTTTATGTATGCGATGTGAAAGGTGGACAATTGTATTGTATTGTACTGTATTGTATTGTATTGTTATGGTATGGTATAGTATGATATGGTATAAAATTGCATTTTATAGTATTGTGTTACAGATGGTTGGATGGATAGATGGATGGATGGAAGGACTGACGGGCAGACAGATTTATTAAATGCATTTCCTCCTCCTCCTTATTATTTACGTCTGTATTTTTTGTCACGTGACCGCTTAAGACCATTGCAGATGTTTTGTTTGTTCCCCAGTGGGATCATTTTTTGGTCACCACCTTTTTTCTATAAAACTGCTATAGGTCTTTGAGTTTTCGGCTTCACCTGGTACAGACAACTACGGGTGCTTTTAAGTACCTCCCTCTCTCCCATCACCATACACCCCCACTCTTTCTGGGTACCTTCCACCCCGTAAGCAGATGATGACTATGGCAGTTCTGTTATTTTTCTCGCGTGTGTCCATGACTAGGTGGAAACCATTGGCGATGCTTACATGGTGGTCAGCGGACTCCCCATCAGGAACGGTAACCGCCACGCAGGGGAAGTGGGCACCATGGCGCTGGAGTTACTTTCCCATTGTGGCCATTTTACCATCAAGCACATGCCGCACGTGCCGCTGCGACTTCGCATCGGACTCCACACTGGTCAGTGATGTGATGTCATGTCGTTGTAATCATCGTCATCATCAGCTTGTTGTTGTTGTTGTTGTTGTTGTTGCTGTTAATCTTCTTCTTCTTCTTCTTCTTCTTCTTCTTTTCTACCTCGATATGAGAAAGACCGGAACCGTCAAAGTGTAAACAGGGCTGAATGTGAAATTGGACAAAGAAGGACGAAAGAAGACATAAACAAGAAGAAAAGAATAATAAAATGGGCCCTTAAAAGCCCTGAGATGTAAAATGTTGACAGGCAGCCCCAACAAATCACGTCACGTCACAATCACTTTTTTCATTGTTCGATCGAATGTATGCTTCTCTCTCTCTCTCTCTCTCTCTCTCTCTCTCTCTCTCTCTCTCTCTCTCTCTCTCTCTCTCTTTCTCTCTCTCTCTATTCTCTCTCTCTGTCTCTCTCTCCCTCCCTTTCTATATCTCTCTCTTTTCTCTCGTTCTCTCCCTCCCTATTTCACTCACTCTCTCTCTCCCTCCCTCTCTCTCTCGATCTACCCTCTCGCTTTCTCTCTCTCCAGCTCTCTCTCCCACCCTTCACCCTCCCCACCCCATCCTTACCTCTCTACCTTGGTCTTTGAAAGCATGTTAAACCCGGTTGTTAGACAGAACATGTCTATGCTGACCTAAGATCAACTGTTTGGTAAATGTATCCATCCATTATTGCGCATTCACAACAATCAAAGAAGCGTGTTGCTTTCTTACTCTCAATTTAAACATCATTGAACGTCGCAACCGAACAAGCGCAGGCACAGTGCAAGGAGGTAGAAGAAGAGGGAGACAGAAAAAGAGGTGGGAGGACAACATTCGAGAATGGACTGGTTTGACACTGAGCGAAACAATCAGGGTTGCTGAGGACAGGGAAAGATGGAGTACGCTGGTTAAACGATCATCTGTGGTGCCCGACCTCCGAGTTACGGGATAGGATAGGATAGGACAGGATAGGAACCGAACAAGCGGCAGTTTCATATATGTATGTATGTAAATATGTATGCATGCATATATATGTATGTACGTATGTATGTGTATTTATTTATTTTATTTTATGTATTGACGTTTTTTTTAATCGCCCTTTAAATAGCGCTTTTCCAGTTCAGAACACTGGAGCGATACAGGATCAGACTCGAGTCGCCCGAGGTGCCCACACGCTGTCTCGTGCGCAGCGTCTGACAACTGAGCCCTTAACTGGGCGACTGGGGATGCGGCAGAAAGAGGCCTAAAGCTTGCAGGTTGTATCTGTGTAGCTGGCATTCATGAGCGTCAGGATCTTTAAAATCCTCGCCATGGATAGCGTGTATGCACAGGCTAGATCTCGGTTGGTACTTCCATCCGAAGGAGTATTTTATTGAATTTGATTCACTCCGTTTCTGCCTTTGTTGTAGCATTTAGCTTTTTCTTCTTCTTCCTCCTCCTCCTCTTCTTTTCTTTCTTTCTTTCTTTCCTTTTCTTCTCTTCCTCTTCCTTTCCTCTCCTCTCCCCTTCTCTTCTTTCTTTCTTTCTTTTTTTTTTCTTTCTTTCTTTCTTTCTTTCTTTCTTCTTCTTCCTTTTCTTTGTTACTTTCTTTCTTTCTTTCTTTTTTTCTTTCTTCCTTCTTTTTCTTCTTCTTCTTCTTCTTCTTCTTCTTCTTCTTCTTCTTCTTCTGGCTTCTTCTTCTACTTCTTCTTCATAGTAGGTATTTCAGTTTATTTATCATTACATTGAGTACATCTACTATGCGTGCAAGTGCATGCAATTATTTTTGTTCTTTTCAATATTATTTTATTGGACGCAGCAACCATGCAACAAATAATTTGCTTTCATTCATTTCAAAAGGTTGTGCGGCGCTTGAAAATTAATTTTCGGTTCGTGAAATTGGCTTATTTAACGATGTATCGATTTATTGGTTGAAATTTAAATAGACGTTTGCATGTTGGGATACATGAGGTGCACTAGAATGGCATCTCGTACGCTGTAGCCCAAATGTGGAAAAAAAATTAACACAACTTAAATGGAGGTCTAAGATGATGGACGAAACCTCTCGCTCTGTCGCTTCAAGCAAAGATTGTCATGTCTTCACACTCCGAAAAGAAGGCAGGGATGGCGTATTCTGTTAAAAGCAGCATATTTGAATTAGATTGTTTGTATTTTGTTAAAATCAGCATATTTGAATTAGATTGTATTCTGTTAAAATCAGCATATTTGAATTAGATTGTATTCTCTTGAAATCAGCATATTTGAATTAGATTGTTTGTTTTCTGTTAAAATCAGCATATTTGAATTAGATTGTATTCTGTTAAAATCAGCATATTTGAATTAGATTGTATTATGTTAAAATCATCATATTTGAATTATATTGTTTGTATTCTGTTAAAATCATCATATATGAATTAGATTGCATTCTGTTAAAAGCAGCATATTTGAGTTAGATTGTTCGCTAAATTCCTTATGTATAGATTAATTTATCACTAGGTTTGTAAACTTGCGCTATTTGTGAGTGATTTATATGCGCCGCGGCATGATAAAATACGATTTTATAAAAATAAATAGTGAATCAAGAATTTATAATATGCATATCACAAGCAATAGTGACTGGATGTGCGGGTTTTGATGTAAGCTCATTCACAATGCAAAAGACGCACAGTCGCTTAACGTGGGCGGGGAGAAAACAAAACACAACAAATAAGCAAATAAATACAAATATAATGGAGTTAATAATTTCATAAACAATGCACAAATAAACTATGTAGATGCTGGCGTTTAAGGTCGGATTCTCAAAGGTGATGGCTTGGTGGGGGATAATTTATTTGGGAAAAGAAAGTGTTCAGTGCGTTCTTAAAAGACTGAAAAGCTTGTTGTTGGCGGACGGGAAGAGGCAATTGGTGACTGAAAGGCAAACGATCGCTGGACAGCAATATATCGCGCAACGAGAAGTATTTTGTCTCAGATAGTTTGGATAAAGTACAGGTGAGAGAGTGGATGATATAGTGGAAGTGAATAGGGATGGATGAAAGGTGGAAGGATAGTGTTTCACGGAGTGCAGGTGTCTGTAGCGAAAGGTGAGCGAGGACTATAACCGTCCGAGGGCAAGACAGAGTAGGACGAAATATAAGTTTTTGAATATGCGCACTGCAGGCTAGAGTTTCAAAGAAGAAAGACCTATTATTTTGAGTGCATTGAATAACATTTATCCCTCTCCCCTCTCTCTCTCTCTCTCTCTCTCTCTCTCTCTCTCTCTCTCTCTCTCTCTCTGTGATGTGCTATTTCATCTAATTAGTTTAAAATTACACTTGGTGAAAAAAAATTCCAATATTAAATCTAATTTTATGAACCTATTCATAAAACGCCGCACTGAAAACTCTCCCTCCCTTACCCCTCTTACCCCCATTCTCCACTCCCAGAAAAAATAAAAATAAAAGTAAAAAAATAAAAAATAATAATTCTAACCAATAAAATAGTAATAATTTTTTTTTATATAAAGTTAAATAAAGAAATAAAATTTAATAATTTTTTAAAAAGTATATAAATAAAAATAAAATAAAAATAAGAATAATAATAGAAAAAAAAAGATACATGAATAAATATAAAATAAGTTATCCACTTTTTGTTTTCGGTGTTCTTGAACCGAAAACGAAAACACGCAAGAAAAACAGAGAGGATGGGAGTGCAATTTAACAACAACAAATAATAATAATAATAATAATAATAATAATAATAATAATAATAATAATAATAATAATAATAATAATAATAATAGCATTATTGGTAGTTTTATTTATTTTTTTTTAAATTATTTACATATTTATTTATTTCCTATCCTATAATATCCTATCCCGTAACTCGGAGGTCGTAGGGGCACAACAAATGATCGTTTAACCAACGTACGCCATCTTTCTCTGTCCTCAGCAATCCTGATGTTTTCGCTCAATGTCAAACCAGTCCATTCTCAAATGTTGTCCTCCCACCTCTTTTTCGGCTTCCTCTTCTTCTACCTCCTTGTACTGTGACTTGCAGGATGCTCTTTGCAAGACCTGATGATCTAGTGACGAGGCCATACCATCGGAGTTTCCGTTATTTCACCAATGTGAGCAGGTCTCCGTGTTGTCCAATGGCTTGTATGATGGTCTGTCAGACTTCGTCGTTGGTGATGTGCGGGGATCGGAAATGCACAGAAGTCTTCTGTAGCACCTCATCTCCATGCTTTGTATTCTTCGTTGTAGATCTGCTGTGAGGGTCCATGTTTTGCAAGCGTACAGGAAGATGGAGATGACAAGGGAGCGCAGCAGTCGTACTATGGAATGTAGGCTGATGGTCCTGTCTTTCCAAATGGGCTTCAAGCTTGCCAGGGCAGCAGTTGTTTGTGCGATCCTGGAGAGAACTTCCTGTCGGGACCCATTGTCTCATACGATGGCTCCTAAATATTTAAAGCTATGCACTGTGTTGGTGGATTGGCCTTGGACTTTGATGTCCGTGTTGATGCCACTGGTGTTGTTGGTCATCATTTTGGTCTTTTCTGCACTTATTTCCATTCCATAGGCTCTGGAGGTGGTGTCAGGTCTCTGTACCAGATGTTCAAGTTCTTGTTCCTCTGCAGCCAATCCATCAATGTCATCCGCAAAACGAAGGTTGGAGATTGCTCTACCCCCTATGCTTACTGTGCCTACGTGATCTGCAAGGCCATCTGAATGATGCTCTCTAGGAAGAAGTTGAGTGTTGGAGAGAGTAGGCATCCTTGACGCACACCGATTGTTGTTCTGAATCAGTTTTCGATAGCGCTTTTATAAAGGACTGCACTGGTAGCCTTGTCATACGGGTTTTTGATGACTTCAATAATTGTAGGGCTGATGTTGTACACTCTCATGGTTGCCCATAGAGCTGCATGCCAGACTCGATCAAACGCTTTCTTTAAGTCTACGAACACATGATATAGATGTTGTTGGTGCTGTAGGTATTTCTCGCAGATTATTCTGAGGTTGAAAATCTGTTCAGTGGTACTTCGCCCTGCCCTGAATTCTGCTTGTTCTTCAGCTATGATTTGTTTAGCTTGGGGTTTCAACCTGTTGAGTATTATTTTTAGGAGGACCTTGCTGGGATGGCTGATGAGGCTGATGGTGCGGTAATTTTCACACTCCTGAAGGTTACCTTTCTTTGGAAGAATGGTGACAAGCGACTGGGTCCACGGTGTAGGCCACCCCCCACTCTGCCAGATCTTGTTACAGATAATGGTGAGTGCGTCAATCATCGCTTCTCCTCCTGCTTGAAGCAGTTCCGCGGGGATGTTGTCCACTCCCGCTGACTTCCATTTCTTCAGCGACTGGACTGCTGCCTAAACGTCTTCTCGGAGAATTGGGAGGATTTCTTCTTCTTCTCTGTTCTCTGGACATGCTAGAACTGATGGGTCTCCGTTTGGTGTGTGGTTGTAAAGGTCAGAGCAATACTCTGTCCAACTCTCCAAGACTTCTTGTTCCTCTGTAAGGCATATGCCAGACTTGCTTTGGATCGTGGAGACCTTGGGCTTTTTAACACTTGTCAGCCTCTTCACTGTCTGGAAGGCCTTCTTGCTGTTGTTCTTGTTCTTGTTATTTCATTTAAATATCTACGCATCTTCCTCATGCAAAGCTCAAAGCGCCGTAGCCGAAAATGACAATACATACAAATATTATAAAGAATTTTAAAAACACATCATGTATTGTATTATAAAATTGTATCGTAGTGTGCTGTGCAGTGTCCAACAGAACAACAAATATTGCATTGTCTGGAATTCAGGAGATGGAGCGCCGATTGTGTTGTATTGTATTGTATCAGTATTGTATCGGCATTGTATTGTATTGTACTGATGTAGTAGAAAAATATAGTATCGCATTGGGTAGCATGATCAAGATGGGACGGCAACGCCTTCAGTGGCAAATCAGTGAGAATACGGACAAGAGCGCGAGGCTTCGTGCTGAGCCAGCTGGCTTAAGTAAAGATGATATCAGGGGATCTATGCATGACAAAGGACTAAACGCTTAGTTCCGCACTATAGCCTAGTTCTGTTCTATTGACCGTAGTCTGGTATGCAGGAAAGCGCCTACGAAAACTTGAGGATGTTTGAGGATACTATCAACATTAGTTTGAGATTGAGAAGTCTCTACCTATTCCATCTTGGTGCATGCCGGACTATAACTACAGAGTTCCGAACTATGACATAGCTCCGAACTAAAATAGGCCGGTGTCATGCATAGATCCCCAGGCCGCCCACCATACAGAACATCTAGCAGTTCTTGTCAACGTCCATTGTCGCCGTTCAGTTGCTCAAATGGATGAGTCTGAAACCCTCTCGCCTGTAACCACGAGAGATTAGGAAGTACGGAAAGCTGGGCTTGTTACATGACTTTGAGTTTAGATTACTCGTTTGGTTCACAGGCCTAATATGTAGGCTTGACGTGTCACGTGACTTTGAGTTTGAAATTACTCGTTTGGTTGATAGCCTGAGTTGAAATGACTACTGGTTTGGTTGATAGCCTACGTTCAGAGGCTTAGTCTCCTGGAGTCTTTGGTCCTGTCAGTCATTAGACCATCGAGCGCTTGCCCAGCTCCATTGTCGCCATACAGAGGCTTAGGTTCACGACTTTAGTTTTTAGTGAAATGTTAAATCTGTTTTATAAAAGAAATTCTTATCTACTATGGTTTTTTAAAATATTGTTTTTATTACTGCCATAATCCTTTTTTCCCCTATCACTATGTGGTACTTTTTACTTTGAGCTATTTTTATCATTGCTTTATCGTTTATTTTTAATGTTGATATCTTTATAAGGCCTTGCAAGGCACGGTGCAAGGAGGCAGAATGAAAAGGAAACAGAAAAAGAGGTGGGAGGACAACATTCGAGAATGGATTGGCTTGAACTGAGCGAAGCCATGAGGGGTGCTGAGGACATAGAAAGATGGAGTACGCTGGTTAAACGATCCTCTGTGGTGCCCCAACGACTTTCGAGTTACGGGATAAGATCTGATATGAAAGGATCTGTATGTGTGTGTATGTATGCGCGTATGTGTGTGTGAGTGTGTGTGTGTGTGTGCGTGTATGTGTACCCCTCTTTAACCATGCCTTTTTATACTTAGATGTGATGTTTGTTATTCTTACGATGTTATCTCATAATGTTACCATAGTGTTTAAATATGTATCCTTGCCAGTGTATGTTTGTGTGAATGTGTATGAGCAAGTGCGTGCGTGTGCGTGTGTGTGTGTGTGCGTGCGAGCACTTACAGCAAGCTTTAGGTTTGGTCTTGCGCACACACAAAAATAATTCTTTCTTCTTCTTCTTCTTCTTCTTCTTCTTCTTCTTCTTCTTCTTCTTCTTCTTCTTCTTCTTATTATTATTATTATTATTATAATAACCGTACACATTAGATTCATGATCATACACATCTGTCACAATAGGCTATTTAGACCCTGCACTACGGCTTCACGCCTTAAATTGTTCAGCCTGTTGTAGCCTTTGTAAATTAAAGTAGCTGCCTAGTAAATGACACAAATCAGTTGTGTGCTAAGCACGTGTAAGCTAACTCTTCGCTAGGGTAGGCAGTGACCTCATCCTGCTGACTTATAGCCACCGCCCCCCTTTCCCCCCCCCTCCCCCCCCCCCCCCCCCCGTAGACGGCGCTCAGACCTCACGCGATTTTCGCGGGCTTTTGGCTGACCACAAGGCTAGATAGTCATTCTTTGCCTGAACCTCACGCGAAAAGGAGCAACGCTCTGACAGATCTCTCTAGCAGAAGACTAAAGCAGGTGACGGGTGAAATTCAATTCATTGCAGTATAGCCACAGCCTGACATTGTCAAAAAGGTTAATGATCAAGCTTTTGTTTCATCGCGAATTATTGATAATATTGTTGGATTATGTTTGTGAAGTTTTGCCATGTTTTAGAATTGTGATTGTTAGTAAAACTTTTCTGACCACGTAACGGACATGCGATCGGTTTTGACACCACGAGGTAGCCTCTACTGTCCAACTGTTGTTTCTCCCATGTGTATTATTGCAGACCAGTGGCTGTACCGGAGAATGTGTATATTGTTAATTACTTCTCCATGTGTTTATTTTAGCCATGATGTGCATATGTATAGGAATTAGGTTGAAGATTCCAGTGGACCACGGACATAGAAGAATTTGTCGTCCCTTCACTAGGGCTGTTTCTGCCAACAGTGAGACGCTCTGCACAACCTTTTTAAACAAGGCGTTGCAGAAATTCGTCTCATATTTTGCAGACGAGTCAACCCTGACATTCGGCCTGCAGTGGAGCATTTAGCACTGAGCTACGATAGCCCGATAGTCAACAACCAAGGAGGAGACACCATCACCACACCTCAACCCATCAGCTAAGTGCAAGAAGAATTGCACTAACACTGCCCTAGAAGAACTGTGCTGTAGTCCACTCTCCAGAAACAAGAACATTAGGCCAACCAGAACAAATATCCCGATGATGAGACATTAGCAAATATCAAGAACAGTAGCAGCATAGATCCATCAAGGAGCGAACTATTCGAAGTGACTTTGGACATTTAAGTTAATAGAGCGTTTGGCCTAATGTCGCAAACAGCGACTGGTTGATATGGCTTTCCATAGGGAGAATAAAGACTTCAAACCGTTGGAGGTTCCTCAGGTCAGACCAGTTGACGCTTTGATGGTTTCCCTTGACGAAGAGCCGGACATTTACCGCGGCTATTACTCTTGAGAGCAAACGGGTGTGAGGAGAATGAGAGAGAGAGAGAGAGAGAGAGAGAGAGAGAGAGAGAGAGAGAGGCGGGGAGAGAGAGAGAAAGGTGGGGAGAGGGAGGTGGGATGAGAGAGAGAGAGAGAGAGAGAGAGAGAGAGAGAGAGAGAGAGAGAGAAAGAAATAAGAGATAAGATTAAATAATTCTTTATTTAAAGAAGGTAGTACAATAAGCAGTGGTCTGCTTTTTTACAGCTGGCCCTCGCCCTCAAGTGGGGCTATTCCACTGAAATTACACCAAACAAAGAGAGAGGTGGGGAGATGAGGGAGGGAGACAGACAGACAGTCAGACAGAGAAGTTCAAGACAGAGGTAGTTAATAATAATAATAATAATAATAATAATAATAATAATAATAATAATAATAATAATAATAATAATAATAAGAAGAAGAAGAAGAAGAAGAAGAAGAAGAAGAAGAAGAAGAAGAATTTCTAGTGTCCAAGCCTCTCACAAGATAGAGTGATTGGAGGCGCGGACGAACTTGTTATAAGAGGAAGGAAAGGATTACTGGTGCAGGATAAGGACCGAGAGAAAGGGAGGGGCGGGTAGGGGGGGGGATGGGCTTGTTAACTGGAGGCGAAGGGACGGTAAGTAAAGGGGTGGTGATGGTGAAACTTGGCGGAATGAGAGGGAAAAGGTCAGTGGGCCATTCTTCGCTTAGACAAGCGACGTGATGAGTTTTGTAAAAGTGCTAAGTGGGTTGTCTTTGCCTGGCTACTTGCTAAGGAGCTGCTCAGTTAAAAGTAGCATTTACTGTCTCCAGCTGTCCCCAGGAACCACAAGCTTATGGCTTAGGTAAATGAAAGCGAAACAGAGAGGAGGAGATATTAGAAACAAGATCGACCTCCACTGTCAGATTTCCTTTTCAATATCCTGGTAACCCTGCTATCATAAACCAGGTCACGGAGGGTTTTCTTTGGGTACTCCGGTTTCCTGGTATACTATACAGTCAATCTAAATTCTAAAAAAAAACCGCTAAAATAACTTCCTTCTAATAGCGATTTCCCCGCCTTTATATCGCTTGTTTTGGGTGATGAGTGTGTGTCTGTTGTGTGTATAGGATGTGTGTAACGTGTGAGTGAGTCTGTTGTGTAGGTATAGGATATGTGAAACGTGTGAGTGAGACTGTTGTATAGGTATAGGATGTGTGTAACGTGTGAGTGTATTCTGTTGTGTGTATAGGATATGTGCAACGTGTGAGTGTGTGTATAAGATGTGTGTAACGTGCGAGTGTGTGTCTGTTGTGTAGGTATGGGATGTGTGTAACGTGTGAGTGTATTCTGTTGTGTGTATAGGATATGTGTAACGTGTGAGTGTGTGTCTGTTGTGTAGGTATAGGATGTGTGTGAGTGTGTGTATAGGATGTGTGTAACGTGTGAGTGTGTGTCTGTGTATAGGATGTGTGTAACGTGTGAGTGTGTCTGTTGTGTAGGTATAGGATGTGTGTAACGTGTGAGTGTGTGTCTGTTGTGTAGGTATAGGATGTGTGTAACGTGTGAGTGTATTCTGTTGTGTGTATAGGTTATGTGTAACGTGTGAGTGTGTGTCTGTTGTGTAGGTATAGGATGTGTGTAACGTGTGTGTCTGTTGTGTGTATAGGATGTGTGTAACATGTGAGTGTGTGTCTGTTGTGTAGGTATGGGATGTGTGTAACGTGTGAGTGTATTCTTTTGTGTGTATAGGATATGTGTAACGTGTGAGTGTGTCTGTTGTGTAGGTATAGGATGTGTGTAACGTGTGAGTGTGTGTCTGTTGTGTAGGTATAGGATGTGTGTAACGTGTGAGTGTGTGTCTGTTGTGTAGGTATAGGATGTGTGTAACGTGTGAGCCTGTATGTTGTTACAAATCGCCCGCTTTGAGTTTGATTTAGGAAATAAGGTGTTAACGTGCGCATTTCAACCATCAGTAGTTGTTGTAGTAGCAGCAGTAGTAGTAGTAGTAGTAGTAGTAATAGTAGTAGTAGTAGTAGTAGTAGTAGTAGTAGTAGTAGTAGTAGTAGTAGTAGTAGTAGTAGTAATAGTTGTTGTTGTAATGATATGCCACATCATCTATAGTATTTGCTAATAATTGTACTCCTCTCTTCTTCTTCTACCCCTATAAAGGGTACAGTGAAAGCCCCAGTTGAAAACCTGTCTTGCCTTTGTAGGCATGACAAATTAACTGCGGCAACAGTTCCCCCCGTTGGAGTGCCGGGGGTTTCAGTATAAATAGTATCCCCACTTTCTGGAAATTTAGTGCTTTAAATTCCCACTGTCGCTGTCTTCCTCATTTGCTCTTTCCCATTCCCGATCTGTCCTACCACTCTGCTATACTATCTTCTTCTTCGCTAGATCAATGACCTACCTTTTTTCTTGAAAACTCTTCCTGGACAAGACTCCTTGTTTGTGTATGAGGTCTGTTGGATCAGCTTGGGAATGTTGGACGCTTTCTGCCGGGTGGTCACTAGGGCTTCCTATGAATGTACTATTTAGCACTATAGGCATTTTATATGTATGTTTTTTGTTGATGATTTATAATGATGTTTGTATTCTATTTTGTTTTTGTAATCGGGGAGTTCGCGTAGTTGAGGTCAACCCTCAGCCGTCCCTCGCGTGGGATGTCTTTATTGTAAAGTGACTGGCTGGTGGAGGGCATTCAATTTTCCCACTGGGGTTGTTTCAACAGATCTTTTATGCGGATCGGGGGTTGTCCGGTCCTGATTTGGCTCGGAAGAGTCCGCTGGACCTAAAGCAATAATAAATCAATCAATCAATCTTCTTCTTCTTCTTCTTCTTCTTCTTCATCCTTCTTCTTCCCTTACTTCTTCTTCTACTTCTACATCTTCTACTTCTTCTTCTTGTTATTATTCCTTTTCTTCTCCTTCTACTTTTTCTCTTCTTCTTCTTCTTCTTCTTCACGCTTGTGTGTGTTGTCCAATGTGAAGGTCTGAGTGTCTCTCTTAGGAACTCCGCCCTCTTAGTTTTGAAAAATTGTTTTGTCGTCACTTCTCCAAAATTGATTTTGTCTGCCCTTTAAAAATCGCTTAGCGAACTTTCAAACTGCCCACCCATTGGATGCCAACTTAATAGCAAACGTATTTGCAGTTTACAACCTCCAGCGCTTTTTCAGAGAGAGAGAGAGAGGGAGAGGGGGAGAGAGAGAGAGAGAGAGAGGGAGAGAGAGAGATGAGAGAGAGAGAGCGTATGTACGTGTGTAGTTTATAAGTGTTTAGTTTTGTGTGTGTATGTGTGAAGTTTATGTGTGGGTGTGTGTATTTTATGTACGTATGTAGTTTATGTGTGTATGTAGTTTATGCGTTGTGTAATTTCTGTGTGTGTCTGTGTGTGTTGTTTGAGTGCTGTGTGTGTAGTTTATGTGTGTATGTGTAGTGAGTGTGTAGTTTATGTGTATGTGTATTTTGTGTGTTTGGTTTATGTGTGTATGTAGTTTATGTGTGTGTGTAGTTTATGTGTGTGTGTAGTTTATGTGTGTATAGTTTATGTGTGTGTAGTTTATGTGTGTGTAGTTTATGTGTTACACGAAACATCCCGCAGCAGTCACCCATTTGCTTTAATAGATGTCCATTCTGATTTGCTGTATTGTGTGCAAGGGTATGTGTGTGTACATGTGTGTACGTGTATCTATACATTTCTGTGTAAGTATATTTACACGTGTTTGTGTGTGTATACATTTTTGTGTAAGTATATGAACAAGCGTGTGTATGGGTGTGTGTGTGTGCGTGATTTTATGTTTAAATCTGTGCACGCAGCGGGTGTGTATGTGAGCGGGAATGGAGAACAGATTTTTCAAGTGAATACTTTAACGCGAGGACAATTGTAACAATTTGCTGAAGACGGAGAAAGATGGAGTACGCTAGTTAAACGATCATCTGTGGTGCCCCAACGACTTTCGAGTTACGGGATAGGTTAGGATAGATAGGATATAGATATAGGTTAGGATAGATAGGATATAGATATAGGATATAGATATAGGATAGGATAGATAGGATATAGATATAGGTTAGGATAGATAGGATATAGATATAGGTTAGGATAGGATATAGGATAGGATAGATAGGATATAGATATAGGATAGGATAGATAGGATATAGATATAGGATAGGATAGATAGGATATAGATATAGGATAGATAGGATATAGATATAGGTTAGGATAGATAGGATATAGATATACGTTAGGATTAATAGGATATAGATATACGTTGGGATAGATAGGATATAGATATAGGATAGGATAGATAGGATATAGATATAGGTTAGGATAGATAGGATATAGATATAGGATAGGACAGATAGGATATAGATATAGGTTAGGATAGATAGGATATAGATATAGGTACGGGCACAAGGCTCCGATATTTTTTTCGAGTGTTTTTTTTTTAACGCGTTTTTTTTCCCGGTTTTACTGTACGAGTACCGTAAACCACGTTTTACATTTTTTATTTTCTCAGACATCAATATCTGCGTGTTGGTATCCCACTGTAAATGCTGACGTCATTATTTGTTCCTCTGTCTAATCTCCCAGGGGTTAAACGCAAAGTGATGGAAGTGAGGAGTGTGAAGATGGGAAAAGGTTGAGATGGTGGGAGGGAGGTAGGAGGGAGGTGGGAGTGGAGAGGGTTAAGGGGAATCAGGGGGGGGGGGAAGAGCTGCGTTAAGTCAACTTTCCAACTCTTGCAAGGGCAGTGGAAGTTTCAATGCAGTTTAGGAAACAAGATAGGGTGAGGGTTTGGAAAGAAGTGAACCTCTGCGAGTGTGTGAGAGAGAGAGAATGAGAGAGAGAAAAAGAGAAAGAGAGAAAAGGGAAATGTGATGTTAGTATCTTAAAGGGGATGAGAGAGAAAGAAGCAACAAAGAATTGGTTACAGTATAAAGGAAAGAACGGTGGAAAGAAATAAAAAAATTAGAAGTAAACAAAGAGGAGGATGAGGAAGAAAACGACATAGGGTTAAAACAAATATGTTCCTGAGCTATAGCGCACAACTAAACTGAGGTAATATTTCTATAATGTTTGGTATAAATCCGTTCAATGACTCCTGAGATATCACATGCGACAGAAGGATCGTCCGACCGAATGACATTAATTTTGGCTCATTCTGAAGAAGAAGAAGAAGAAGAAGAAGAAGAAGAAGAAGAAGAAGAAGAAGAAGAAGAAGAAGAAGAAGAAGAAGGGTCGGGATAATGAAGCCCGATTCATACTGGTCGAAGGCTGCTAGAAGCATGCTGTAGTAGTCGCCTAAACAGGCCATCAAGCATGCTCTCATGCTTCAGAGCACTGCTTCCTATACTCTTCAAGCTCTATAGAGACGGAAAAAGCGCAATTTCACTGTAAATATATACAGAATGTTTCTCTACAACATTCCGCTCTTTCCGTCTCAAAACCCCATTTGCCTTCTTGGATTCTTAAATTGTATAAAACAAAGTGAGGACGCTATCCGGCCTCAACAAACGGTTCAAAAACATTCTCAAACGGCTCGTAAAAGACAGTTGACCTAGAAACGAATACAGTTTTACCTGAAACTTACATTTTCTATTTTCATGATGTAGCGGAAAGGGAGGCGACTGGTTGAGGCTTGGGAGAGAAATTGTCTACCTTGACTTTCTTGGTTAAACTAGCTTTGGGTGGCTCCTGCTTTGCAGAATCCTTTGGGTATGCCATTGGGTTACGCAGGACAAGGCGACACGACATTTGTTCTCCCCGGCTGACCATTCGCCTGCTGCTTTTGGTGGCGAGCGGGACCACATTGTTGGCAGGCATTTTATGCAGGACGGTGACAGCGACCTTGCAGTAGAGTGCGTGGCACTAGTAGCCGGCAACCCGGTACACCCAACCTCGCTTCACCGCCTTGTAGGGCAAATATTTTTATGTCCCTCTTTTGAGGGATAAAATGAAAATAACAGCTCGGGTGGAGCAATGTTCTCAAGGTCGTGGCCGAGAGACGGGAGTCAAATGCTCCGTTCGGCTACAAGTGGTGCAAACGACCGGGAACAGGATGATGCTGGATGGTGGTGTGGACTGACTTGGCGTAGTCAGTGTCGGTTCCAGACATACCTGTTGAGAACGGGGAAACCATGGGGACATGGTTCCATTTGAGCTGTGGGATTTGTAGCAGAAAGGGAGGCGACTGGTTGAGGCTTGAGAGAGAAATTGTCTACCTTGACTTTTTTGGTTAGACTAGCCTTGGGTGGCTCCTGCTTTGCAGAATCCTTTGGGTATGCCATTGGGTTACGCAGGACAAGGCGACACGACATTTGTTTTCCCCGGCTGACCATTCGTCTGCTGCTTTTGGTGGCGAGGGGGACCACATTGTCGGCAGACATTTTATGCAGGTCGGTGGCAGCGACCTTGCAGTAGAGTGCGTGGCACTAGTAACCGGCAACCCGGTACTCCCAACCACACTTCACCGCATTGCAGGGCAAATATTTTTATGTTCCTCTTTTGATGGATAAAATGAAAATAACAGCTCGGGTGGAGCAATGTTCTTAAGGTCGTGGCCGAGTGACGGGAGTCAAATGATCCGCTCGGCTAGAATGAGTTGATTGGTCAATGTTCCTAGGGCTTGAAGAGTATAGGAAGCAGAGCTTTGAAGCATGAGAGCATGCTTTATGGCCTTCTGAGGCGACTACTTCCGCATGCTTCTAGTAGCCTTTGACCAATGTGTATCGGGTGGACCAGCCACCTCATAGAAAATAAATAGAAAATGTAAGTTTCGTGTCCTCTAGGGAACGAATTAGGTCAAACTGTATTTGGTTCTATGTCAACTGTCTTTTACGAACCGTTTGTTGACACCGGATAGTGTGCTCACTTGGTTTCATACAATTCAAGAATCCAAGAAGGCAAATGAGTTTTCGAGACGGAAAGAGCGGAATGTTGTAGAGAAGGTAAAGGTAAAGGTAGTCCCATAGCCTTGTGGCCGTAGGGGAGCGTGATGTTGGAGATCACACTTATCTTGGGCCAGCGTAATGAGGGTGATGCCCAACTCTCTCCCTCGCTGCTTTACCTTCCCCACCCTCAAGAGAGTAGGTACTCAATCACAGTTGAGTCAACTGGGGGCGTTGTTTGTCGCTTCACACCTTAGCGGTCACCCATCCAAGTGCTAACCGCACCGGACGGTGCTTCACTTTCGACACAGTAGCGAGTGCTCCAACCACTGCGCTATCCGACACCCCATGTTGTAGAAAAACATTCTGTATATATTTACAGTGACATTGCGCTTTTTCCGTCACTGTAGAGCTTGAACAGTATAGGAAGCAGTGCTCTGAAGCATGAGAGCATGTTTTGTTGCCTGTTGAGGCGACTACTACAGCATGCTTCTGGCAGCCTTCGACCAATGTGTACCGGGTGAAAGAAAAGGGACCAGGAAATAAAGTTGGGGGGTGAAATTGGTAGGAGTAGAGATAGGGGAATGTTTAGGAATTGAAAAGGGCTTGAGAGCACAAGGCAGAAACTTGCATAATAACACCATGAAGACAGACCAGGGTGTCTGGCCAGGAAGTACTGTAAGTGTTAACGGTGGTCCCAAGAAAATCGTGGAGCACCATGATAGAGTTTTATTTGTTTGTCTGGCATTTGTGTTAAAGTTGAACCAACTCTCATTTTGCTCTAGTACGTCGCTCTTACTGAAGGACAGTCTCGCTGTTATTGCCATTTGCTTGTATTTCCACGTACTTTGAACTATTCGGGAATCAGAATGACGCAAAATGAATGTCAGTTGGTCAAACATTCCGTCTGTCACACGCTATATTACAGGAACCATTGACCTGCTTTTTACCAACAATTATAGGAATATTACCTCGGTTCAACTGGTTGGTTCACGGCTCAATATTTCACTTCTTTTGTTCAAAACACATGTTTGGCTTTATCTCAAGTGTGACTGGACCAATTTGATTTTTTATGTTAATATTTTATCCACCACTCAGCCTTATATGTCAACCTTTGCTCTTTCTCTAATAGATAGATTTTTAAAAATTTTATTTATTGTCTATTCACACATTCAGTTTATATTAGACATTAATCAATAACAAAAATTAACAATAAAATCACAATTAATAAACCTTATAACAAAATATAATGAAAGGGCAAGAGGGATTTAACACCAATCTATAAAAGTCTACCAATAGGCAACGTTGCAATCATTTCCTGAATCGGTGTTATTGGTGAATGGTGTAATACTCATCTAAAGAATGTTGTCCATATTTAGTCAAATTATGTCCTTTAATTTAAAACTGGACATTCACATAAAATATGGTATATTGAGCCTTGTTGTCGCATGGTCTAAGGCGAGACTAACTTGCCTTGTCCACTGGCTAGAAACCAATGGCTCCAGACAGGTGTGGGATCGATCTATCCTCTTGGCGTTATGTCTCCCAATATTATTTACTTTCAACTTGGGCAACGTCTCGAGGGTTCCCCAGCTAAATCTCAAAAACGCAACTAATATTAAGTAGGTTGGGTTTGGGCATGCCATCCATCTATCTATCTATCTATCTATCTATCTATCTATCTATCTATCTATCTATCTATCTATCTATCTATCTATCTATCTATCTATCTATCTATCTATCTATCTATCTATCTATCTATCTATCTGTCTGTCTGTCTATCTATATACATCTATCTAAATACATCTCTCTCTCTCTTTCTCTCTCTCTCTCTCTCTCTCTCTCTCTCTCTCTCTCTCTCTCTCTCTCTCTCTCTCTCTCTCTCTCTCTCTCTCTCTCTCTCTCTCTCTCTCTCTGCAAAACATCTGCGGAATATTTAGTATTCTATGCATTCATTCTTAACTTGTATATTAATTTGAACAGTTCGGTATAGCAAACCTGCTTTTTCTAATAAAGAATAAATTTCATGTAAATCTGAGTTCTTCCTCTGACATCCTCATGCTATGCTACAAATACATGCTACAAGCTCTTTTCTTCAGGCTGTAGATCCTTCTCAGTGCGTGGTCCTTCAGCTTGGAACTCTCTTCCTCTCTCTCTTCGCAGCTGTCCGAACATAGCCACTTTGAAGTCCAACTTGAAAACTCATCTTCCTTAAAAATGTCTGATCTGGCCTTCCATCACTATCATTAATTCTTTTTTTTCTGATTCAGACCACCGCCGTCACACCTCACGCCACCACCCCTCACTCCTTAGTTGCTCTCCTCCTTCCCCTCCCTCCCTCGTCTTTTATAGTGTACTTGTAAATATTATTTTTAACGTTTGTATTATGTCTTTCCATAATTTGTTAGTGTCTTGTTTTTGTTTCACTTCTTTTCGTATGTGTTTCGATGTTAAAGTTAAGTATAAATGCGTGGGAACTGTTCTTTGAACTGACGTCGTTGGGAAAAAGCGCTATATAGATACCCCTATTATTATTATTATTATTATTATTATTATTATTATTATTATTATTATTATTATTATTATTATTATTATTATTATTAAAGAGGCCTCTTTTTCTCTCCAAATACTGATGACCAGTTTGGCGCTATTTTGCTTAATACGAACTTGGTCAAAGGCGTCCCTGCTTCAGCTTTCTTGATATTTGTAACCAGGTTCAATGCAGCTGCTCTCGGCTCCTTCTTTTTCACATGGTTGAGCCCCACGTGAATAACAGCGGCATCAATATGATCCTCAATGGTAGTTGGAACGTCTCCTGCAGTAAACATCTTCTTTTATCTGGCTATGAAACCGTAGGTGCAGCCTGGACGTTCACCACTTCCAGAAGACAGCACATTCATAAATAGCACTGTTGGAAAATCCTGCTTAAAAGGTTTCTTTGTGCGCCTATGCTTGGGCTTCAAACTGCCGATGACGTACTTGCCATCCTGACGTCATCTGGAGTCGTGACATCATTTGTTCTGTTTTTCTTGTCTTTTGTCATTTCCTCATCCCTACCCATTTCCGCTGGCTGAGCCAAGTTCACTGGACATTTCGGGGTCTTGAAGGCCGTAGAAGAGGCAGCAGCAGCTTGCGCAAAGGTACGAATGTTTTTTCGTGGCTCAGAACTGTTCCCCTCATTCTTCACGAAGGACGCCTCCTTCACCGTTCCCATTCCTCTCTCTCTCTCTCTCTCTCTCTATTTCCCCCCCCCCCTCCCCCGTTACAGTAAAACCTCCGTTTTGAGACCCTCTCTAAAACGACTTCCTCCAACATACGACCGGAACAAAATTCACCGATGCTTTGTACTATATAAACGACCTCTTTTAAACGACTACCTCTAAAACGCGACTTGCGACCTTCAAATAATTAAATTTTACGACCTAGCATCTGAAAAATTCAGATTCCAAAGCAATACTATATTTGTGTGCTTGAAGAAAACAGTTTCGCTTACAACTTTTAACAGCAGACAATGCATTAAAGCAGCTTGAAATACTCTAAGGAGCTGACCAGATTTGCCCTGAGCAGGAGCCTTTCAGATCTTGCCGACACCATGTCTGGTGTTCAAAGTGAAATACTAAGAGAACATGCACGGGGGGATCATGCAAACACACAGAAATAACCGCTTTCTTTAAAAACAACAACAACAACAACAACAACAAACTATTCAATGATTGAATACAATTAATTACAACAATATTAATGGGGTTATTTTATAAATAGTTATAACTCTAAACATGCACTCAGCATTTACATACACTTTTAAACAACTATCATACCAACATTGATTTTTTATTTTGTAAATAATGAGGAACAGGAAGATATTGACTGTATTGGTTGTGAGACAGAGTTTAATCTATATTTCTGAAAGATGGTGGATGTTCCCTATACTTAATGGTATGTGTACTTTTTGTACATGTATTTATTGTACTTAATTTTCTAAATGTCTTGTCCTACCTCCTTTTTAAGACCCTTCCAATTCAAGACCTCGTTTTAATGGCAATTTAAAGGTCTTAAAACGGAGGTTTTACTGTATTACTTTGTAATGATTTAGTCCAGCTTTGCAAAGACTTTACAACACCAATTAGTTCTTATAACTGCAACCTTACTGGATCTGGCCTCAAACTTATCCCAGTTTTGCTGTAAATCTTTTCTTGATCCCCGTTGCCAAGAAAGACCTCAAATGAAGCTTCTGGTGTAGTTGATAGTCAATAGATACATAATGTCCCATCATTCCTTGCGTTCAGTTTGGATTTTCTTTAGCAAGAAACTGATTCACAACATTGTCACGAAAATAAGCCCCCCCCCTTTTTTTTTTTAAATGATGATTTTTCAGGTATGTTTGTATGTTTGGAAACACATTTTTTTTAGTTCTACTTCAGCTTTAAGTCTCCGTAAGGGATTTTTTTTCAGCAAACAAACAAAGACCTGTTTCGAATTTTTTTTTTTTAAAATCGATTAGCTTCAACTTTAATTGAAATCTGCCTGGAAGGGGGTAATGTATGTCCGCCAGATGAACACTCCAGACTGCCAATATTTTCGCACTGAAGTCTACTGACAGCCAATATTTTAGACTAAGTTTCCATGTACACAATTGTTTGCTTTAGCTGAGCTGTCCCGGTCTCTCTCTCTCTCTCTCTCTCTCTCTCTCTCTCTCTCTCTCTCTCTCTCTCTCTCTCTCTCTCTCTCTAGTCTAGCTTAATCCGGTTCCACTTTGTGGAATAACTTTCCTGAATCCAGCATCTAAATTTACATCATTTAGAACACGTCTCTGAACACACATAAAAAAAATTAAATACACCTTAATTATTAATGTTGCTGATTGATATTGACAACATTAATTTCATTTCAGTTGTCTGAAAATAATTTTATCTAATAATGACTTTGTTTATTTGTTATTGTTCCATGATGTGAATGTTATAACACTGAGTTGTATTTAATAGTTATTGCTACAAGCCTGAAGGGCAAGATGTAAAAAAAGCGCATCCAGCACTTACTCTTTTACCCTTGCAAAATAAAATTGTTACAATTGTTCTCTCTCTCTCTCCTCCTCCTCCTCCTCCTTGTACTCCTTTGCATAAACAAATAAGATTCAAGCAAGAACACGTTGGGTTGTGGTTCCAACGCAATTCCTAGTAGGGTATTAACCAGTAAGGTCAAACCTTGTGTTGTTTCATGTCCTATCCTGGGGTGTCTAAAATGTACCATATTTTAATACCCTTTAGGTCTAAAATTAAAGAAATTACATGAAGGTATATACAGAAAGCAGCAGGAACTGCGTCATGCGGCGTGATAGCAAAGCTACCCGTGGGGGTTCCGGGGGTTTCAGTATAAATAGTATCCCCACTTTCTGGAAATTTAGTGCTTTAAATTCCCACTGTCGCTGTCTTTCTCCTTTTTTCTTTCTCGTTCGTACTCTGTTCTATCAATCTACTATACCATCTTCTTCTTCGCTTAACCAGTCACCTACCTTTTTTCTTGAAAAACTCTTCCGGGACAAAACTCCTAATTTGTGTGCGAGGTCTGTTGGATCAGCTTGGAAATATTGGACGCTTTCTGCCAGGTGGTCACTGGGGCTTCTTATGATGTTATTATTTGGCAATGTAGGCATTTTATATGTATGTGTTTTGTTGATATTTTATAACGATGTTTATATTCTATTTTGTTTTTGTAAACGGGGGTTCGATAAATTAGAGTATAGCCCCAGCCTCCCCTGCGTGGGATGCCTTTATTGTAAAGTGACCAGCTGGTGAAGTGCCTTAAGTGTTGCCACTAGGGTTTTTTCGGCAGATCTTTTATGCGGATCAGGGGCGAGTCCTCTTTCAGCGAAGTTATTGTCTTGATTTTGTGGTCCCGATTTGGCTATACTGGTCCTGATTTGGCTCGGAAGAGTTCGCTGGACCTAAAGCAATAATCTTGTAATGTAATGTCTTCTTCTTCTTCCTCTCCCCCTCCTCCTCTTCACCCACGTCCTTCCTTTTCTTGTTCTTATCGAATACAATAAAAGAGATAGGGAGAGCGTGAAGAAAGGAGAGACAGACAGACAATGAAAGACAGACAATAAGAGAAAGACAACAGATGCAAATTAGGGAACTATCGGAAACCAGCTTTCAGATAGACAAACACGTGGCAGCTTTGCGAGTTACACAGTGACAGAGAGATAAAGGAAGTCGTAAACAGACAGACAGACAGACACATGCAAATAAGGAAGTATCGGAAATTAGCAGTCGGACAAACAACGATGACAACGTGTTTGCCTTAGCGTGCCACTCAGATAAGTTGTGACACGGGGAATAACTCTTTCACACGGGGAATAACTCTTTCATGACTTATGGAAGGGGAAGTCATCCTGCAGGTCGATAGGCCCAATGTTTGCTCAAGGATTACTCTCCCTTGTCAAGGCTAATCATACCCCTTCCCCCACACACACTCACACACATTCTGTGGCTAAAAATAGCAGCTACCGCAGCCGGTAAGAGACAAAACGCGTAAAAACAATTATTCGTAAGTTTGTTTTTAAAGTTTAGGTTGATAAAATTTACCCTCCCCTCCCCTAGACACCAAAGACACTCTCTTCAGCTTCGCTGGTCACTCCGAAATAGGGTCAAAGTCACACGGCTATGGTAGTTGATGTACTGTTAATCAGGGGAAATCACTCCCAATTCAAAACAGAAGTTGACATTCAAACGTTAGCTGTTGGTTTGAGCAATGAAAGCTCACTTCATCATTGTGTAATGTGATAACACAGTCCACATTATCATTGTGTAATGTGATAACACAGCCCACTTTATCGTTGTGCAATGTGATAACACAGCCCACTTTATCATTTTGTAATGTGATAACACAGCCCACTTTATCAGTGTGTAACGTGATAACACCACCCACTTTATCGTTGTGTAATGTGATAACACAGCCCACTTTATCGTTGTGTAATGTGATATCACATTACAAATGTGATAACACAGCCCACTTTATCATTGTGTAATGTGATAACACAGCCCACTTTATCATTGTGTAATGTGATAACACAGTCCACTTTATCATTGTGTAATGTGATAACACAGCCCACTTTATCATTGTGTAATGTGATAACACAGTCCACTTTATCATTGTGTAATGTCATAACAATGCCAATTTTAGAGTAAACCCGCTTCCGCCAAAAGTAAACAAGCCTTAAATTGTAAACAGTTAATGAACAGATTGAATGATTAGACTTTGCAGTTAGTCCAAAATGTATATCCCTAAGAAAAATGTTTACTAAAAAGTCTCTCTCTCTCTCTTACTTTCTCTCTCTCCCTCCCTCCCCACCCTCTCTTTCTCCCTACCTCTCTCTGATATCTCTCTCCCTCTCCCTCTCTCTTTCTTTCTCTCTCCCTCCCCTGCCTGTGCAGTGTTTTTTTGTTGTTTGTTTTTTTGTTTTTGTTTTTTGTTTATAAATGGGATACACTTTGTGGATATTTTGGGTGCTTTAAATTACCACTGTTTCTGTCATTCTTACTTGTTCTTTCTCGCTCCTACTCTGTTCTTTGAATCTACTATCTTCTTCGCTAGACCAGTCACCTATCATTTTTCTTAAAAACTCTTCCAAAAGTCATCTTTTGTGTATGGGGTCTGACCTTGGGGATATTGGACGCTTTCTGCTAAATGGTCACTAGGGCGTTCTATGGTATGATTACATGTATTTAGAAATGTAGGCAATTTCATATGTATGTGTTTTGTTAATATTTTGTAAAGATGTTTATATTCTATTTTGTTTTTGTAAACGGGACTTCGTTAAATTAGAGTGCAGCATCAGCGTCCCTTGCATGGGATGCCTTTGTTGCAAAGTGACCGGCTGGTGGAGTGCCTTCAGTTTTACCATCCGGATTATTTCAGCAGATGTTTTATAGGGATCAGATCTCCTGTTGGGGTGCCGGGGGTTTCAGTATAAATAGTATCCATACTTTCTGGAAATTCGGCGCTTTAAATTCCCACTGTCGCTGTCTTTCTCATTTGTTCTTTCTCAATCCTACTCTGTTCTATCAATCTACTATACTATCTTCTTCTTCGCTAGACCAGTCACCTACCTTTTTTTCTTGAAAACTCTTCCGGGACAAAACTCCTCATTTGTGTGTGAGGTCTGTTGGATCAGCTTGGGAATATTGGACGCTTTCTGCCAGGTGGTCACTGTGGCTTCCTATGATGTTATTATTTGGCAATGTAGGCATTTTATATGTATGTGTTTTGTTAATATTTTATAATGATGTTTGTATTCTATTTTGTTTTTGTAAACGGAGGTTCGATAAATTAGAGTATAGCCTCAGCGTTCCCTGCGTGGGATGTCTTTATTGTAAAGTGACCGGCTTGTGGAGTGCCTTCGGTGTTTCCACTGGGGTTGAGGGGCGAATCCTCTTTTAGCGAAGTTGTGGTCTTGATTTTGTGGTCCCGATTCGGCTCTGCGCAGTCCGCTGGACCCTGTAAGCAATTAATAACTAACTAATAGGGATCAGGGGTGATTACTCTGTCAACAAAGTTGTGGTCTTGATTCAGCTCTTTGCAGACCGCTGGACTCTATAAACAATGACCAACTCTCTCTCTCTCTCTCTCTCTCTCTCTCTCTCTCTCTCTCTCTCTCTCTCTCTCTCTCTCTCTCTTTCTTTCTTTCTTTCTTTCTCTCTCTCAAGTGTTTACATGCAACCTTCTTTGGGAGTGTGTTTTATTAGATCAGCAACACGCTTGTGTAGAGAGCAACAACTCTATGGATTCAACATGTCCAGTGATCGCTAACAAATTGGCCAATCAACAATAGATTTTTCTGTATATTTCCGCAAGTAGGCGCCTCTGGCGGCTAGAGACAGAAAGAAAAAAAGAAAGAGATTACTCTTATAATAGCGCACTTATAAGCTCAGAGAGCTTCTCAAAGCGCTGGCCACTACTATCCAGCAATCACAAAATAGTTTGCTGAAGTCAGGATTCGAAACCCACGTCGCCCGAGACGCGCGTACACAAGACGAGCGCTCTGACAACTGAGCTATCCCTGCAGATCCTGTATCGGCCAACGCCTTGAGCAGCTCGTGAACTGGAAAAGCGCTATATAAGAACGATAAAATAAAATAACATGTATTTTAAATATCCCATTTGAGGATAGATGTTAAATGAAATGAAATTAATTAATTCAGTAATACATGGATACATAAGCGTTGTGATATAAGGCGAGACTAACCTGCCTTGTCCATAGGCTACAAACTAATGCTGCTTGACAGGTGCGGGGTCGATCCCGCCTTTGGGTGTTATGTTTCTCTGTATATTATTTACTTTGGACTCGGGCAACGTCTCGGGGATTTTCTCCGGGTACTCCGGTTTTCTCTCCTAGCCCAAAAAATAGACACTACTAATATTACGTAGGTGGGATTTGCGCGCCACCGGCTGCGACTACGCCTTCCCCAGGGGAGGCGACCCAGAATTTCCCGATAAAAAGGGACAACAAAATGTCAAAAATAACAAAACATTAAATAAATAAATAAATAAATAAATATTGACATAGGTAAATAAATAAATGACATAAAGAAAAGTAAATAAATAAAATAAAATAAAATACTAACATAAAATAGCATAAATAAAAGCAAAAAAGTATAAATAACGAAATAAATACCTTAAATAAAAACATACATATAATAAAATAAAACATTAATAAAATATTATAAATAAAATAATAAAAATAAAATAACTTGAAATAATGCACAAAATAAACGAAATAAATATAACAATAAAATTACATGACATGAAATTTGAAAAATAAATTCAATTAATAAAATTCAATACATTACAAAATGAATACATGAAATAAAATAGTGTTAAATCTATACAATAATACAAATAAAATAGAATGCATAATACAATTGAACAAACTGTGTGTTTCAGGGTCGTGCGTAGCCGGGGTGGTCGGTCTGACCATGCCTCGGTACTGTTTGTTCGGGGACACTGTCAACACTGCTTCCAGGATGGAGTCCACGGGCGCCGCCTTCAGGGTCCACATCAGCACGCAAGTCAAGGAGGTCCTGGACGTGCTGGGAGGATACCACATCGAATACAGGGGAGAGACCGAACTCAAGGTATAGGTTACGTTGTCTTGTTCACTGACACTGGTCCACTTCGACTCGCGCTACAATTGGCGTTCAACTGACAGGATCCTTTCCCCTCTCAAAAAGAGTAATCAAGCTGGACTTGGAAGAAGATGGATAGTTGTTTCCCGCCCAGATGTTATTCAATATTGTTGGACATGACTGTAGTTATGCCCCTTCTTCCTTGTTTACAGCCCACACCTACATTAGATCCAACTTTTTACGGGATTATCTCCCTTACAAATGTCCCTTCGCTTAAAGTGTTACCGTAATTAAAGTGCGTCTGACGCCAGTGTTTCACACGTTCTTCGATACATAGTAATTATGATCTTGCAAAAGCCCGCAGTTTTAGTGAAATATTTTCCGATGAGCTTATAAAATAAAAATAGATTCCTTCTGACCATTTAAAAATTGACACACACACCCACACCCCTACACTCACAGTCACACAGTCACACCCACACACACACACCCACTCAAATCAGGCATGGAAACACCCCTGAGTTCTAAATTTTGTGCTGTAACATTGTGATCAAGGCTTCTGGTATACAGGATGCTCTCACGCACTCTTTCTTCAGACGAACCCAGAGCGCGGCGATCTGAAGAGATCGCTGTTGTTACTTACAGAAGGCGAAAGAGAAATGTATTTGTAATTTGGAAATGTAGATTGGCTGCATCCAATACCATTATTTTAAATAAGGGTGAAATCGGGAGTACCCAAAAGAAAACCCTCGGTGTTCTGAAAAGTCTGGTAGCTTAGTCACGTACTGTACGTAAAACATCTGGTAGCTTAGTCACGTACTGTACGTAAAACATCTGGTAGCTTAGTCATGTACTGTACGTAAAACAGTTGGTAGCTTAGTCATGTACTGTACGTAAAACATCTGGTAGCTTAGTCACGTACTGTACGTAAAACAGCTGGTAGCTTAGTCACGTACTGTACGTAAAACAGCTGGTAGCTTAGTCATGTACTGTAGTAAAACAGCTGGTAGCTTAGTCATGTACTGTACGTAAAACAGCTGGTAGCTAAGTCATGTACTGTACGTAAAACAGGTGGTAGCTAAGTCATGTACTGTACGTAAAACAGCTGGTAGCTTAGCCATGTACTGTACGTAAAACAGCTGGTAGCTTAGTCACGTACTGTACGTAAAACATCTGGTAGCTTAGTCACGTACTGTACGTAAAACATCTGGTAGCTTAGTCATGTACTGTACGTAAAACAGCTGGTAGCTTAGTCATGTACTGTACGTAAAAAAGCTGGTAGCTTAGTCATGTACTGTACGTAAAACAGCTGGTAGCTTAGTCACGTACTGTACGTAAAACAGCTGGTAGCTAAGTCACGTACTGTACGTAAAACATCTGGTAGCTTAGTCACGTACTGTACGTAAAACAGCTGGTAGCTTGGTCACGTACTGTACGTAATACAGCTGGTAGCTTAGTCATGTACTGTACGTAAAACAGCTGGTAGCTAAGTCATGTACTGTACGTAAAACAGCTGGTAGCTAAGTCACGTACTGTACGTAAAACATCTGGTAACTTAGTCACGTACTGTAGGTAAAACAGCTGGTAGCTTAGTCACGTACTGTACGTAAAACAGCTGGTAGCTTAGTCACGTACTGTACGTAAAACAGCTGGTAGCTTAATCACGTACTGTACGTAAAACATCTGGTAGCTAAGTCTCGTACTGTACGTAAAACAGCTGGTAGCTAAGTCACGTACTGTAGGTAAAACAGCTGGTAGCTTAGTCACGTACTGTACGTAAAACATCTGGTAGCTAAGTCACGTACTGTACGTAAAACAGCTGGTAGCTTAGTCACGTACTGTACGTAAAACAGCTGGTAGCTTAGCGTGGCCTTCGTAATAGATGGCCAGACACAAACTTAGTCCGCTAGGTCGTGACGTCACAGCAGAAGGCGATGGTCTGCGAGTACGCTACGAGGCAGCGCCATGTTTGAAATTGCCATGTGTGATATTTCTGTGATCATTTACAATTTCTTGGAATATATGTGATTATCTAATTGTTTTTAATTTAAACATGCTTTGGTTCACTCTTTAATTGTGTCAACAGAACTAGAAAATGCCAAATAAATGTTGTGTGCCAGGGTGTAGGGGTAATTATGATGACAATGATAAAGTTTCAGTCTTTAAATTTCCGAGCGACCCCGAACAAAGAGATTTGTGGAAAAGAAAAATTCCTCGTGCTAATTTCCATCCATCGAAACAATCTGTTGTGTGTGTGAGGCATTTTAGTGACCAATTTGTAATTAAAATTGACTCGGTAACAAGACCAGATGGAAGTGTTTTGACCGTGGAGAGAACTCGACCTAAACTGACCGATGATGCGTACCCTAGTATTTTTTCGAATTCAAGCTGCCCCTCGTACCTTACAGTTGAACCACCGGCAAAGAGGAAAAAACCCCAAGAGAGACAAGCAGATGCACAAAAGAGAGACGAGAATTCATTTAGGGAGTGGATGGAAGCTGATAAGATAAAAAGTTTTTCAGAGTTTAGTAGCAGAGTAAAAGACCGGGCACCTGAGAAAACATGGTTGTGCAGGCTGCATTCCAATGCCAGTAAGCCTAGTACTACCAAGGTCAGTTCAGGCATGGATGTAGATAGCACACGCAGTGATTCATACTGGAGTTTCTACTATATAATGGATGACTTGCTCAACAAAACAATGCCTACACTTGTGTCGACTATCCGGGTTTTTGCAGACATGCACGTGGAAGTATTTGCTGAAAATATTTGTAAGTACTACTAAGTGTTATTACTATTACAGAACTATTAGAGTTAGGCCTAATTTTCATACATACATTTCATATTCATTAAATCCACTGTCCATTAATCATTATTAATATTCTAGTATATGGGCCTCTAGTGTCTACCATTATGATAAAAGGTTACCATCTGCTTGGAACACATAGGAATTTATTTGAATTATTATAATATGGTATGATTTCTATAAATATAAATAATAAAGGTATCCAATGTGATTCTGGTACACGTTGTGCATTTTGTTTGATTGGCAAATTTAACATGTGAATGCATAATGTTTGTATTAGTGTGTGCTGGTATGCTATTATGATTATGTGTGCCACGAAAGAGCGCGTGCGTTTTGCCAATATATCAAAGCAAGTTCCTCGTGCAATATTTGTTATTATCAGCTGAATAAATTATTATTCTTGTTCTTAAGCGTGTATTTCAACTGAAATGTACACAAAAGCTTGCTGCAGATGAATAGTTTAATTTGTATAGAGTTAATAAAACACGTTAACAGCAATATGAAAGCTGGTAAAAGTAGGCGTATTTAAAAACAGGCATTGTTTTCTTTTTCAGCCAGAGTCCCCGACAGCAGTCTTCGATGGGTATTGGGTCCACAGTCACCTCCCACCCTCACAACTTGGTCACAGTTTGACAGCATGCTGTCACATTTCTCTGGGAGGGAAGTCGCAGACGACCCCAAGCTAAAGATACATGTTCTTATTGGAGGCTTGCAGGACTTGTGTTCCAATGAAAAGCTTGAAGAAACCGATGATGATGAAGGCTCGTCAATGAAAGAAAGGCTGCAGTTTTTAGTTGAGCAACTAAACCTGCTGTTTTCTGCAACGAAGAGATATTCATGTGAGACTCTGCTGTGGGCATTCCAAACCTTCGCATCTGCCCCTCAGACCTATTCTCTGCAAAGAAGTACTGTATTAACTCTTCCACACCCAACCTACCTCAAGAGAATTGCGTCAGTCTTTAACATCAACAGTGGTTTAAAAGAGCAAAGCGGCCATGAAGAGTACTTAAAACAGAAATGCCAAAATCTGAGTGAAGCAGAAAGAAATGTCATCTTGATGCTCGATGAAATTCATGTTGCAAATCACATGTCGTATAAGCAGGGCAGGCTCGTTGGTACAGCTTTCAACAGTGCGGTTGCTAGTGACGCCAGTACAGCCCAAGTCTTCATGATTTCCTCCCTGATGTGCAAAAGTAAAGATGTTGTGGCTATCATCCCAGTAAAGCAGTTAACTGCCTCTTTATTACAGGATTTGATTGTTAAGGTTCTTGAACTTCTCCACACCATAGGATACTCTGTCGTTTGTGTCATTTCTGATAATAACAGAATAAATCGAAGCGCCTTTACCCTAATTTGTGGGGGAAATCTTCAACTATTCATCCCCAACCCCTACAAATCCTCTGACAAGCTCTTCTTTCTTTTTGACACAGTGCATCTGCTCAAATGCATTCGCAACAACTGGCTGGCACAGAAAGATGAAGAAGCTACTCTACTTTTTCCATCAATGGAGAGCAGTGACTGTGTTATGAAAGCGTCCTTTGGTCATGTGCGAAAACTGTATTTTGAAGAAAAGACGTCACTCATGAAGCTTGCCCCTGCACTGAGTAACAAAGCCCTATTTCCAACGGCCACAGAAAAGCAAAATGTGAAGTTGATGCTCAAGGTATTTGACCAAAACAACGTTGTTGCTCTGGAACATTACGAGAAAATGTGGCATACTGACACTCTTGGCACCAGGCAATTTTTAACCATCATAGTGAAACTGTGGAACATCTTGAACGTGAAACACCCTACAAAGCACATCAGACTGAGGAATCCAGACTGTATGAGTGTGACATCGTCATCAGGTGAAAACATGCAGTTTATTGCTAGAGTCGTTAAATGGCTTCAAGACTGGAAAAAGCTCAATCAGAAACCAAGAGAAGGCACTCTGTCAAGAGACACAATGATTGCCCTAGAGCACACTCTCCTCGGCCTGACAGAACTAGCCAACTATCTTCTGGATAAAAAGCAGTTCAAGTACGTTCTTTTAGGCAGGTTTCAAACAGACAACTTGGAATTTAGATTTAGTCAGTATAGGCAACTCAGTGGCTCCAATTTTCATGTATCAGTTGAACAATTGTTGGAAGGGGAGAAAAAGTTAAAACTGATGAGTGTTCTGCAAATGATTTCATCGTCCAACGGCCAGATATCACTAAAAGACATCACAGATCCTTTGGCATATGTGAAAACAACACGCACAGCCACCTCAAATGAAGAGCACCGAGAGTTCTTACAGACTTTGAATGAGTGTGGAGAACTGGAGATAAATACACAACAGCTGAAGGCCTTAGTTTTTGTCTCGGGCTACACGGTGACAAAGGCCAGAACCGACTGTACGACTTGTACAAAACGCCTGATGATTGACAGAAAGCTGCAAGTGGAGGGCACTGAGGATTGTCACACGTATCTGTCTGCTCTCGACAGAGGGGGGCTTACTTGGCCATCAGACTTTGCTGTCAACATCGTCACTGAGGTGTTCCGGGTATTTCAGCATTTGATTGGCAGTCCAAAGAATGAGCAACAGTTCATTCAGTGCATAAATCAGAGAACAATTCTCATGAGCCTGGCTTTGCAGCGCCTATCAGACCTCGGACTTTCTCAAGGCCAGTGTGACGAATGTGGTGTTGACAATGAATACATGGTCAAGAAGTGCTGCAAGCCAGCAGTCAACATCTTTCTAAATAATTATTCTAAGAACTTTTCTGACAAGGCCTCATCGACCAGTGCCCGGAAAATCAAGACCTTCACAAAAAGGATATAGAGGTGAATCAAGGAGTGACTGAGCTATGTCATCATGCCTGGTATTTATGATTTTTGTTTATTTTGTGACAAATGATGATTTGCGCTACTGGTATATTTTTAATCTATTATTCCGTCCTTCCTTTTCCTCCCTGTTTGTCACTATATTATCTTTATTATTTGTATCTGTTTTTCTATATATTAACCTATTCAACTGTCATTAGTACTTTACAAATAAAACCTTCTCATTATTGATATTATACATTTCACTTAATATTATTATCAAACCGGAGTAGCTGTAACACAGGTCCCTCGGACCTAATGCTATTATCCTAATTCAATCCGACTTCTCTCCTTCCTCTGTTCTCTTTCTCTCTCCGACTTTATATTATATAGCTTCTCATCTGTCTATCTTTCTCGTACTTTTTAATTTTCATGGCATTTGCTCGACTAACATTTCATAATAATTAATATCCTTGTGATTGTTACATTTACGGTGCAAGTAATTATTTGAAAGCTATTTATTTTGCTCCAAACTACAAATGCATTAATGCATGTAATAATAATAATAATAATAATAATAATAATAATAATAATAATAATAATAATAATAATAATAATAATAATAATAATAATAATAATGATGTCTTATATAGAACTGAATCTCAGCCTATGGCTGGGCTCACTCCGCTTTACAAAAATACTACTAATTCAATGACACAAAGCAACGTCGAACTCAGTACTATACTACTTAATATTAAGAAAGATTTAAGTTACAAGACTTCAAATCACAGTCACTAAATCATATAAACAAACAGTTACTTTCAAAAAAATATCTTTGAACCCCTCTACTTGTTTGGAGTGTTGTGAATAAACTTTGTATATCCCCCCTCTCTCTCCCTCTCTATCATTACTCTTCTCCCTCACTCTCTCCTCATCCCCTCCTTTCTCTCTCCTCTCTCTCCCTCACTCCTCTATCTCCCTCACTCCTCTCTCTCCCTCACACCTCTCTCTCACACCTCTCTCCCTCCTCGCGAGCTTTTGGTGTGAATAAGCTCGCTCTCTGCGACCTTACAATCTACGGTGAAAGTAGGCACACGATCGCCGCCTGCTGTGACGTCACGGACGTTAGTGTCTGGCCATCTATTACGAAGGCCACGAGCTTAGTCATGTACTGTACGTAAAACATCTGGTAGCTTAGTCACGTACTGTACGTAAAACATCTGGTAGCTAAGTCACGTACTGTACGTAAAACATCTGGTAGCTAAGTCACGTACTGTACGTAAAACAGCTCGTACTGTACGTAAAACAGCTGCTTACCAGTTTAATGTTACATGATATTTGTATGCATTTATGGCTGTTTTAACTTTTGCTCTATTTTGTAACTTTTGCTATACTTTTTTATTCCTAGTTCTAGTTAACTTTAATTTGGATAGTACTTGTCTTAACATCGTTGCGTTTTCGCTTTCTACTTTTATCACACATGTATTTTTATTACTTTTTACAAATGTATGTGTGTGTGTGTGTGTGTGCGTGGGTGTGTGTGTGTGTGTGGGTGTGGGTGTTATATGTATGTGGAGGGCTTGTGTGCTGTTTGGTGGAAGACTGCAACCAACTGCGGTGTGGTTGCGGGTGTGCAGGTGTGATCACTGATGACTGCCTGGAAGCTTTCTTACGAATGGGGCAGTGTGATTTGTCTGTGGAAGTAAACGTGTGTATGATTCCCCTGTTCAGGAAAACGTTATGTGTGATAATGTGATGTTTGCACAATGTTATGTTATATTAGAGTTGTCTGTGTCGTTGTCATTGTATGTGGACTCGTCACCCCACACACTATATTTCCGTGTGATTTATGAGGACAATAAATATATCTTGGATCTTGAACCGTCCCATGCTGGTGTTCGAACCTGCAACATTCGGCATGGGAAACCAGCGCCCAATCAACTTGTGTGACCAGGCCACCACCACTCAACCTAGCTGCTCGTTGGTGTCTTGGGCAGGTGTTGATACAGGCCATCGCCTTGTGTAACTCTGTGTACTGTATGCTAACAAGGCCTTTACCTCGGTATCGTGGTGTGTTTCAGGGCAAAGGTTTACACAAGACCTACTGGCTGGTTGGCAAGGATTATCTGGACTTTGATCTTCCAGAACCTCCGCCTCTACAAGGGTGGGCAGTTATTTCAAATTAATTTTAATTAAATTTAATTTAAAGTAAATATTTTTTAATGTAATATTTTATTAAATTTTTTTATTATTAAAAAAAAAACATTTATTTCATTTAAAAAAATTGTAACTATAATTTTAAAGTGCTTATCTCAATTGAGCTTTTATTCAAGTTAATCCAATGGAATTTAATTCTGTAAAAACTAGGTCCGATTAATGCATTTTATTCATGTCATTTTTATTTTATTTTATTTTTATAGCGTTTATTTTAGTTTATTTTTAATTTAAAATAACTCTATTGTAATGTAATTATTTAAAAATATGTGTAGTTTAATTAACTTTATTTGTGTTATTTTATTTAATTGTATTTTATTTCGTTTTATTTTATCTATAATTTTATTTCCAGATGTTCATTTTAATTTGGTTTTAATTTATTGTACTTTGTTAACGTCACTTTATTCTCATTTGATCTGTTTGAATTCGGTTGGTAGATTGATTTATTGATTAGGGTTTTGCGTGGTATGGTTTGTTGGTTAGTTGGATGGTTGGTTGGCCGGCTGTTGGTTAGTCAATTAGTTACGAATACGAATACAAATACGATCACTTTATTATCTCAATCAAAGAGAAATTCACAATTGCTAGTTAGTTTACATTCTTTCCTACTGAGAAAGAGAGAGAGGGGGAGAATGGAGAAGAAGGTGAGGTGTGGGGGGGGGGGGGGCGAGTTTATAAAACAAAACAACAGTCCACCTTGTCTTAGAGCCTCTACAATCTTGGCATTGGTTGTTAGCAGGGCCAGTGTACAGTAATCAAATGGCAGTCTGATCAAACCATTTTATAAGGCTGAAAATGGAGAAGAGGGACGGGGTGAGAGGTGGTTGGTGGGGTGGGGTGGGGGTGGGGGGGAAATGGGTGATTTGTGGTAGAACTGCTTGTGTAGATTGGGGGAGGACGAGGAGAGAATATTGGGTGCCTTACTCTTACCACCTTTCGTCTGCCTATTGAGCACACATGATGATGATGATGATGATGATGATGATGATGATGATGATGATGATGATGATGATGATGACGACGACGACGAGGAGATAGATGCAGATTTGACTGTGTAGGCAGCAGAAAGAGGGAAAAATATATTGGTCAGAAAATTGAGAGAGAGAGAGAGGGTAATAGACAAAGCTTTGGAACGGAGAGATGTGTGACGACGTGACATTTATTTCTGGCTTGGTTGAGCCTTCAGCATCTCATAGAGCTGGGAAGTGCGCTGTACAAGAACAGTTCATGTTACTGACCCCTACCTGCCCTTCCCTCCTCCCCTTCCTCCCACTCGCTCTCTCTCTCTCTCCTCATATTATTATTTATGTTCTGTTTCTCTCTTGCACGCTTTAGTGATGATAACCATGGGTAAGTATTCTGTTTTTTTAAATGATAATGATAGTAGTAGTAGTAGTAGTAGTAGTAGTAGTAGTAGTAGTAGTAGTAGTAGTAGTAGTAGTAGTAATAGTAATAATAATAATAATAATAATAATAATAATAATAATAATAATAATAATAATAATAATAATAATATAGGGTACAACTTCAAACTCCACGCGCCTTGCACTCAATCAATCGCACGCAAGTAGGCTACACAGCCTCGCATACTGATCCGCCTATGATAAGGTCACGCACCACGGAGCGAGGCATAATTACAACATTCGACGGAACACTAAGGCTCTAATAAGTGGTCATTTAAGCCCCGGTCACACAGCCCTTTACGGCTGAATCACGGCCAAAGCGCGTCCAAAATTTGTTACCCGTGGAGTGGACGTTGTTACCCGTGGAGTGGACGTTGTTGTTCGCGTTGATGTCGAGGTTAAGACGAGCTACGGTCGAGGTATAGACGTGGCAGGACGCGGGAAGAAATCTGAACGGCATCGGACGCGGCAAAAAGTTTGTAGGTAGTGCTTTGTCAGTGATAAGCCGCTAAACACACGCTATTTCCCGTGATTCCAACGCGGTACATGCGTCCAATGACTGAACGCTAAACTTTCGCGTCTTACCGCGTCTCCCCAAGTTCTAATCACTGCCGGAACACGGATTACCACGCGTGTGTTGCACGTCTTTACCGCGTGTTTTACCCGTGGTTGTGCGCGGGCTAAAATTTTGAGCAGTTCAAAACTTTTTGCCGCGTCCGATGCCGTTCAGATTTCTCCCCGCGTCCTGCCACGTCTATACCTCGACCGTAGCTCGTCTTAACCTCGACATCAACGCGAACAACAACGTCCACTCCACGGGTAACAAATTTTGGACGCGCTTTGGCCGTGATTCAGCCGTAAAGGGCTGTGTGACCGGGGCTTGCAGTTCAAAACTTTTTGCCGCGTTCGATGCCGTTCAGATTTCTCCCCGCGTCCTGCCACGTCTATACCTCGACCGTAGCTCGTCTTAACCTCGACATCAACGCGAACAACAACGTCCACTCCACGGGTAACAAATTTCGGACGCGCTTTGGCCGTGATTAAGACGTGGAGTGCTGTGTGACCACGGCTTTAGAAACAAATATCGCCTGAACAAGTAGGTCTAAAGATGTGATTTAAAAGCAGAGATTGTAGCAATACTTCACAGTTACAATATTTTCAAAGATGCGTAAGCCTACATTGTGAAAATAACTGCGTGTACGTTTGAAAAAACAACAACAACAACAAAGCCTACTGAGTACACACGTTCTGTGAAAATTAGAGATCGCACGTGAACATGTTATGGCTTGTGTTTAAAGTATCAAATTTGGTTAAGTACATTCATTGACAACATTATTAACATGACTGAAATATTTCACGATTAAAAACATTTTGAGATATAGAACCTGAAGCAGTATATCTTACTAATAAAAGTAATGATGTAAACGTTTAAGACGCGTGTGAAAATCAACCACCTCTCCTATAATACCATCACTTTATGAATAGAAAAAGATGCAACAATCCTGAACACGTTTTTCTTATATGGGAGGTCACGTAAAGATGCAAGGATATAAACGATGCAAAGATACACGGACTTTGAAGGAGATCAACGAAAGAATTTAGAACTGTCGGTTACATCGTCTTCATCGTCATCGTCATCATCATTATCATCATCATCATCATCATCATCATCATCATCATCATCATCATCATATCTTCTTCTTCTTCTTCTTCTTCAAATGAATGCTATCGGTAGAGAATAACAAGGACCTCTAATACCGGCATAAACGTAGAGTTTAACTGGCAAAGACTTGAGTATTTTACTTGCTTGTCAACAGGTTGAAGTCGTTGATGCCCAACCTGGAGCTCATGCCGCCCTCATCACCACTTCCACTGTCACACCTCGACACTACCAAAGGCGACAACGCCAACAAGAGCGGCGACAACGGGGCAGGAAGAGAGAGAAGCGGGGACGCTCAGGAAGATCGGTCACCTGGGGACGGAGCCCCAGTCCCCCCACCCATCGACGCAGGGTTCGACAGCGGGAGAGGGGAGTCTTCGGACGGTGACTCTCCTCAGAGCCCCAAGAACCCGTCAGGAGGGGTTCAAGAAGGAGGCCAGAAAGAGATAAACGGAGGAAGAGGTGGTTCAACGGCAACCGCTTCACCGTTGACCACCACCACCAGTTCTCCAGCCATCAGCAAAGGCTCGTTAGGGGATCTCCCCGCCAGAACCATCGGCTCCAAGCCCGGGGCTATTCCTGCCAGCAACGGGGGCCGGTCCCCGCCCAAAACGGGCAAAGCGCCTTTAACGCGCAGCAAGAACTCTGGGCCTTTGGCCATCGACCAGCTAGGGGGCAAGTCTAAACCATCCGTCCTGCCCAATAGCGTGGTCGCGCAGGCTGAAATTTACAACAACAACAACAGCACCGACACCGACAGCAAGAACAATAACGACAACGAAGGAGGAGCGGGAGGAGAAGGTCAGTCGGTGTCTGACCACGGCCAGCGTGGTAAACACGCCGCAAATGCGCCGCCTCTGGACAAGACGACCAATAACGACCGCGTCCAACACCAGCCGGCCAGTCTGGACACAATCGATGAGGTCCACGCCGGCGACCACGACGCCCTCTCTCGGCATAAGTTTGAACGAAGGGAGACCATCGATAGCGGCATCTCTGACGTCAGGAACCGTAACTCTGTCGTGTCGTCTTCCGAAGTACAGTTACATAGCAACGGGGGGGTTGGGGGGACGGGGGAGAGAGGGAGGAAGCTGACGTTGGATAGAGAGGTGGACGCCTTGACGCCCGTTACTGAAGTGTAACTGTTACTGAAGTGTAACTGTTACTGAAGTGTAACTGTCACTGAAGTGTAACTGTTATTGAAGTTTAACTTCCTGTTACTGACGTTTACTGTGTCATTGTTCACTATGATAATACCATTATTGCCAAACACAACATATATAATCGCATATTAATTATGTGTCCCTTTATAGTGAAAGAATTTGATAGACAGGAATGACGTGGGTGTTAGTCATGTAAACAGAGTTTGGAGAGTTTGGACAGTTGTGGCTTTGATTCAGCAATTGGGCGGAACGTGAAAGTGTGCGAAATATCTCGACAGTTCGATAGAGAGAGAGAAAAAAAAGGTTGGGTCAACTTTCAGCGTTTGAATGAAAATGGCCACTGCACTGTAAATTCATGGAAATTTGGACCGAAAACTTTGGATCACTTTTCTCTGTTGTCTGTGAATATACTGTCCACTATTTTTTTTTGCATCAAGTTCCTGTTGCATGTTGTAACTTGTAAAGATCGTTAGCAGTCGTATCTATTATAGGACAATATTTTCGTATTGAGCAATGTATTTACTTGTACAAGTTCGCTGAAAGTGGTTTTTTTTAGATCACTGTTTTATCGGTACTCACCTTCATTTTAACTAACTGGTGTAATTACTTCATTTGCTGAACAACCCTTGGTGTGTGTATCAAATAGTTTGACATTCCACGTAATCAGTTGTCACTGCTATGTGTCGATGTCTATAGATTATATACATTTACTTTGTAACACCTGTACTTACTGACTATTACGTAGTGTTAGAGTAACATGTATCAATATTGTTATGCATAAACACATTTTCTTCATAATAAGGTAATATTAACAACACCACCAACAACAACAACAACATAATAATAATAATAATAATAATAATAATAATAATAATAATAATAATAATATAAAAAAAATTATACGGATATTTTTATACCGCTTGTCCCTATAAACCTAATAATAATAATAATAATAATAATAATAATAATAATAATAATAATAATAAAATTATACGGATATTTTTATACCGCTTGTCCCTATAAACCTTGGCTCAAAGCGCAATTCCCACTCACTAATAAACCAATTAAGAAAATCATTACGATAAAAAAGGGTATATAAATATATATAGCCGAGGGGAGTATAAAATTGTTTGCCCTGCAAGGTGGGGAAGCGTGTTGATAGGAATAACGAAGCTTAACGTCCTATTGCGTTAGCGTTAAAAATGAATTACCACGTCGCCACCCTGACAACAATGATGATCATCATCATATCAAAAACATGTTTTAATGTTAGTAAACCGAATTGCCGGCTACTAGTGCCACGACACTCTCTGCAGGCCACTGCCACTTACCTGCATCAAATGCCTGCCGACGATATATTCCTGCTCACCACCAAAAGCAGAAGATTAATGGTCAGTCGGGGAGAACATATGTCGTGTCGCCTTGTCCTGCATAAGCCCATGGCCACACCAACGGATTCTGCACAGCAGGAGCCACCCAAGGCTAGACTAACCAACAAATGGAAGGTAGACAATCTCTCCCAAGCCGTGAACAGTCCCCTCACATTCCGCCACAAATCCCACATCGTCGGCAAGCATTTTATGCAGATTAGTGGCAGTGACCTGCAGAGAGTGTCGTGGCACTAGTAGCCGGCAATCCGGTAAACAACACGCTTCCCCGCTTTGCAGGTCAACAATTCTTATGTCTCTCTCTTACGAGGGAGAAATGAAAACAACAGTTCGGTTAAGGCCGTGCTCTCAAGGTCGTGGCCGAGAGGCGGGAGTCAAGTACTCCTGCTCGGCTAAATATATACATACAGTCTTGTTGTGGCTTGGAACAGACCGTGCGGAACAGACCATTTCTAATCCAAGAAGCAATAAAATCGTGTGTTTTTTAAAGTAATTTATGCGAACAAGTATTTCAGATGAAGGAAATACACACCAGCGTGTGTGTGTATTGAATAATTTGGTTCGGGTGTTCGAAAAAGATTGTTGATCCGCGCCCCGTTGCAAGGGAGATAACTCGTATTCAAACCAAGAAAATGGAGTTTGTTGCCGAGTTGTCTTCCTTGCACAGCGTAGTATGGCTAGAAAATAATGTGTAATTCGTTCGCTACTGTAATATTACTCTTATTGAGCTAGTTAGGTAGGTAAATATACTGCTGTTGTTATACATGTATTATAATTATACACCTATATGTTACATGTACACATGTTACATTATACACCTATATGTTACATGTAGACAGAGAAAGCGTTTCCCAGCACTGGATGATCGTGTAGAAAAGGAACTAATGCTCCAATGATTATTTCCCGTGTAAGACAGTGTGATACCGTCATATTGGACGGAAAATCTTCGTTGTAACACTGAGTTATCACTTCCTTTGTCTGCATATATCCTATCCCTATCCTATCCTGTCCCGTAACTCGAAGGTAGTTTGGTGCACCACAGATGATCGTTTAACCAGCTTACTCCATCTTTCTCTGTCCTCAGCAACCCTCGTGGCTTCACTCAGTGTCAAGCCAGTCCATTCTCGGATGTTGTCCTCTCACTTCTTTTTTCTGTCCCCCTTTTATTCTGCCTCTTTGCACCGTGCCTTTCAGGGTGGTCTCTGCAAGGCCTGATGACCTCGTGACGTGGCCATACCATCGGAGTTTCCGTTTCTTCACCATTGTGAGCATGTCATCATGTTGTCCAATGACTTGTGTGATGGTCTGTCGGTCTTCGTTGTTGGTGATGTGCTGGGTGTACAAAATGCCCAGAAGTCTTCTGTAGCACCTCATCTCCATGCTTTGTATTCTTCGTTGTAGGTCTGCTGTGAAGGTCCATGTTTCGCAAGCGTATAGAAGGGAGCGCAGCAGCCTTACCTGTATATGCTGTTTACGTTAGGGTCACGCTGCTACCTTAGTTGTCTGTCCCGCTCGTTTGTGGTCGAGAATTTTAACCCGTTTGCATGATACGATACTGTGACCTCCGCGTTGTAAAGCAGTTTGCTTTTCTCTTTTTTTAAACATTAAACCGACTAGTCAATATGTTTCCTCTGCTTCAGTTCATAATTTTACACTATTTAAAGAGGCAGTTGTTTTTTGGTCGTTTTTTTCTCCTGGCAATGAATTTATTTGGGAAATAGCCTTGTCGATACATTTAAAGGGTAATACAATGGGCAATCGTTGCTCAGTTTTGAAATGTAGGCGTCCCTTCTTTGTTGTGTAAACAACTGGGCCTACTACTATAGACACTTTCGCTGCAGTCCTATTTTTAGAATCAGCCTTGATGCTATTGGTAGGCGAATACACAAATGAATGTATTGATTTATATCAAAAACATACTTTGAAAAGAGGTTACGTTAAATCTGGTTTTTTTATTTGTGGTTGTTGTTTTCTTGTTTGTTTTTTGCCCCTGCTGGGGCAACACAGTGAATTTGACAAGGATCTGTGAAGCTGAAATAAATTATGTGATCTGGAGTCTCTGTAAGACACCATTGTTTGACAAGTACTGTGATTGACAAGTAAATTTGATACGCAGTAAGTTATTTTTACACTTGCTTTTAACGATAAAACTAGTCAACGTATGTCTAACAAGACTGGTAGTTGGACTTCATTGGTGCTGTCCCCGTAAACTCTCGGGCATCTGGCCAAGCTTAATGAGTGTGCAGGCAGCGCTTGTCTCCCCTCCCTCGCTGGTTTACCGTTCTAAACAGCTCCAGCACCCATTCGCAGCGGAGTGGACAGAGGGGTGTCGTGCGCTTGTTTCAATCAGTTTGTGTCGTTAGGTGGTTGCCATCCAAGCATGGCCACCCGTCCAAGTACTAACCATTCCCCGCGAGACATCAAACATTGCTAGCGTGGCCACCCATCCAAGTACTAACCCTTCCCCGCGAGACATCAAACATTGCTAGCGTGGGCCCAGACCACCAAACTACTGCGTCATCCATTTATCGATCCAACATTAGGTAAACACTGTATAGCAACTCAGATCGGGAGTGTCTTTGGTTTGTTGATTTTAATTCTGCTTTTAATAATAGTTGACGTTATTTATTGAATCGTTCTTATATAGCGCTTTTACGAGCTCCAGATCTGCGCAAGGCGCTGGCCGATACGGGATCTAACCCAGGCCGCCCGAGGCGCCCACTGGCTGCCTTGGACGCATCGTCTGACGCCCAGACAACTGAGTACAACCCTGGGAGATTGGGGATGTTTGCTGGGTGCGTTTGTGTGGTCGGTACTCACCCGTGTAGGATCTGAGCGTCAGGATCTTTAAAGTCCAATGCGAGTGAGTGCCTGCGTGCCCAGACCTCGGGTTATACTCTCATCAGAAGGAAAAGCGTTTGATATTGAAACGATCACGCTAGCGATAGTGATTGTGTAATAGCTAAATGGTAAAAAAACGTCAACACGATGTAACTATAAATAAGGCCAGTGCTGTGACCTTCTGCCTTTAATGATAACGTTACACTAGGTTATTTGGGGAGACAAAAACGTCTATGTAAACCACAGATAGGTCGTAGTTGTCTCTCCTAGAGAGACGGAACTGGAGTTTAATGATAGGATCTTGGATATAATCCTTATTATATATTATCCCCCAAGTAAACATTAGGGAGTGATAGGAACATTGTAGTTGTCCCGTCTACTGAAATGGAATAGGACTTTAATGATATTATCTTGCATATAATCCTATTCAATATCCTCCAGGGAATGAGAGGAAAGATTCACCCCCCCCCCACACACACACACACACACCCTCCCCCTTCTCTGCTGCCAATGGTTATTAATTATAATTATTAATTAATTAAGTAACTTGCATTTGTGGAATTGTGCCAGGTCATCATTTCGCTGTGTTCTCAGCTCGTCCCTGTGAATTGTGGGGCCGGGTATCTCACTTGGTAGAGCGGCTTAGGCCTACTAGTAACCGAAAGGTCCCTGAGTCGAATCTTGGATTGGCCAACATGTGACCATATTATTTTCCCTTTACCATCAACTGGTTCGCTGGTGTCAGAATAATGTGACCAGTAGTCGCCGGTACGCTCCGGTGTGGTGTGATTGTCATCTACAGTTATCGTCCGTGTATTAGCCGGCCTTGCTGACAACCACGTGACTGATTTTCCAATAGCACAAAAAGGCTCCTGAATAAAATCCTCAGACACAATTATTTTCATGAGCAAGAAGTAGGCCTATCCACAAAATGATTAACTCGCAACCGAAATAGGGAAGAACCAGTCCTATTTTGAAAGAGAATTTATAGCCCTCGGTATTTTTAAAATCCAGGGCTGTGGTCTTGGTACGTTTCAATAAAGTTTACGTGTGCTATTGAATCGATTAATTAATTATTTTATTTTTTTAATCAAACGTCTATTTACAGCTGTAATATTTGACAACTCCTATCCTATCCTATCCTATCTCGTAACTCGAAAGTCGATGGGGGAAGCACAGTTGATCGTTTAACCAGCGAACTCCATCTTTCTCTGTCCTCAGCAGTTCTCATGGCTTCACTCAGTGTCAAGCCAGTACATTCTCGAATGTTGTTTTCCAACCTCTTTTTCTCTCTCCCTCTCCTCCTTGCAATATGCCTTGCATTGCAGGATGATCTTTGCCAGGCCTGATGCTCTGGTGATGTTGCCATACCATCGGAGTTTCCCTTTCTTCACACTCAGGGATGTCGTTTGGGTCGGATCTTCGGTTTTTAGCCGAAATTTTTTATTAAAAAGCCGATAAACTGTCCGTCATGTCGGCTCGCCGAGCCGAAGTTTTCACGGGTGAATCGGATCAATTTTGTCAATTTTTGCGATATTCCTGTGCTGTACGCTTGCAGTTTAGGTGAGGATTCCATAATTACTAAGGTTAAACCCAGAAACTCTGACAGTATTGTGGTCTGTGAAGGGACAGTCTAAACTTTTTATTGTTTTTGTGTGTCTAAAATTTAAGAAAATAAAATTTCTTGTCAATGTTCTTATTCTACTCTTAAAATTATGTTTTATTACAAAGATATGCATCCACAGAACACCTTTAATATATGGAGGTGTAGGGTGCATGTTAACGTAGTGAATCTAGTCAAAAAACTTGTGAGACTGCTTTGGAAGAGAGAGCCGAAACTTTCTGTAAAAAGCCGAAAGTTTTACGGCTGTTTCGGCCAAATCGCCGAAGAAAAAATTTCCTAGCGACATCCCTGACACTGTGAGCAAGTCATCGTGTTGTCCAATGGATTGTGTGATGGTCTGTCGACTTCGTCGTTGGTGAGGTGCCGGGTATAGGAAATGCCCAGAAGTCTTCTGTAGCACCTCATCTCTATGCTTCTTCGATGTATGGCTTCTTGGAGGGTCCATGTTTCGCAAGAGTATAGGAAGATGGAGATGACAAGAGAGACTTACTTGGAATGTAGACTGATGGTCTTTTCTTTCCAAATGGGCTTCAACATTGTCAGGGCAGCAATTGTTTGTGCTATTTTAAATAGTATTTCCTGTCGGGACCTATTGTCTGATACAATTGCTCCTAAATATTTGATGCTGTGCACCGTGTTGAGGGATTGACTTTGATGTTCGTGTTGATGCCATTGGTGTTATTGGTCATAAGTTTGGTCTTCTCTGCGCTTATTTCCATTTCAAAGGCTCTGGAGGTGGTGTCAAGCTTATGTATCAGCTGATCAAGTTCTTGTTCCTCTTCACCCAACCCATCAAAATCATCCGCAAAACTGATGTTGGAGATTGACAAATACTGAACTAATATTGATTGAAAATTAATGGTCTTGATTTTTATAATGAAAAGAAAAACTATCAATAACAGAAGTTTGTTTTACTGTAAATATGAGCGTCTAAACTCATTTTTGTGCATTCCACAAATGCCAAAACCAAAAAATATTTTTTTTATCGTTGCTTGCCCTTCGCGTTATCAAGCTGACAGTGAAAAACGGTATACAAGATAGAATATTTAGACGCACTGTGTGATAGTTTGTTATTTCAATACTTATTCATTTGGTGGGCCGATTAATAGAGTGCTCGGGTGATATTTTATTTGACATTGTTCAAACTGTTGCAAAACGTAACCTGTGTTTATTATGTGTACAGTTATTGATGTTTTGTGTGTGCGTGTGTGTGGGAGAGTGCAGATATGAGAGTGGGTGTGTGTTTCAAGTCCAGTTGGACAACATTATCAATTATAGACTGGTCTGTCTGTTACATTTACATTTTTGCACTGTTATTATGTGGTTCAATAATAATAATAATAATAATAATAATAATAATAATAATAATAATAATAATAATAATAATAATTATTATTATTATTATTATTATATTATTATTATTATTATTATTATTATTATTATTATTATTATTATTCGGGTTGGTGCAGAATAATGCTGCACACAATGCACTCCTGTCGACCTCCTACAGCAAGATTAGTTCTGGATTTGAATGAGAACAATAGATGCGGCGGAGGAAAACTTTTGGAAATTTGGAAACGTTTTTATTAGGGATAAAGATGTTAGAGTAATTAATAAGTCTAATCTTCCAATCTGTCCCTTAACAAATTACCACAGTAAAGAACCTTTAACACTAACTTGGAAATTATATAAATCACACACACACACACATGCACTCACACACACACACACACACTCACACCAACATCTTCATCATATCATTATTATATAGAGGAAGAGAAAATGAGCACAGCCCTTACCACATTGGACATTACCACATTGGACATGTTGAGGTGTGGCTGGTACTAGTTATCAATGGATTACGGTCAACTTGTACAGAATCCACACACTAGATTGGTAGTACAGTGCTATTCTCACTGGCATCACACTAGATTGGTACTACAGTGCTATTCTCACTGTCACCACACTAGATTGGTAGCACAGTGCTATTCTCACTGTCAGCGCAGTGACCACCGGGAAAGATGGGGAATGGTGGAAAAAAAAGAAGAGGAAGATAAAGGCCTGAAAAAGATAGGCACAGTCTTAACAAAGCTGGACAGATAAAAGAAAGGTCCTTAACGATCGTTCCGCTATAGTTGATTTTAAAGTTTACCGCCAAACTGTTACGTTCACATCCGCTACATTTACCTACACAATACCAAATTAATGTTTTTTAATCTTCATCAAAACTCTTCTTCTTTTCATTTATTTATTTATTTATTTTGTACGAAATAGGTACCTGCAAATGTCGATGTGACATTTTAAACTAACGTGTTCGTTTTATTTGTTATTATTATTTATACCTTAAAAGAACGTTCATTTTATTCGCCATCATTGTGATATCGTGTATTTTGTATCATCATTGTTCAATATAACATTTATACAGCTGTTGTTGATCACTTTACATTTTGCTGGTGGGCTTATAAGCCGTACTTGTTCATGTGGATACACATACCTGTATATAACTTTGTTATATTGATATTCGTATATAAGTTACCTTTGTAATATGGATGCACTTATAATGCTACACTTGCTATATAGACACACTTACAAGTAAGTTCACCGTGTCATGGGGTACCCCCGTTGGGGTGCCGGGGGTTTCAGTATAAATAGTATCCCCACTTTCTGGAAATTTAGTGCTTTAAATTCCCACTCATTTGCTCTTTCTCATTCCTGCTCTGTTCCATCAATCTGCTATACTATCGTCTTCTTCGCTAGACCAGTCACCTACCTTTTTTCTTGAAAACTCTTCCGGGACAAGATTCCTTATTTGTGTATGAGGTCTGTTGGATCAGCTTGGGAATATTGGACGCTTTCTGCCAGGTGGTCACTATGGCTTCCTATGATGTTATTATTTGGCAATGTAGGCATTTTATATGTATGTGGTTTGTTGATTATTTTATAATGATGTTTGTATTCTATTTTGTTTTTGTAAACGGGGGTTCGATAAATTAATGTACAGCCTCAGCGTCCCCTGCTTGGGATGTCTTTATTGTAAAGTGACTGGCTGGTGGAGAGCTTTTAGTTTTACCACTAGGGTTGTTTCAGCAGATCTTTTATGCGGATTAAGGGGTTGTCCGATCTTGATTTGGCTCGGAAGAGTCCGCTGGACCTAAAGCAATAATCATGTAATGTAATGTGTCATGGGGTTATGATGAAGAGCGACTGCAGGCGAGAATGAACAAGGGAGACAAAAATACTTTCGGTTGCGATGGATACACTTTACATGTAAGTTATACTTGTTATATTTTTATGTAGGTAAGTTACGTTATAAACCTGACTGTTGCATAGCTGTATTTACTTAAGTCATATAAAGCTACACGTGTGATATGAATACTTACATTAACATATACTTGTTATGGTTACACGTAGGTAAGTTATAAATTGGACTGTTATATATATATATATATATATATATATATATATATATATATATATATATATTATTTCAGTCATATGAAGTTACACTTGTTATATGAATACATACATGTATACATCATGGTTATATGTAGGTAAGTTATAAACCAAATTGTGATATAAATATACTTATTTCAGTCATATGACGTTACAGATGTTACATGGATACTTACCTGTGTTACAGAAATAACACTTTCAGTCTTTAACTTGTTGTATGTTTACACATAATATAGTCTTTCAGTATTCGTCAGCACTCATCATAACTTAATAACAACAAATGTAGAATAGGTAGGGTTGTGTTATCCAAGACATCTATAGCCTAAAGTAATCGGTGTTCACTTCACGTTGTCATAATTTTATTATCAAAATATGTAACACAATGTTCAGGAGTACAGTGAGCATACCCAGGTGTGGTCAGTTTTGTTTCAGTCTGCATTATTGGATCGTAACTTCTATCAATGTTATTGTTTTATCTAATTAACCATCACACATTGTTTTCTAAAGGCCTAGATGTGTTTCCGGTAATGGCCTTTTTAAAAAAGTAAAAGCAAAGATGGGTCTAAATAGACAAAGTATTGGGTGTCAACGGACGGCCTGTCATTTTGTTTTGAAACAGTTTGATTGTATAACTACGTTTGTGTATGTGTTTGTTTTTACTATCGCTACATAACGATTTTGCTCCGTTTCACACGCATAGTTGTCGTAGTCCTCACTATGTAGCTTTAGTAAGTGTTTGTGTGTGTGTGCGTGCGTGTGTGTGGTTGTGTATGCGCGCGTGTGTGTGTGCGCGTGCGTGTGTGGTTTAATTGTCTTATAATTTCGATACAAAATAAATAAATGAATGAATAAATAAATAAATAAATAAATAATAAATAAATAAATAAATAAAGGCAGTCATTTTCTTTCATTTAAGGGATGAAATCTCTTTTAAACTATGGAGTAAACGTTGTGAATAACGGTCTACGAACTGATAAATACGAGTATACAAAATTAATAGATATAAGATAAACTGCAAAGCACCTGAAGTAGACCCCCCAAAAGTAAGTCGATAGCTCAGAGAAAAAGTCTCGCCATCGATCTATCTCTGGCAACTGGATTAGTGGAGGTGTCCGCAGTTGGGTATAATTATTATTATTGTTTAATTATTATTGAGGATTTTTATAGCGCACTTATCTCGCCGTACTTGACCAGACTCTAGGCGCTGGCCGATACAGGATCTAACTCAAACCGCGCGAGACGCCCACCCGCGCAGCCTTTGGGCGCATGGTCTGACGCCCGGACAACTGAGCACTATCCTGGCCAGACAGGGATGGGGGAGAAGGACCAAGTGCATGCTGGCTGTGTTCTTGTTACCGGCATTCACCCGTCTAGGACATGAGCGTCAGGATCTTTAAAGTCCGTTATTATGGAATGTATGCGATGCACAGACTAGACCTCGGTTTATACTCTCATACTTTATACCTGCCATACGGTGACTCATGCAGTACAGTACACGTTGGTCAGTAGTAGGTTTTTTTTCTGTGTTAACATAACATGAATAGTGAGACAGTAGGTTATTTTAAATCTATTTTTAAAGCTGTACAGATGTTTTTTTAAATTGATTTGTTTTTGGAGTAGAGGGGGAGTTTATGATTTCTGTCAATCTGTCGTAAAATGTGTAAACACTCATTTCTTTTAAAATAAAAATTATAACGAGCCAGGTTACTAGGGTATTTTTAAGCTGTAACGAAGCTTTCCCGTGTGACGTATCCTCCTGCACTGGGGTTTAATGACATTTCTCGAAGAAAGTTCTGAAAGGAAGTTGCCAATATTTATTATAATACTATAACACACTTTGGACTAAGAAAAATGTTTTGAATAAAGAAGGAAAAAAACAGTGTTGCCCGAGAAAAGCTTGACAAATTAGTCTAATGTATCTAGTTCTATCAAACGTGACCAGCCGGCTATTTCATCTGGTTCTATCTAACTCGTACAAAGTGTGTGTGTGTGTGGGTGTGGGCATGGGTGGGGGTGTTTGTGTGTGTGTGTGTGCGCGCGCGCGTTTTTTTAAAAAATTGTTTTACTGCTACATGTGTTTTTTGTCATTTAGATGTAATGATTTTTTTGTTCTTGGTTTTATTTTAAACAATACGTTATTATTACGTCAGTTATGCGTTGTTTCCGGTGCAATACGTCATTAGTACCTTTGGTTTTTTTCGTCATCTAGGTGGTGTCGTGTTTTGTGTGCGTTACCTTACTGTTGCATAACGTCATTTATTTGTGTATCCCATAGGATTTTACGTCACTTCGGAAATATCAGTGTATGAGATCACGTCATTTGTACTCAGTGACATAGTGTTGGTGTTTACTTTAATTTGATTTAAGTTTTTAATGAATTCAGTGAAATCTTTTCTTTGAATTTGATTTTTATTGTATTATGAACTTGATTTATTTTAATTTCAATTCAAACAATTAAATTTCATATAATTTAATTCAACAAGTTCTACTGTTTAATTCAATTTCAGTTTATTTCAGTTAGTGTTTTTGTTTGTTTGTTTGTTTTTGGTGTGCTCTATATTCATCTTCATTATTTTTCCTTGAACATTTTATTTTTATGTTGTTGTGTTTTTGCCTAACAATATTACCTACCGACTTTCCTGAACACACTCAAAAACATATCATGTGAATGTAAATTAATGGAAATTAGTATGACCTTGACGTCATTTGCATATTCAACATGTGTATTTGCATATTCAACAGGTTTTACATACCGCACATCACGTTTGCCTATACTATATGCCCCCTGGCACTTTGTACTGCAGTTTATTACATAATAAAATAGTCCAAACCTGGCACCAACAAAATTATTATATAGGTCTTTGTTTTTCCTTTGTGTTTGGGCGTGAGTGCATGTGTGCTCTTCTTTGTCAACTTCACCTTCTTTTTCTTTCTCTTCTTCTTGTTTCATCCCGACCTATAAGCTGGGTAATACTGTTTTTTTTAAACAAATATTTTTATTTAAGGAAAAAACATATAATTTCAAACAATGATTTACAGGATAGGCAACAAGCAAGCTTATATAAGCCCACCCTGTATTACAAAATTCGACATAATAATTAAGTGACAGGCAACTGATAGTTGCATATAAATAAAGAATTCAACAATTTAAAAAAATATAATAAATTAATTAAGGGTAATAAGGTTTAGTAAATAATTACACGGACATACACGCACACACATATAAAAATAAATAAATAAAAGAAACAAATAAAAACAATGAATCAAATAATTAGCTAGTAATTAAATGCGTATATTATTAAGAAATTGACACTTTTAAACCAATAATTGAAAACGTGTGTGGGTGTTTGTGTGTGTGTGTGTGTGTGTGAGAGAGAGAGAGAGAGAGAGAGAGAGAGAGAGAGAGAGAGAGAGAGAGAGAGAGAGAAAGAGAGAGAGAGAGAGAGAGAGAGAGAGAGAGAGATGGTTTGAGCTGAACACCGGGACGTTTGTGCGGTGAATCGGAGAATTTCACTTAACGAAAACGCTTCGACTGTTTGATAAACTCTTGAGTGGTACTGAAAAGAAGTTGATTGTCAGATAGAGAAAAGGTTTGGTTTCCGTGCAGTAAGTTATTTAACGTTACTTGTTCTTGCTTGAGGGTAGCGATAGTAGTTATTCTGATGTTAGTATAGAGGGGACAGTGAAAGAGAAAATGTTCGACAGTTTCATTTTGAAAACCACATGAGCATGAGGGGTTGTTAGTTAAATGCCGAGTGAACAGATCGCGATTGAGATCACTCATATTTCTTCTGAGTCGACAGTGTATTATTTGGTCTTGCCTTTTTCCCAATGTAAAAATGCGGTGGATTGCAAGGGTCGTCTTTGTGAAGATAACGTTTAAATGGGTAATACTTTGTGAAGATAACGTTTAAATGGGTAATACTTTGTGAAGATAACGTTTAAATGGGTAATACTTTGTGAAGATAACGTTTAAATGGGTAATACGTTGTGAAGATAACGTTTAAATGGGTAATACTTTGTGAAGATAACGTTTAAATGGGTAATACGTTGTGAAGATAACGTTTAAATGGGTAATACTTTGTGAAGATAACGTTTAAATGGGTAATACTTTGTGAAGATAACGTTTAAATGGGTAATACGTTGTGAAGATAACGTTTAAATGGGTAATACCTTGTGAAGATAACGTTTACATGGGTAATACGTTGTGAAGATAACGTTTAAATGGGTAATACTTTGTGAAGATAACGTTTAAATGGGTAATACTTTGTGAAGATAACGTTTAAATGGGTAATACGTTGTGAAGATAACGTTTAAATGGGTAATACTTTGTGAAGATAACGTTTAAATGGGTAATACGTTGTGAAGATAACGTTTAAATGGGTAATACTTTGTGAAGATAACGTTTAAATGGGTAATACTTTGTGAAGATAACGTTTAAATGGGTAATACGTTGTGAAGATAACGTTTAAATGGGTAATACTTTGTGAAGATAACGTTTAAATGGGTAATACGTTGTGAAGATAACGTTTAAATGGGTAATACTTTGTGAAGATAACGTTTAAATGGGTAATACGTTGTGAAGATAACGTTTAAATGGATAATACGTTGTGAAGATAACGTTTAAATGGGTAATACTTTGTGAAGATAACGTTTAAATGGGTAATACTTTGTGAAGATAACGTTTAAATGGGTAATACTTTGTGAAGATAACGTTTAAATGGTTAATACTGTTCTTGGCGTTGTTCGTCCTGCGTCTGGAGGTGACATTCGCACACTTTTCTCTGAAACTAATGGACGGACTTCTTTGAAACTGTGAACTCTACTGGGAGACAAAAACATGCACATCGGGTGACGTCATCACGGTGACAGGGGTTTCATTAGTTATTTAGTTAGTTATTCATTGCTTACAGGGTCCAGCGGACTGGAAAGAACCGAATCAGGACCACAAAATCAAGACCACATCTCGGCTAAAAGAGGACTCGCCCCTGATCCGCATAAAAGATCTGCCGAAACAACCCCAGTGGTAACACTGAAGGCACTCCACCAGCCGATCACTGTACAATAACGGCATCCCACGCAGAGGACGCTGAGGCTATACTCTAATTTCTCGAACCCCCGTTTACACAAACAAAATCGAATACAAACATCATTTGCAGAGACAGATGATGACGGGGTGCTTGAATGTTTCTGCTGCCAACAGTGGGCACATAGAAAATGTGCAAAGATTACGGAAAATAACTTTCAGCTCTTGAAGCATTCAGATGATAGTGTACAGTTTGTGTGCGACACTTGCCGTTCTGAGAAGGGAGAAAAGAAAAGTAAGTTTGAGGCACAGTTGGAGAAGTTAACAAAGCTAGTTCTAAAAATGAGTCAGAAATTAGGGAACCTAAAAGCAAGCTGCACTGGCAGCTTTGATGAAAAAATAGAAAAAAATGGTGGACATTTGATGAAATGTTTGAAAGAGAGCAGAGGAAGCTAAATTTGATCATTGTTAACTTGCCAGAAAGTAACAGGACAGAACAAGAGGAAAAAAAGAAAGATGAGATGCAGAGAGTGAAGAGTTTGTTAACTAAAACCTGCCCAGTGCTGGAAGGAGAGGAAATAAGTGACCTCACTAGACTTGACAGAGTTGGTGGCAACAAACCAAGACTGATCAAGATTAGAGTTAAGAGTGAGGAGATTAAGCAGAAGATACTCAGAAGTGCCCATCTGCTGAATAAAAAGGTTCCCAATGAAAAGAGGATCTATGTAAATCAAGATTATACTCCTATTGAGCGTGAAAAAAACAGTTGAGAGCTGAACTGAAGCAAAGAATAGAAAATGGTGAGCGTGACATTGGACAGAGAAATGGGAAAATTGTGTTTGTGAAATGGTCGTCCAGACCTGGTCACGACGAGGTAGGAGGCGATAAATGAAATTATAAGTATAACCAGGATGTATATACTTTTAAACATGTACAGCCCAAGACAGGGAAAAGTAAAAATGTCAAAAAACCACAACTCATTATACCACAAAATGAATGCGGAGTCTTATACACAAATATAGATGGTTTAATAAATAAAAAAGATGAACTTCTTAAAATAATAGAGGAATCAAACCCCTCTATAATAGCATTAACTGAAATAGTACCGAAAAGGTGTAAAGAACTTTCAATGGCGGAGTATGAGATTCAAGGATATGATACATTTGTTAATAGTCATCCAAAGAGAGGAACTGTATTATATATTAAACAAACTTTAAACGCACAAGAATTTACAGCACTAGATAGTTATGGTTATGAGGAAAGTGTTTGGTGCTCATTTAAAAATGAGCCAAAGGAAGAAAATATATTAATTGGATGTATATACAGAAGCCCTAATTCTACTGAGGAAAATAAACTAAAATTGTTTGACCTGTTACAGTCTAAATGTATAGCAAATTTTAAATATGTATGTATTATGGGAGATTTTAACTTTCCTAATATTTCTTGGAATGGGGCTTGGTCAGGAGAAGAAAATTTTGGGTTCGTTGAGTGTCTTAGAGACTCATTTTTGACGCAAATGGTAACTCAGCCTACTAGACACAGAGCTGGACAGCAGTCAAACATTTTAGACCTCGTTATTGTAAATGATGAATTACTTATTTCTGACATCAAACACTTATGTCCCATAGGTAAAAGTGATCATGAAGCATTGTCGTTTGTTATGTATGTAGATAGAAGCAAATACAATAAGGACAGAACTGGTAATGATACCAAATTTAATGTAAAAAGAGGACGTTATGACTTAATGAGGGAGGAGATAAATATGACAGACTGGACTGTATTAGATAATAAAAGTGTAAATGATTGCTGGAAAGAAATTAAATTTAAAATTTTAAAATGCATGGAGTCACATATTCCTAAAGTAAGAATAAAACAAAATCAAAACAAGCCCATATGGATGAACAGTAAAACATTAAAAAGTATTTTTAAAAAAGCATATGCTATACAAACGATACTTAGCAACTAAAGATGGAATGGATTACCAGCGATATATAGTGGTAAGAAACAACTGTAACAAAGTTATCAAAAATGCCAAACGAGAATATGAAAAAAAGTGTGTAAAAGTAGCAAAACAAATGCTAAGAGCTTCTGGAAATATGTTAACAATAAACTACAGTCAAAATGTAGTATTAGCCCATTAACAACAAGTAGTGGTGACACCGCTGTAACAGATAAAGATAAAGCTGATACATTGAATCATTTTTTTGCAAGTGTATTTACAAGAGAGAAGCTAGATACTATGCCGTCTGTTACTAAATCAGGTAGAAGCAATGGTATAAATATTACGGAGGTTGACATAACACCTAAGTTGGTTGAAGATAAATAAAAAAAATTAGATCATAATAAGGCCCATGGACCTGATGGTATACCATCTAGAGTACTTATGGAGTTGCATAAAGAACTTTCTATTCCATTGTGTAAATTATTTAATAAATCTATTGGCGAAGGCATTGTCCCAGATGACTGGAAAGAAGCAAATGTAATAGCTATTTTTAAAAAAGGCACAAGAAGCGAACCTAGTAATTATCGCCCTGTTAGTCTTACATGTGTAATTTGCAAGGTACTGGAGGGAATATTACGTGATGTTATAGTAAATTATATGGGTAGCAATAAATTATTTTCTGACTGCCAGCATGGTTTTTGAAAACATAGATCATGTATTACTCAACTTTTGGAAGTTATGGAAGACTTTACACTAATGTTAGATAACAAAGATACTACTGATATACTTTATTTAGAATTTCAGAAAGCGTTCGACTCTGTCCCCCACGAAAGATTACTCCTAAAAATTGAAGAATATGGTATACTCTGGCAATATCATACAGTGGATACGAAATTTTTTGACAGACCGGACACAAAGAGTTAGAGTTGGTAATAAATATTCTATTAAAAAAAAAAAGTTTTCAGCGGTATTCCCCAAGGTAGCATTCTTGGACCAATACTGTTCATACTTTTTATTAATGACTTGCCAGATTCTGTGCAAAGTTCATGTAAAATATTTGCAGACGATACAAAATTATATTGTTCTCCAAAAGATAGTCAAATTATACAAAATGATATAAATGAACTACAGAAATGGACAGAAACCTGGCAACTATATTATAATACTACCAAATGTAAGGTCCTTCACATAGGAAAAAACAACCCCCAAAATGATTATTACATGACTGTGAACAATGTACAGGTATTAGTTACTAAATGTGATAGCGAAAAAGATTTAGGAATAACATTTGACTCCATGTTAACTTTTGACTGTCACATTAGTGAAGTAATTAATAAGGCAAATAAAACTCGGAATTATACGGCGATGTTTTTTGTATCTAGATAGATCATCATTTGTACAACTTTACAAGTCCTTGGTTAGACCTCTTCTAGAATATGGCAATATTATTTGGTACCCTTTATTAAAGAGACAGTCCGCTGCTATTGAGCGTGTACAAAGACGAGCAACTAAAATGGTTCCAGGACTGAAAGATATTTCTTACAGAGACAGACTGGAATCATGTCTGCCAAGCATAAAAGCCAGAAGAGTGAGAGGAGACCTAATACAAGCTTATAAAATTTTTAATAACATTGATGAATTAGATACTAACAATTTTTTTGAACTAAACAAATTTGATATAACAAGAAACTCTGTTAACAAATTATTTATTAAGCATAGCCGTACTAATTTTCGAAAACATACTTTTAGTAATAGAGTTGCACCTCTATGGAACAAACTTCCACAAAATATTAAACAGGCAAAAACTTTAAACAGTTTCAAAAATCTTATTAATGAACAAGAAATTTTAAAATCTATAAAATATGATTTTGATAGTTGAGCGTCTTGCGCCGGCTTATATCAGACCTGAAATATATGTGCTAAAGATGGGACATTAAATAAGCCGTGAGGCTTAATGATCACCATGATCTAGTCCCTACACTACTACTACTACTACTATTATAAAATATTATGTTCAATACTTATAGAGTTGTTTGAGTCACCAAAATTTGTCAAAATTATTGCAAAAGTGTGGTAAATATGGTTATCAAGTTGAAATTGTCTGCGGTCTCTATGAGATGAGAAATATTGATTTCAATTTACAACTCAGCTGTTGTAAACCGGTCGCTCCTAGTGCTATGTCACGCCATTTTTTCAGACTGTGAACTGTGAACGTAGCTATTTATCAGTCGATTTGTGTTTCATACGTCTTGCAGCTTGTTCAGTGTGTTGCAGTGTTGGTTCTTTGCTATTCGTATCTGTGCATAATACAGGTGAGGCAAATTTATGAAACATATACCATATGTTTATTGCAAAACAAACATGAACAATAAACAAACCAAATAAAAACACAGACATCTTTTTAAAAACTATATATCTAAACACATTGCTGCTTCAGTACTGCTGAAATACATTGTGTTCTTGTTATTCTTCGTAGCTGCTGTGACCGCTAAAAATAACTTTTTATGTCCTATTGTATGGTGATTATAAGTTGTCTTTTTGTTGATCTTTTCGTGCTTTTTGTGTGTGCTTACACGACTGATAGAAAAACTACAGCGCAGAGGTGACACAGAAATGGTAGTGTCACTGTCTACATCCAGTTATGTCTGACAATTCGAAAGATAATGTAGGGGCGAGGGAGAGAGTAGAGAAAATAAAACTTTTGTCGCCTTTGCAGGTGCAAGAGTAAGAAAAGAAGCAATGTGTAAGCGAATCGCCTGCGTCAGTTTCAAGCGAGCAAGACAATACCATCATTTATTCACAGGATATTACAAATCTTGAGTTTTTGCATATAGTACTCTCATCGACTGCCCTAATTCTCCTGTCCCTGAGGCCACCAGTTTTACCTCAGGTCGTCCTGTATCATACGCTGATGCAGTTATGGACAGCATGTTCAGTACCAACGCACCTGTCTCGACCCAGTCATCGCCACTGTCTAACACCATGCGAGAGGCCTTGAGATCTGAACTACGAGCTGTGCTGTTTGACCCTATGGTTCTGGACATTCAATCGAAGGCTGTAGCAGCTGAACTGCAGAAAGAAATCTCCGGTCTTAGAAGGGAAATCACACGCCTAAATAACGAAATAAAGGAGCGTGATGCCAAAATTGTGGCTCTGGAACGTAAGACTGATGACTGAGAGCAGTACACAAGAATCAACAGCAAACGCATTACCAACATTCCAGAGTCCGACAGTGAGAAAACGGATGAAATCGTGGTGAAAGTGGCGGAGGCGATCGGTGCTGAAATCGACGTCGAGATGATCGACCGAAGTCATCGTGTAGGGCCAAAGAGTACTGACGGCATTCCCAGACCGATCATCGTGAAGTTTGTTTCTTACAAAGGAAAGAGGGAGATGACGGAGAATAGGAAGAAGTTGGGGAAGGTGAGAGGGGAAGTGTTGTTCCCATCGCTGGCCTGGCCACTACCGGCCACTACTGGCCACTACCGGCCACTACTGGCCACTACCGGCCACTACTGGCCACTACCGGCCACTACTGGCCACTACCGGCCACTACTGGCCACTACTGGCCACTACCGGCTTCTGCGGCTTCTATGGGGTAAAGTGCAGCAGGATCCGGGAGGATAGGGCTGTAAGTTCAAAACCCGCTCAAAATAGTCGATTTTCGGCCGATTTTCGGCTAAGTTCTGAACCAACGAAGATATGGATACGCGATGGCCGATTTTCGGCTAAGTCCAAAACACGATCAAAATGGTCGATTTTCGGCTAAGTCCAAAACCAGCTCAAAATGGTCGATTTTCGGCCGATTTTTTCCTAAGTCCAAAACCCGCTCAAAATGGGCCCATCCAGGTTGTAGATATGGGATTTGGATGGGGTAAAGTGCAGCATGATCCGGGAGGATAGGGCTCTGTAGAATCCCAAGTTGGAGGCTCCTAACATCAAAACCAACGAAGATATGGAGGCGCGATGGTCGATTTTCGGCCGATTTTCGGCTAAGTCCAAAACCAGTTCAAAATGGTCGATTTTCGGCCGATTTTCGGCTAAGTCCAAAACCTGCTCAAAATGGGCCCATCCAGGTTGTAGATATGGGATTTGGATGGCCAATTTTCGGCTAAGTCCAGAACCCGCTCAAAATGGGCCCATCCAGGTTGTAGATATGGAGGCGCGATGGTCGATTTTCGGCCGATATTCGGCTAAGTCCAAAACCCGCTCAAAATGGTCGATTTTCGGCCAAGTCCAAAACCCGCTCAAAATGGGCCCATCCAGGTAGATATGGAGGCGCGATGGTCGATTGTCGGCCGATTTTCGGCTAAGTCCAAAACCCGTTCAATATGTGCCCATCGAGGTTGTAGATATGGGATTTGGATGGGGTAAAGTGCAGCAAGATCCGGGAGGATAGGGCTCTGTAGAATCCCAAGTTGGAGGCTCCTAACTTCAGAACCAACGAAGATATGGAGGCGCGATGGCCGATTTTCGGCTAAATCCAGAACCCGCTCAAAATGGGCCCATCCAGGTTGTAGATATGGAGGCGCGATGGTCGATTTTCGGCTAAGTCCAAAACCCGCTCAAAATGGGCCCATCCAGGTTGTAGATATGGGATTTGGATGGGGTAAAGAGCCACAGGATCCGGGAGGATAGGGCTCTGTAGAATCCCAAGTTGGAGGCTCCTAACTTCAGAACCAACGAGATGTAAAGATACAACAGAGATCTAGGATGAAATAGGTCAGGTTTGGGTCAAAATTTGCCTAAGTTCCCATGTCCAGCTGATATTGTCTTTGATCTTTGCTATGCCTTGCTATATACTGTGTACTTGGGATCTGTAGCAACATATATACACGCTCTTAGTCACACTACTTCGCACTTCTTCACTTCATGTTTTTTGTTTGTTTCATTTTCACTGTCCATTTCAGCAGTATGATTGCTCTGGTGGTTCAGTGTTGTTTGAGGTCCCTACCATTAAAAAAATATGATACAAGGATGTACGAATACAAATACGATCACTTTATTATTTCAAGCAAAGAGAAATTCACACGTGGTGCCACATATAAGTGTTACAAGACGATACAGGACAGTAACAGGATAACAGGATTACAGGAATTTATTTCGCCCATTGACATGTAATACATACAACAATAGCAATATTATTTAGTGTTGTACAACTGCAGAATGGTTTATATTTAACATGTCTCTCTCTATCTCTCCCTCACTCTTTGTCTTTATTAAGCACACACACATACCTACATACACAAATACAGACATGCATGCACAACCACACACACTTGCACAATCATCATACCCAACAGTATAACACTAACAGTAAACAGTAAAACAGGATAATAGAAAACGTAAACATATGAAGTAAGCAAATCAAAACGAACACCTTTAATCAAAGAGAATTAAATCGTGTTATATTAACATGTCGTTAGGTATGAGTTGGACATAAGGTAAACCCAGGAATGAAATTATAAAAAAATATGATAAAAGTACATAAAGATAAGAACTAAGGACATCAAAACTGAAACCTTCAACCAAAGAGAATTAATCAACTTATGTAACCATTGTCACGAAACCGTGGGTAAGTTGTTATGATCGTAGAGAAGTTGTGTTGCATGTGCTAAGCAGGTAGTGATTGGATAACCAATCAAAACGATTTTTTGTGTGACTTAAACTGGAGTATATAACGGGGGGATGCTGGGCAGTTGGTTCAGTGGGGCCGGGTAGCTCAGTTGGTAAGAGCGTCTTGCTAGTAACCGAAAGGTCGCTGGTTCGAATCCCGGATTGGTCAACGTGTGATCATATTATTTTCCCCTTTACCAACAACTGGCCCGCTGGTGTCAGTATAAATCGGTCCAGTAGTCACCTATATGCGAAAGTGTCGTGTGACTATAATCTACAAAACAAACAAACAAACAGTTGGTTCGAGGGGCCGGGTAGCTCAGTTGGTAAGAGCGTCTTGCTAGTAACCGAAAGGTCGCTGGTTCGAATCCCGGATTGGTCAACGTGTGATCATATTATTTTCCCCTTTACCAACAACTGGCCCGCTGGTGTCAGTATAAATCGGTCCAGTAGTCACCTATATGCGAAAGTGTCGTGTGACTATAATCTACAAACAACAACAACAGCAGTTGGTTAGGGAATCTAGAAGATGCGTATGACTGAGAGAGAGAGCGTATCTTTGGGAGGCGGTCCGACCGGTTGTTGGAAGGTGAGTTAGATTATTTTATCAGAAGTCTTATTTTGAAAGAATTCGGAATTCGGTTTCGGATATATATATATATATATATATATATATATATATATATATATATATATATATATATATATATATATATATATATATATATATATATATATATATATATATATATATATATATATATATATAGTTAGCAGTTTGCTAATTTCATTTTTATAATATTTACAGGTTTATTGATGCTTGTAATGACCGGTCGGAGTCGTGTCTCAAAGTGAGTGATAGTTTTGTAGGTATGCCTGTGTGTGTGTCTTCTGGGGGTGTATAGTGCAGAATAGGCCTAGTGTGGGAACTGAGGGTTGGTAGTAGTTATTAGCGTAGGGTAGTACAGTATGAATGAACTGAATGCCGTATGTTGTGTGCCTGGGTTATTTGAAATGTATTGGTATTTTCGGGGGTGAATAAAAGGGATTAATTTCTTTATTATTTTATTAAATTTTATATGTAAAATCTTCTATATGAATTTCTAGCAAATTGTTGAGATGCTTTTGAGTATTTTGGATACATGGAATAAAAGTAGTTTTGATTCCCTCAGTTACTGACTGGTGTCAAATTATTATGTTTGTGTTGTGATGGTTAATATTTCTATTGCTCAGACTGCCTGTAGTCTGGAATCTTAATTTATACTAAATTTAGCGCACCTGCCCAAGGCAGTCTGTGACAACCATGTTGTTAGTATACTTGGACAAGAGGTTGAAATATAACCCGGGACTTTGATGATTGTCTTACACCACCTGAGGAAGCCTAAGGATGAGCGATTTTAACATGACCTCTACACCCAGTAGTCTCTCCCCCAGGTGGGCTTCTTGCCTTTTAATTTTTTTATAGGGTGTCGCGTTAGGACTAGTTTTAACTCTGCTTGTTGACTATTTAGCCTTGTGTAGTCTTTGTAACAGTAGAGAGTCAGTAAATTACACAGTAGCAATAAAAGTACACACAGCGAGCCAGACCCCCACACAGCTTAGTGACTCAGCACTGTGTGCGAGAGTCGTAAACATTTTACCCAATGAGAGCTTTGAATCGGACCGTTTTAACCAATCAGAAGCAGGCTAAGTGGGTAGAGCAGTTTTGACTGTCAGAGCCTAACACAGCTTTGGTCAGTCGTGTGTGGGACGAGGAAGAAGTAACATCTACTACTTAGCTAGCAGAGAATCTCTTCACTCATAGACCAGGAAGCAGGACTTGAAATCTTAGAATTCTCTCAAGTCATCACGGGCCTGAACTTGTCAAACAGGTAAATGAACACCCTTCTGTTTCATCGTGATATATTTGTATTATTGTTGAAATTATGTTTGTGGAATTTGCTATGCATAAATGTGAATTGTTAATCCGAATTTGCCGTACCACGTGAAAGAGCCGACCACGAGGCGAAACACGACCGGTTGCGCCGCCATGTTGCATCCCGTACGGAACCACTGTTGTTTAACTTATATGTATGTTTGCAGACCAGTGGCGGTACCACTGAATGTTTATAATATTATTAATTCTGTATGTGTATAGTTAGCCACGATTGATATTTATGTATGTATAGGAATTTAGAGTGAGATTCCAGTGGAACCCGGAAGTAGCAGAATGTTCGTCGCTTATGTATAGAGATGTGGAGCTATCACTGAGGGCTACTTGGCTTTCAGTGAGACGCTCTGCACAAACCGATTATTCAGGGTTGTGCAGAATTTCGTCTCTTATATTACAGACGGGCAGGCGAGCTATCCCGAGCTATCCTGTGCACCCCACTCCACAGAAACGACTAGTTGGGTGAGGAGACTCTACCGCACCAGACGGAAAGAGCTGCCTTGAAAAACACCCTGTCAGACCCCACAGCGTGGCAAGGGAACCCAACTACACAACGACACAGGTGGACCAGAAGCTACCTCACAGAAGGACTTCGACCGCACCATAAGAAAGTTAAGTGTAATCTCCGAAGGTGCACTTAAACTGATCATAGCAGGACCACAGTAGTCCAACTCTTCATAAACTGTAAAAAGGACCACAGTAGTCCAAATCTACATGAGATATAATAGCAAGTGCCCGAGGAAGAAATAACAGCTGCATAGACTATCAGCGATCGAACTATTAGCATTGAAAGAGACTTTTTAAGTTAGATTAGTACTTAGAGAATCTTGTATAGAGTAGAAGAAATAAATGTGTGATTTTAACTGTTATCAAGTGGCTGGACTACATATGATTCATAGCCGTGTGAAAGCTAGTGTGACAGTATTCTTTTACCATTTTTCTATCTATTTCTGTACCCCAACCTTAACACAGAACGAGCTAAACAAATAAATTTATTAAAGTAGTTCATAGGGTGACTTACTAGCAGTTCCCACCGAATAAACGTGAGGGTCCATAATTCCATTGTGCAGAGCCCATAAACCCCACGTGACACTTTAATTGGCGAGCCTAGCTAGGATCTGTGTATAATAGGAATTGGGTATAACCGGACCTAAGTACAATAAAATTAGATAACAGTAGAAGTAGAATAACTTAGAATAGTGTAAGGGTATAACACTGATCAGTTGGGTGCACTATTCTTTAGTTAAAAACTTTGTTGCTTCAAATATTTTTGTGCCTGTATGTTGCATTGTTCTTTTGCAGGTTTTGCTTAAATAACTGTTGTATGCCATTTGACTCTTGTTTTATTCTATTATTGATTGCGAATTTTATGGTCTTTGCATTGTTGTTATTGAATTGCAATATTGCTAGTGCGTTGGTATTCCACGTGATTCAGAGGTTGTTCATAGACACTTTTGACAATGTCGGACCCAGTGGCCTTGAGATTGCGCTTCAAGGAACTAGGAGAAGCTTTACACTTAGCAGGGGGAGACCTAATTGCGTATATCAATGCAGAGGTAGAGAAACAGGAGGCTAAGGCAGAGAGAGCAGCAGAGAGAGAGGCAAAGAAGTTAGAAGCGGAGAGAGGCGAAGAAATTGGAAGCAGAGCAAAAGAAATTAGAACTAGAAGCAGAGCAGAAGAAACTAGCATTAGAAGCAGAGCAGAAGAAATTAGAAGCAGAGCAGAAGAAATTAGAAGCAGAGCAGAAGAAATTAGAATTAGAAGGAGAACAGAAGAAGGCAGCATTAGCAGCAGAGAGAGAAGCAGAAGTTAGGAGATGGGAGTATGAGCGGGCAGAAAAAGAAAAAGAGAGGGCAGAAAAGGAAAAAGAAAGACAACATGAGTTAGAGCTAAGAAGATTGGGATCAGGAGCTTCAAGTTCTTCCTCAACCCCATCCCACTCAGATCAGCTAGAGGTAGCACCCAACCCTGTACAAGGAATGTCATTTCCACTGGGAACATTCAATGAGAGAGAAGAAGGTTTAGATCTCTATCTGACTAGGTTTGAGCGTCTAGCAACAGAGTACAAACTAGATCCCACTCATTGGTCTTTTAAGCTTAGCCAAGGGCTTAGAGGAAAGGCTTATGACATATACAGTAAGCTACCGACTGACAGAGTGACTGACTATCACAAAGTAAAAGAGGCACTCCTAACGGGATTCGAACTGACAGGAGAATGCTATCGGCAAAAGTTCCGCACCAATCGGAGAGTGAAAGGAGAGAGCTATGCGCAGTTCGCGGATCGGTTGTCCACAATGCTGGATAAGTGGATTAGCCAGTCAGCCACGGCTAAAACGTATGATGGACTGACAGAACTGTTAGTATGGGAACAGCTACGGGAAACCATGACCCCCGAGCTGAGAACATTCTCAGTAGAGCAGGGCGCGGAAAGACTGGAAGATCTGGTCAAGGTCGCAGATAGGTACGTGGCCGCACACGGAGAAGCCAAGAGCTTCAGGCGAGACCTAAAGCCTAACGGGAAAGAGTCACAGAAACGAAGCCCTAACCGGGAAGAGCGCACCGCGAATAAGCCGAATAACCCCAGACCTGGGCAAAATAAAGGACCCAACACGGAATTCGGGAAAAGAGGTCCCGCAGAACAGAGACGGTATTGCTCGTTCTGCAATAGAAACAATCACTCCACCGCAGAATGTTTCAAGTTGGCCGCACAACGTAGGGAAGAGCGCGAAAGCCGGCCAGCGCACAGAGTTCTAACTCAAAGTAGCGGTAACAAGCCACACACAATCGGAGATCACCCATCGGTGACAGACAAGGTCAACGGAAAAGAAGCGAACTGTCTGTATGACACAGGTCTATCATACGACGCGATAGTTAGCGAATCTCTTGTATCGCGCGCGGACTTGACAGACAAGACAGTCGACTTACAAGGAGCAGACTTGACGAAACCGACGACTACTTGCCCAATAGCATGGATCGAAGTAGAGAGTAGGTACGTCACAGGACGAATCCAAGCAGCTGTTTTACAGAAACCCCTGTATGATCTAGTGCTAGGTTGTAGGTATGTGTTCTTAGGCACGCCCCCTAAAACTGTAGAGATAGCTGCAGTGCAAACCAGGGCCCAAGCTAAACCCAACCACCCCAGCCCGAGTTCGCTCCGAATCCAGGACTCGAAGAGATCAAAACAGCACAGAAAGAAGACACCTCGATAGCGAAGTGCTTCCAGAAGCTACCCAAGGCGCACACACCCCCGCACAAGGGAGACTTCTACATGGAAGAGGGAGTTCTTCATCGACAAGGAGATGGAGATCACACCCAACTAGTACTGCCAGCCACCCTTCGAGCCCAAGTACTAGAACTAGGCCACAGCATGCCACTCAGCGGACACATGGGAATTGGAGCCACAGTGCAGAGAATCAGCGCACACTACTATTGGCCAGGAATCACGGAGGATGTCAAGCGCTACGTGAAATCTTGCCACCAATGTCAACGATATTCCCCGCGACATCACACCGTTCCAGTCACCTTAGGACCATCAGTAGTAGTCGGCGTGCCATTCCAGCAAGTCTCAGTAGACATAGTAGGACCACTGCCCATGACCAAGAAGAGGAACAGATTTCTACTCACACTCGTCGACGCATGTACGATGTGGTGCGAAGCAGTCCCGTTGCCAGCGATCGACACCAAGAAGATTGCAGATGCACTCATCGCCATCTTTACCAGAGTCGGATTCCCGGACAGCATTAGAACGGACAACGGATCTCAGTTCACCGGCCGCCTGATGCAAGACGTGTTCGAGTTGATACAAGTCCATCACATTCGCACACCACCATACCACCCAGCCAGCAACGGACAAGTAGAAAGACTGAATGGAACCCTTCTCACCATACTCAGGAAAGTCGCCGACGACAATCCAGAAGCGTGGGACACCTACGTGAATGCGGCACTGTTCGCATACCGAGAAACGCCCCATGCAGCCACAGGCTACACCCCGTCAACATTGCTATTCGGCAGACCTCTAGCAGGACCGCTAGAAGCCCTACGCAGAAGTTGGACGGAAGCCAAGATAGACGACACACCAAGAGGTGCCACCAAGTACGTCGCAGACCTGCAGGAAACCCTCAAAGCAACGTGGAAGAAAGCTGGTGAAGCACTGAAGAAGGCAAGAGCCCGTCAGGCGAAGTACTACAACCGCCACGCGAAGGACAGAGAACTGCAAGTCGGCGATCAAGTGCTACTCTTACTTCCAAGTGGAACCAATAAGCTGGACATCGCTTGGAGAGGACCGTACCGGGTGACTGCCAAGAAATCCAAGACAGTCTACCAAGTAGAGGTGAACGGGAGAGCCCGATACCACCACATTAATCTCCTCAAGAAGTATACGGACCGACCAGCGACCCCCAGCACTCACAACTTGCTAGCCATCGCCATCGCGGAAGAAGGAGAAAGCATGGAGACCAATGCAGTAGAGTATCCCCTGCACTCCAAAGAAACCTACAAAGACGTGATACTCAACGGAGACCTAGCCGCCAAACAGCGACAGCAAGTACTACAGGTCATTCGCCAACATCAGACTGTGCTCACAGACCGACCAGGGAGGACAGACCTCGTCGAAGTAACCTTAACGGTGACCGACCCAACACCCGTCCGCCAGAAGCTCTACCCGATGCCACTGTCTCAGCAGCGAGCCATCAAGGAAGAGATAGACACCTTACTGGCAGCCGGAATCATCTCAGAGTCTACTTCACCCTACAGCGCAGGCACGGTATTGTTGCGAAAACCCAACGGAGAGCACCGACTGTGCATCGACTTCAGACTCCTGAATGCCGTAACGCAGTTCCAGCCAGAGCCACTCCCGGACCAGACAGACCTATTTGCCAAGCTACAGCGAGCGAAGTACTTCTCACGCATCGACCTCAGCAAAGGATACTATCAGATACCAGTACAACCACAAGTCCGAAAGTACCTAGCTTTCAGCACTATGGAAGGACACTTCGAATTCAACGTGCTTCCATTCGGACTCCACAACGCACCCAGCATCTTCAGCGCCATGATGCGAAAACTCCTGGCACCCCTGAGCAGCGAGCACCTACATTCGTTTATGGACGACATCCTCATCGCAACACCTGTGGGAGGAACATGTCACGCTCCTACAGCAACTACTCGCCCGCCTCAGAGACACGGGATTGACGGCAAGACCCACCAAATGTCAGATTGGATTCACGGAACTAGAATTTCTGGGACACACCATCAGTCAAGGAAGCCTGCGACCGGTAGAAAAGACAGTGAAACGCCTACTCGACGCTCCTAGGCCCAAGACCAAGAAGGAAGTGCAGTCGTTTCTAGGACTCTGCGGCTTCTACCAGAAGTTCATCCCCAACTACAACAGCATCGCCGTACCACTGACAAATGGAACCCGGAAAATCGCCCCGGACAAAGTCGTATGGACAGCGGAATGCGAGACAGCCTTCCAAACACTCAAGGACAGAATGACATCGGCGCCAGTACTCCATCTACCCGATTTGACTCAGCCATTCGTTCTTCGCACCGACGCAAGCGACTTAGGCCTCGGAGCAGTACTGCTACAGCGCGACCCCAAGAATGCGGAGACGCTATTCCCTGTCGCCTACGCCAGCAGAAAATTGAGACCCGCCGAGACCCACTACGCCACGTCGGAGAAAGAATGCCTTGGACTAGTCTGGGCCATACAGAAATTCCAACTCTACCTGTATGGGACCCACTTCACAGTTCAGGTGGACCACCAACCACTATCGTTCCTGGCAGCCTCCAAGTCTTTGAACTCTCGCCTGATGAGATGGGCACTCACCCTTCAGGCGTACTCATTCCAAATCGAGTACATCCCCGGCAAAGAGAACCACGGAGCCGACTACCTCAGTCGCCATCTCGTGGAGGACACAGCAGCTGTCGCCCACCCAACACAACTAAGGGCCACAGCACCAGAATTCGTCCCCGCCCAGTAAAACCCTGTCACTAGAGTCCATAGCTACCTGGCATAGCATTGCAGCTCAGGTAGAGCAAATTAATTAGTTTGTAAATAGGACCCTAGGATAGTGCAGTGTTAAACTAGGCCCTGTAGTAGAAAAAGGTCGAATCCAGTAGTCATCGCCTTTTTTCAGTTGAGGGAGCCTGTCGCGTTAGGACTAGTTTTAACTCTGCTTGTTGACTATTTAGCCTTGTGTAGTCTTTGTAACAGTAGAGAGTCAGTAAATTACACAGTAGCAATAAAAGTACACACAGCGAGCCAGACCCCCACACAGCTTAGTGACTCAGCACTGTGTGCGAGAGTCGTAAACATTTTACCCAATGAGAGCTTTGAATCGGACCGTTTTAACCAATCAGAAGCAGGCTAAGTGGGTAGAGCAGTTTTGACTGTCAGAGCCTAACACAGCTTTGGTCAGTCGTGTGTGGGACGAGGAAGAAGTAACATTACTTAGCTAGCAGAGAATCTCTTCACTCATAGACCAGGAAGCAGGACTTGAAATCTTAGAATTCTCTCAAGTCATCACGGGCCTGAACTTGTCAAACAGGTAAATGAACACCCTTCTGTTTCATCGTGATATATTTGTATTATTGTTGAAATTATGTTTGTGGAATTTGCTATGCATAAATGTGAATTGTTAATCCGAATTTGCCGTACCACGTGAAAGAGCCGACCACGAGGCGAAACACGACCGGTTGCGCCGCCATGTTGCATCCCGTACGGAACCACTGTTGTTTAACTTATATGTATGTTTGCAGACCAGTGGCGGTACCACTGAATGTTTATAATATTATTAATTCTGTATGTGTATAGTTAGCCACGATTGATATTTATGTATGTATAGGAATTTAGAGTGAGATTCCAGTGGAACCCGGAAGTAGCAGAATGTTCGTCGCTTATGTATAGAGATGTGGAGCTATCACTGAGGGCTACTTGGCTTTCAGTGAGACGCTCTGCACAAACCGATTATTCAGGGTTGTGCAGAATTTCGTCTCTTATATTACAGACGGGCAGGCGAGCTATCCCGAGCTATCCTGTGCACCCCACTCCACAGAAACGACTAGTTGGGTGAGGAGACTCTACCGCACCAGACGGAAAGAGCTGCCTTGAAAAACACCCTGTCAGACCCCACAGCGTGGCAAGGGAACCCAACTACACAACGACACAGGTGGACCAGAAGCTACCTCACAGAAGGACTTCGACCGCACCATAAGAAAGTTAAGTGTAATCTCCGAAGGTGCACTTAAACTGATCATAGCAGGACCACAGTAGTCCAACTCTTCATAAACTGTAAAAAGGACCACAGTAGTCCAAATCTACATGAGATATAATAGCAAGTGCCCGAGGAAGAAATAACAGCTGCATAGACTATCAGCGATCGAACTATTAGCATTGAAAGAGACTTTTTAAGTTAGATTAGTACTTAGAGAATCTTGTATAGAGTAGAAGAAATAAATGTGTGATTTTAACTGTTATCAAGTGGCTGGACTACATATGATTCATAGCCGTGTGAAAGCTAGTGTGACAGTATTCTTTTACCATTTTTCTATCTATTTCTGTACCCCAACCTTAACACAGAACGAGCTAAACAAATAAATTTATTAAAGTAGTTCATAGGGTGACTTACTAGCAGTTCCCACCGAATAAACGTGAGGGTCCATAATTCCATTGTGCAGAGCCCATAAACCCCACGTGACATAGGGTTATACGAATACGAATACGAATCTTTATTGTCCATAGTTAAAATACAATAACATGGAAATTTGTCTTTAGTAGCACAAAGACTAAGACGGAAAGATTAAAAACTAAAAATATTAACAGTTTTTGTTAAATAAAACATTAATTACGACAATCATACGCATAACATATAGCTTACTTCATTGTACAACTCACATCATATTACATTACATCATCACAGTACACAGAAGAAAAATGTGGGTAACTGGGTGTATTACAGTTTGCTTAAATTTAAGATGCGGATTGCACTTTGTACATACGAGTGGCCATACAAGTTTCTTTTCCAGGCCGGGGTTCTAAACCTCCGACCTGAGGGCAACAGTTCAAATGATCTACACATGGGATGACTGTTATCAGACATGATCCTTCTAGCTTTACTTTTTAAAGAATCTTTATATATTTCTGTTATTGGCTTTTGTGTCTTTCCTATCACTCTGCTAGCTAGGTTTACGATGCGGTTGAGTCTGTTCCTGTCTTTAACGCCAAGATTTCCAAACCAGGTAACAATGTTAATGCATAGAATACTTTCTACTAGAAATCTGTAAACTATTTCTAAGATAATTATGTACATTGACCCCAAAATTTTTCAACATATAGTTTAACATATATACACATATAGTTTAACATATATACACAAAATTTACTTTTCATGCTCTTCCTAACCCTGTTAAAAAAATTGAGAATTAGGGGTACTTCACTCCTTTGTTATCCTATATCTCCGTTGTATCTTATCATCCGGGGCTGGGATTTGGTACATAAGATACACTCTCACCACTACCACTACTGCTCACCCAGCAACCACCACTACCACCACTATCGACGATGCCTACATACTCTACCCCGGGGGACTCACCATCCCTGACACACCACCCGGCGCTTACCCTACCTCTGCCTCTACGACTACCACCACCTCCTTCACGGAGGATTACCCTACTTATACTCCGACCAAGAAAATCCCCCCATTGGGCAGTAGGGGGATTGTACCTATGGCAACGGACCAGGACGAAGAACAACTAACAAGACTAACCGGGAGCTGGCCCGGGTCGAAAGCCAATACAGAAACTGGAATACTATGGATCAGCTGCCACTCAACCTACGGTGGCGACCAAGGGTGCACTTCCCCATGGCTATGGGGCTCACTGACGTGGGACTGGAGTCCTTACACACGCAATTCATCATTGACACCGTTACCGATCACGCCAGCAGGGCCAAAACCCGAATTAATGAAATCATTCAAAAGCGTTTGACTGCTGCACGATTTACCCACCTGCAGCACAACCGCGCCCGGCAGACTAGTACTGCCGCCGCCACTACTCCTAACACTCATCAACTACCACCACCACTACCACTACCACTCCACCCAGAGGTGGGGGACTACCGATCTCCACTGACTTCTACACCCACTCCACCGTCGCAGCGCAGAAGACCCCATCCTGCGTCTCGCGACCGAGAGGAGGATGAAAAGGACAGACCTGTCACCTTTAAGGATCTTGAAAAATTCTTCAAAAAAGAACCTAACAACTAAGACTACACTACGAACTACCACCTACTCAACAACGCCACCTTTTCACCATTTTGAACTATTACCACATAACGAATCTTCAATTAATGTGTACCCATAGGACATGGAACAATTACTTTTTACTTTTTATCTCTTGTGTGCGTATTGAGGGGACCCCTCACCCTCACTTCAAACAGAACGAAGCCGACGCCGCCACCACAGAGCGGCACTAACCAACAATTTTGAACAATTGTTTTATTTACCATACTTGATACGGGACGCAATGTTGTACACCATTGCCCTTTTACTATCACTATTATAATTTTCACCATTGATCCTTGGACGTTGCACTATGTACCTTTACTTGTACGGTCTATTGTTTGCCCCATTACCTGATTGATTGATTGATTGAATACTTGATTGAATACATGGTGACCATACCATAAACAGTGCCAAAGTGAACCTCCGGATCTATGCCACGAAGACACCTGCAGCGTCTTCGGTGTGTGGCTGTGACCCCAGCGTCGGCTGACAATTCCGCGCCGGGAGTGCTTGGAAACGATCCGCGAATACGGTTAGTAAATAGAAACTGTGAATTCTAGAATCTCCTTCAAGTTATCGAAGTGAAATCTTTATCTGTGTCGATGCTAATGCAAAGAGTAGAGTCGAGTGACGTCTCAGGAAAGGGACAACGACTTCTGCTAGTGTTGAATTCTGAAAGCAACCTATATGCCACTTATCAAACTGACTGCGTGAACTTATTGAGTTAACTGTGTGCACTTATCAAACTGACTGCGTAAACTTATTGAGTTAACTGTGTGCACTTATCAAATTGACTGCGTGAACTTATTAAGTCAACTGTGTGTGCTTAATTATTATCTGTGTGAATTTATTTGTATGCTGGAAAGAATTGTATGATCTAATGTATTTGTGGATGACTTAATGTATATATGTGAATGACGTGATGAGAAATAGTGAAACAGAGGGCAAAGAGAGATAACTGTGTATTCTTTGTCCTTGTCTGTGAGCATGTGTGTGGTGGTGGATGAAAGAGTAAACAGAGATAGAACACACACCTTTATACTGAGCGTCAGACAACCACACTCACACACTCATTCATTAGAATAAACGTAATATATATAAATAGATATTTAATTTAAATACAACAAAAACCCTCCGTTACACACTTATTATGATTAAATTCTGGGTCGCCTCCCCTGTAGCATGATAAATCAATATCTCCATAAGTAAGTGTGCTAACCCAAATTTTGCTTTTACTGCATTAACTATAGACTTGGTCTGATGATTTAACACATTAATGTAATGAAATGTACACATGTCCATTGGCACATTTTCAGAGCCTCTCTTAGAAAACTGAAAAAGCAAAGGACTATTTAGCTCAGCGAGAAGGTGGCGGGTAAGGTTTTTTTTCCATTTGTAGCATTCATGTGAATGAGGATTGCAAAAGTAGTCAAAACAGATAATGATGATTATGATGATGATTCTGATTAGAACCATTTAAATTGGGAAACAAACCGTGCAATACAGAAATAAAGTAATACTTATTCAATAAGTACATTGGTCATAATGATCGACGCAATATATACATTTGTTTTTGTTTAAACCAAGCTGAACCTTTGGTTCTTTTGTCCCCAGACATACGATACGAGCTAACCCATCCCCTGGCCAATTACCGTGGGGCATTTGATTATGCCTTGCAAATGAATGCAGCCAACTGGTTCCTCAATGCGAGGGACCAGTTGATGTGCATCATTAGCACATCAAATGTCTCCAGGCCAGGGGAGATCGTCTCCATGACGTTTGGAGAGGCGAACAATGCCCGCGAGGTGAAGGGGAAGAGGGTCATCAGGGTAAGTAATGTAATTTCTGGTGTTATCAATACTTTTTGGAAAAGATATAGTGGTAATATACAGTCATTATAGGATTTCTTTTCATGTGCATGTGTATATGTGTGCAGGTCATGCATCATAAAACAAGCGCGGCTGGCTCTCGTGAACTGATTCTTCACCAGGAGGACTGGGTACGCCTAAAACGGTACGTAATATTAATTTTGTGGTGTCACTAAACCCTCCTGTTATGGTTGCAACGATCAGGAGCGAATGTTGGTAAGGGATCGACAGTGCTTGAGGCAATGGGCAGATAACTGCATATGTACAAAACATGTCATAAACTTTACTGTTTTAAAAAACAACAACATTGTTTGAGTGCACTGACACTGGATACACTAAATTTGCATATGGAGAAGACAGAAGAGGCATGTGAAGAATTAGCGCAGTTGCTTCCCTTCAAGTCCTACTTCTAAAAACAAAGATTACTTGCCTTACATTATAGACATGGTTGTAATTTTCAGCCCTAAAACGTGTATGCATTTTTGAAAATAACTTTGTGTGAGTTGTGGGCTTCCACAGAGTTGCTCAAGACTTACGCCCCTTCTGTCAAAAGACGGTAACAATCCTAACCATACTATGTCTGCTAATGCCCGCTGTGATATTATTGTATTGATATTCATAACACAGTACATTCAATATAGACACAGTATGCATGATCACACTAGTTGACTGCAAAACATTGTTTGCCTCATCTTGTCTTATAATAGTGTCAAATATACCTTGTCACCTTTCAGAAACAGTCCCTATGCTGCTTCTTACAGCCGACGATGTCAAAGGGCTACAAAGTTATAAGACAGAGACATCTCCGCTAAAAGAACGCGACGTAAGTCACATTGATGTTTAATTCTTTAGAAGCTATGTCCATTTTATATTATGTTGGATGCTTTTGGTTACACTCGTTTAAAGTATTCACTCTTTTGTAGCTCTTATTCATTACATTGCAATCTTTCAATGGCCCATGCATCATTTCAGTTATGGAGTTCTAATTATGTTATACCACTGTGGATGTGATGGCACTCAGACAGACAGTCATACAGAAATGTTTCAAACTTAGCTCACATCAATGTTTAATGTCATAAGCAAACAACATTCTGTTCTGTTTCAGATCCCTACAGGCGATAGGCTGAAGTGGGGGAGGGGGGAGCACAAACTGATACACAAGTATTTCGGACAATATCGGGGGATTAGGGGGACGGAGAGAATAAAGAAAGGTCAAATTCGCACGATCCTAAATAACTTTCCTGAAGCACAGCAGGGTTTGGCGGGGAAAACAATAGATCAAAATAGGGATAAAATCAGGGGGTGGAAGAAAATTTTCTAAATTCTACTAAATTTGGGGGGGGGGAGGGTTAGGTTAGGCCCCACTTCAGCCACACGCACCCTCAACCATCACTGCGTGGAATCGGAATCTTCAATGAGGATCACAACCATTTGTACTTGGAATAGAACTTTTGACGACCAATCAAGAAAGATTTCTAATGATTAATCACCTTCTTTTGTGTATTTTTGTTGCATTCTCATCTCTAGATTTATGAACGTTATTCAAAACAGGTTGGTGTTTCAAAGCGTACTGATCACCACTATGGCACAAATTCCAAATGGTGATTCCTATTTTACTTCCGTTTGATTGTCATTTGGTTCTTGTTATTAATAACGACCTAGGGAAGATGTTTCTAGAAAATATATGTTTACAGTTGTCGTTTAAATGCTTGTTTTTCATGTGCCACAAATGTAAATATATATATATATATATATATATATATATATATATATATATATATATATATATATATATATATATATATATATATATATATATATATATATATATATATATATATATACATATACATAGAGAGAGAGAGAGAGAGAGAGAGAGAGAGAGAGCAGTTTCATTAATAATTATGAAGTTTTAATGTTTGTTAAGGTGTGTGCATGTGTTCAAATGTTTGTGTGTGTGAGTGATGTAGCATATTTCTATGTATTTGTGTGTGTGTGCGTGCATGTGTATATATTTTATATAAAGGGTATTGGGGTGGAATTATTGATTATGAACATTTTGTACATATATGTTGAACCAAAAAAAAAAAAAAAAGGCAGGAAGCCCACATGGTGAACAATACTGGGTGTAGAGGTCATGTTAAAATCGCTCATCCTTAGGCTTCCTCATGTGGCGTAAGACAATCATCAAAGTGCAGGGTTCTATTTCAGCCTCTGGTGTGTGTATATACATAGATATATATATAGTGTGTGTGTGTGTGTGTGAGAGAGAGAGAGAGAGAGAGAGAGAGAGAGAGAGAGAGAGAGAGAGAGAGAGAGAGAGAGAGAGAGAGAGAAAGAGATAATTTTTCTTTAGGTGTGCGAATGTGTTGAAATGTTTGTGTGTGTGAGTGATGCAGCATATTTCTCTGTATGTGTGTTTCTGTGTGCGTGCGTTTGTATATATATTATATAAAGGGCAGTGGGAGGGGATTGAGAATTAGTAAAATTTTGTGTATACATGTTGAACTATAACCCTATAAAAAATTTTACACAAGGCAAGAAGCCCACCTGGGGGAGACACTACTGGGTGTAGAGGTCATGTTAAAATCGCTCATCCTTAGGCTTCCTCAGGTGGTGTAAGACAATCATCAAAGTGCAGGGTTATATTTCAACACCTTGTCCAACTCATACCTAACGACATGGTAATATAAGATGATTTACTACTCTTTCCTTCAAGCTTTTACTTTGGAGTTCCTTAGTTCTTCTCTTTCAGTTCTGTTATCATGCCTTCTAATGATTTCAATTTTGGGTTGATGAATACCGAAGATAACTGCTTTTAACACACCCTCACACAAACATCCACATGTCAAAAATAAGGCAGTGGTCAAGAAAGAATTTTATTTATCCAAACTTTAGTACTCGTACGAAAACTCCGAAAATCTTCCTCTCTGGTAGACTCCAGCTCACTGAAACAAAAAAGTTATGCAATTTTATTACAACAAATTTTACTCTCAATTACTTATTGACTCTTTTTATGTTTGTTACACTATGTTTAACATATGAAAACATATTCTAGCCATGTGACAACACGATGACCTGCTCACATTGGTGAAACAACGGAAACTACGATGGTATGGCCACGTCACCAAATTATCAGGTCCTGCAAAAACCATCCTGCAAGGCACAGTGCCAGGAGGTAGAAGAAGAGGGAAACCAAAAAAGAGGTGGGAGGACAACATTCGATAATGGACTGGTTTGACACTGAGCGAAACAATCAGGGTTATTGTTGACATGAACAGATGGAGTACTCTGGTTAAACGATCATCTGTGGTGCCCCTACGACCTCCGAGTTATGGGATAGAATAGAATAGCAAGGAAACCATTTTCTGAACTCTACATATTACATCAGGACAAAAAGAAACAGAGACAAGAACACATTGATGGCTTCTTAACAGAAATGGGTGCACACATTTTATATATTTAATAAGCATGTAATGACCAGATTGGTAAGGATTTTTTGCAAAGCAACTGACTACTTGCAAAGAAAATGATTTTGCGCAATTTCTACCTGGCTTTGGAAACTATCATGTGCGATCAAAAGCCTAAGTACAAGTTATACACATGATGCTAACCTTCACTCTATTTCATTTAAAATACTGTCTTACAGTTTTACCAAATAGGAATCCTTACCTCCTCCGCCTCCTCCGCATCTTCATCCTCTGTCACACTTTCCACCTCCCACACATCCACCTCTACCTCTGTGACCCTCCAAAACGTTCTTCTTTTCACTGTGCAAAACAAACAAACAAACAATGTTAATAATAATAATACTGCGATCCAAAGTATTTCCTCGTGATTATATCGGGTTTTATGATTGACGCACCCAAGCTTTATCAAGTGCATCACACACTTTCACCATCTGCTCAACTCTTTCTGTTCACCATCTTTCTTTTCGCAGTTCCAGCTATTCCACCCCTAAGTCCCATCCCCATTTTCCTGACCTCCCTCTCCTCCACTAAACCCTACTTACCTCTTCTCGTTGGACCCTCCTCCTCCTCCTCCTCCACTTTCACTTCGATCTCCTCCGGCTCCACTTTCACCTCTATCTCCTTCTCCTCCAATTTCACCACTAACTCCTCCACTCTCTCTGGGCAACTCCTACAACAAAAACAAAGTCGGTGACATTGATAGTCTGGTCTGTTAAGTACTATCAACAACATCGTCATGAAGTTCAATTGTTTTATTGTACTTTTCCTATCCTATCATATCCTGTCCCGTAACCCGAAGGTCGGAGGGGGCACCACAGATGATCGTTTAACCAGCATACTCCATCTTTCTCTGTCCTCAGCAGCCCTGATGGCTTCGCTCAGTGTCAAACCAGTCCATTCTCGAATGTTGTCCTCCCACCTCTTTTTCGGTCTCCCTCTTCTTCTACCTCCTTGCACTGTGCCTTGCAGAATAGTCTTTGCAAGTCCTGATGATCTGGTGACGTGGCCATACCATCGGAGTCCGTTTCTTCACCACTGTTAGCAGGTCATCGTGTTGTCCAATGGCTTGTGTGATGGTCTGTCGGACTTCGTCGTTGGTGATGTGTTGGGTATAGGAAATGCCCAGAAGTCTTCTGTAGCACATCATCTCCATGCTTTGTATTCTTCTTTGGAGATCTGCTGTGAGGGTCCATGCTTCGCAAGCATATAGGAAGATGGAGATGACAAGGGAGCGCAGCAGTCTTACTTTGGAATGTAGACTGATGGTCCTGTCTTTCCAAATGGCCTTCAACCTTGTCAGGGCAGCAGTTGTTTGTGCGATCCTGGAGAGGACTTCCTGTCGGGACCCATTGTCTGATACAATGGCTCCTAAATATTTCTGCACTTATTTCCATTCCATAGGGTCTGGAGGTGGTGTCAAGCCTCTGTACCAGCTGTTCAAGTTCTTGTTCCTCTCCAGCCAATCCATCAATGTCATCTGCAAAACGAAGATTGGAGATTGCTCTACCCCCCCCCCCCCCCCCCCTATGCTGACTGTGCCTTCATGGTCTGCAAGAGCATCTGACATGATGCGCTCTAGGAAGATGTTGAAGAGTGTTGGAGAGAGTAGGCATCCTTGACGCACACCGATTGTTGTTCTGAACCAGTTCCCGATGGCGCTGTTGTGGAGGACTGCACTGGTAGCCTTGTCATACAGGCTTTTGATGACTTCCAATACTTTTAGGGCTGATGTTGTACACTTTTATTGTTGCCCATAAAGCTGCATGCCAGACTCGGTCAAACGCCTTCTTGAAGTCTATGAACACATGATATAGATGTTGTTGGTGCTGTAGGTATTTCTCACAGATTATTCTGAGGTTGAAAATATGCTCAGTGGTACTTCGCCCTGCCCTGAATCCTGCTTGTTCTTCAGCTATGATTTGTTCAGCTTGGGGTTTCAACCTGTTGAGTATTATTTTCAGGAGGACCTTGCTGGGATGGCTAATGAGGCTGATGGTCCGGTAATTTTCACACTCCTGAAGGTTACCTTTTTTGGGAAGAGTGATGACAAGCGACTGGGTCCATGGTATAGGCCACTCCCCACTCTGCCAGATCTTGTTACAGATAATGTTGAGGGCATCAATCATCGCTTCTCCTCCTGCTTGTAGCAGTTCCGCGGGTATGTTGTCCACTCCCGCTGACTTCCCTTTCTTTAGCGCTTGCACTGCTGCCTCAACTTCTTCCCGGAGAATTGGGAGGATTTCTTCTTCTTCTCTGTTCTCGGGACATGCTAGAACTGATGGGTCTCCATTTGGTGTATGGTTGTAAAGGTCAGAGCAGTACTCTGTCCATCTGTCCAAGACTTATTGTTCTTCTGTAAGGCATAAGCCAGACTTGCTTTGGATCGTGGAGACTTTGGGCTGTTTGACATTTGTCAGCCGCTTCACAGTCTGGTAGGCCTTCTTGCTCTTGTTCTTGTTCAGACTGTTCTCTATTTCCTGGCATTGATCTTCTATCCAGTTCTCCTTTGCTGTGCGCATGCCTTTTCGGATGTCACTGTTGATTTTTCGGTAGACATCAGCTCCCTGTGAGGTGTTCTTTTTCTTTTTCATCTCTCTTCGTTTATCACACAGATCCAAAAGTTCAGGTGTGATCCACGGCTTCTTCTTTGGTCGGTGCTTGCCAAGGATCTCAGTGGCGGCATCTGTCACAGCTGAGTTGAAGGTGGTGGTCATGGTGTTGACATCTACTTCACCAGCCCCCAAAATGAGCAGTGGTGCAAATTTCCCTCCAATTGTGGCCTGAAATAGTTCTGCCACCTCCGGGTCTTGCAGTTTGTCCAGGTCGAACTTCAGTCTAGTGCACTTTGCTGTATTTACTCTCTTCAAGTGGAGCCGGAAAGACATCATCACGAGATCGTGGTCACTTCCGATGTCTTCTCCTGGAAAAGTGCGTGTCCTGCCAATGTTGATGCTTGATCTGAAGCGTTTCTTGACCATGATGTAGTCTATTTGGTTGTGATGCTCCCCGCCAGGACTGTGCCATGTCCATCGTCTGGAGTTTTTGTGGAGACCAAGCGTGTTTGCCAGTACCAGATTGTTGTATCTGGCAAACTCCAAGAGTCTCAGACCCCTGTCATTTGTCTCGTTGTTGCAGTGGGGTCCACATGTGTCTCCCCAGTTGTGGTGCGCATCTTGGCCAACCTTGGCATTCCAGTCGCCTTGCACTATGACTATGTCCTTCTTCGGCAAAAAAATTGTACTTTTAGGTTATAATATATAGCTAATATATATACAAATATTAATCCTTACCTTCGTTTGCGCTTAGCACCTTTTTGGGAGGGGCCCGCCTCATCCTCATCCTCTGTCACACAAACAAACAAACAATTGTAATAATAATACTGCGATCCAAAGTATTTCCTCATGATTATATCGGGTTTTATGATTGACGCACCCAAGCTTTATCAAGTGCATCACACACTTTCACCATCTGCTCAAATCTTTCTGTTCACCATCTTTCTTTTCGCAGTTTCAGCTATTCCACCCCTACGTCCCATCCCCTTTTCCTGACCTCCCTCTCCTCCACTAAACCCTACTTACCTCTTCTCGTTGGACCCTCCTCCTCCTTCTCCACTTTCACTTCGATCTCCTCCGGCTCCACTTTCACCTCTATCTCCTTCTCCTCCAATTTCACCACTAACTCCTCCACTCTCTCTGGGCAACTCCTACAACAAAAACAAAGTCGGTGACATTAATAGTCTGGTCTGTTAAGTACTATCAACAACATCGTCAAGAAGTTCAATTGTTATATTGTACTTTTAGGTTATATCAAAGACCTTATTACGGAAAGACAGGGAACTTCCAATATGTCCTATACAAAAATGCGAGACGCTCTCACGGATTATTTCCCTTTTGCTCGGGCTGGCTATATTTCACCATCTACTATATGAATGATCTGTGCGTGGTAACTTATTGAGCCTATGCCATTGCAAAAGAACAATTTTATGGCAACGTTTGCAAAAACCAAACTTTTAACCATCATTATTATTAACATTCCGCTACTGCTGTCTTTTTTTTTTGTTTGTTTGTTTACTTATTGACATTTATTAGGTGCTTTTATGCTGCTTATGTGTGTATGTCATAGGTTCGTTTTCTGCCCTGGAATTTATTATTTTTTAATCAACGACAGATATTTTAAAATTAAAATATGCATGACAGACTGTTTCATTTATCCGAAACTGTAAATCCGTAATCGTGAGAGAGAGAGAGAGAGAGAGAGAGAGAGAGAGAGAGAGAGAGAGAGAGAGAGAGAGAGAGAGAGAGAGAGAGTGAGAGAGAGTGAGAGAGAGAGAGCTCTGTCATTCTATCAATTAATCACAATAAAGCACAATAACAAAATGTTTCACTAATAGTGTGAATTTAATTTATATCAGGTGTCCCCCTACCCCCCAACCCTCTCACCTCCCACATCACTGGCTTAATAACATCATTCACTTCATGGAAAATAATTAATTAATCAGACAGAACAATCAGAACCTACTGGCTAGACTACAACATTCCACGCAATATAGATCTAATGCGCAGAAATTCACAGATCATAACAAGGACTGAGTTTCTACATTACATTTTTTTTCCCGTTTACTCTCAAACGAAAAGTGATTACAACAGATCAAGGACCACTTTTGTGCCTAGGTAAGGGGTTATTTTGCACAGTATTTGATCACGAGGAGAAAACAGACTTAGTCTAATTTAACTTGTTAACATAAGCAGTTTGACGAAGCCAAACTGCCAATCTGACATCTACTTTTGAAATATAAGCACAAATATAGTCAGACAACCTAGCAATAACGTAAACAGTGAGCGACCTGTTGAACGTAAACTGTCAGCAAGCAAACTGTTTTGGATTTAGCACATAGGTATAACATGAATCATTCAAGCCGCTCTCCGATTGTTTTAACACTAACAACACTGCAGCGGTCTTAGTTTAGGCCTACATAAACACAAAAAATGAAGTTTTTCAATTGCAATTTACCTTTCTTTGTCTCTTAGAAATTTGAAAAAGGACTTGCCAACACAACTTTTCTTGTATCTGGCATTATGGCAATTGATAGCTGTGCAAAAGTCACCGCCCTGTTTCACTCGGTCGCCTTTTGACTTTCTGCCACGAGCCATTTACCGCATGTCGACAAGGGCGCATAACTCGTACATTTCGTCTCGCGGTTCTGTACCAAGTTCGCCCTCTTTCTATCATAAGCTCTTTGGTTATATTATATAGATAATATATATATTATATTAATCCTTACCTTGCTTTCCGTTGAGGAAACTTCTTCCTCGGCCCCTGGAACTCCTCCTCATCATCATCCCAAGATACACTCATCCTCTTTCCAGACATCTTCTCAAACAATAAACTGCAAATAAATAATAATGACGATGATATCTACAGTGATTAAGATCATAACGCTATCACACACACACACACCAACACACACACACACCCGCGCACTATCACACACACACTCTCACATATTTATATATATCTATACATACATAAAACCCCATACATATCTACACAAATATACATACATATACATACATACATATACTCCCATACATTTCTCTCTCTCTCTCTCTCTCTCTCTCTCTCTCTCTCTCTCTCTCTCTCTATATATATATATATATATATATATATATATATATATATATATATATATATATATATATATATACGTACTCACAGCCCTCTAACCTCCTTGCTACTCTGCTTTCTTTATGCACCCAATGAGAGGTAGTTTCCAATAACCAACTGGTTCCCCTGGTGCACAAAATATTGTTACTGGGTGGGACAATGCCTGTGATGGGCAAGGTATTCCTGTGTAGGAGCATTATATCATATCTAAGCATTGTGATATGTATTAAAATGTTTGCCCCAAAAACAAAACAAACACACACACACACACACACACACACACACACTAATTTTATATGAAATACATCATAATAATAATTAAAAATACCTAATTTTTACGTACCTCGTGTAGTCAGAGCACTAAGTTGCTGTACTAAGGGTTTCTGAGGTTGCAGTCCAGAACCACTTGTAGAAATCTTTTTCTCAGCATGTACATCACATATTTATACTCATGTATCAGTCTTGAGTTATGCTCACCATCTCATGTAACAGAACTATATAGTGATCACCGTCTCATGTAACTGACTTAAGTTCACCATTTTATGTAACAGACCTATATTATGCTCAAGATCTCATGTTACACATTTATTCTGTGTTTCCCATCTCATATAACAGCCATATATTATGCTCACTGTCTGATGAATTAGACTTGTATTATGTTTACCATTCTCTGTAGCAGACCAATTTTTATGCTCACACATCATGTATAAAAATAATAATTATTCCAATCATTTAAAAGCATTCACTGATGGTAGTGTTTTTGATTCAAACTGTGGAGCAAGATTTTTCATACCTTATTTAAATATTCAAAAGTCTTTCTATCTTGGTCACGGGTTTTTAATATTTACGTGTGAATTATATGCAATAATGATGGTACTAGAATACATACTCAACATTCCTTCTAAAATATTTAATATAATAATTTGTGTTGACTCTAAATCAGTGCTTTATGCTTTAAAAAATTGGAAATGTAGAAAGAGAACAGATATAATGTTTGAAGTAAGATATCTTATTCATAGTAGTAGAATTAGAGGTATTTGAATTACATTTTGTTGGGTCCCATCACATTTAGAGATTTATGGTAATGAAATTTCAGATAAATTGGCCAAACAAGGTGCAATGAAAAGTGAGCATACAGTCTTTAATTCTAATGTGAAATTAGCTCAATTTGAATATTATTCGTTATTAGAACAACACTTTACTAATATAATACCTAAAGTAAATATTGTTAGTTGTTCCAGAACTATTGCTAGATTAGTATATAAGCTACGTTTGAATTCATGGTGTACAAAATATTTAAAAAATGTTACTTGTATATGTGCTGGAACTATTTCCCTACAACATATATTATTTGATTGTACTGTTTTAACAGCACTGTACAAAGAAAATGGAATTATTTTATGTGCACAAGATGATATTAGAGTCATTTTATATAGTTCCATGTTACAGGATATCGCACGTATCATTGTCGGAACAGATTTATTTAAGTTACTATAATTAACAATTTCTATTTGTTTGTTTGTTTCTTTGTTTGTTATAGTTGTCTAAAATCACATTATTGTGAAAATACGTTACATTGAAATATTGAACATCATGTATCAGACTGGTATTGTACTCGCCATATCATGTAGCAGACCTATAGGCTATAGTGTGCTCACCATCTCATGTAACATACTTATTTTATGTATGCCATTTCATGTAACAGACCCTAGGCCTACAATATGCTCACCATCTCATGTAACAGGCTTATTCTATGTTCCACATTTTACATAACAAACCGTCTGCCTTCTCTCTAAGCAGGTGACCGAGGTTAAAAAGTCTGGAAAAAATCAACAAGTCTATGTAGACTAGAGAGAAAAAAAAAACTCCCTCAACCTATCCTCAATGCAGCCCATCTACAGTTGAGACTGAATAGTGACCATGTACGGCCATACGGCTGTCGTTATTCTGCGTTCACTCCAGTTACACCCCGCACGCTACGAACTCTCACCGACCAAACCATCTTTGACTCACTGACCAAACCACCTTAGACTCACTGACCAAACCACCTTAGACTTACTGACCAAACCACCTTTGACTCACTGACCAAACCACCTTTGACTCGCTAACCAAACCACCTACTTTTCCTACGTCATCTACTCCAGACTCTTATTAATTACCAAACTCTTTGGGTTTCCCTTCGAAGCAGGGGGAAGCCTCTACCCATTACCGGGCACCTGCGGGTTCAAATCCCAGGTGTACCTACCAACGGGAATGGTGGGATGCCTTTACTCGACTCATATCTTAACACATACTGGAAAGACAACACAATAAAAGAAACGGCAAGGTACCCCGTTTTGAATGAACTAACCACTTTACCAAGGACTCGAACCCCCGGACCACGCCCCGGGGTCTTGTGGGGGACCCCACCATCACACAGGGTCCCCCATACACTTGTTACGTCTACCACTACCACCATCATTACCACCTTACTCCCAACCACCAACACAACCCTGAAAGCTGATCGTTGTGGTTCAAACGACAGCCTGACGGGACACACAGGGTCCGAGGGGAGGAGGGGGGAGTGTGAGGGAGGGGAGGAGAGGGAGGGGGCTGGGTGCCGGCTTCTTGTATAAAAGCGAGACGCTGCTTCCAGTTGGCAGACTTCAAGTCCCCTATATGCTTATGTGTCCGGGGACGTTAATCTACCTAAAGAAAGAAAAGTTGGCAGACATTCACGTTTCTATTGCCACACTATCAACAACGAACCTACACTATTCTATCACCAACCAACTACTTACTGGTACTCGCGCTCTTGACATTGGCAGCGGAACCACCACCTTCACCGACCACTGAGGATGACTTTTTGATGGACACGGAATGGGATACCTCCGACAATAACCTACTCCTACTGGCACCCACACCTCCGACGACTAACGACAACGTTGACACTACCAACTCGGTCGCTACCACCACCACCTCTAACCCGGGCACCTTCACAACCACCTCCCTCGACGAGGCCTACACACCCTACCCTGGAGGGATCACCATCCCCGAATCGCCACCCAGCACCAAACTTACCACACTTCTGCCTCCACCTCCTCTTCTACCGGGGAGTATCCTACCTACACTCCAACCAAGATCCCCCCGGTGGGCAGTGGGGGGATCAAACCCATGGCAACCGACACCGATGAAGAACAACTGACCAGACTATACCGGGAGCTGGCCCGGGTGGATAGTCAACACAGAAATTGGCATACCATGGACCAACTTCCTCGCAACTTAAGGTGGCGGCCTAGAGTACACTTCCCCATGGCCACGGGGCTGACGGACGTGGGACTTGAGACTTTACATACCCAATTTGTGATTGACACTGTCACAGAACATGCCAGCAGGGCCAAAACCAGGATCAACGACAACATACAGAAACTTCTGACTGCTGTACGTTTCACAAACCTTCAACATAACCGCGCCCGGCAGACTGGTACCGCTGCCGCTACCACCCCTCAACGGGCTACCAACACCAATACCACTACCTCCCCACACAAGATGGGGGACTACCGATCACCATTAACCTCCACCCCTACACCACCGTCACGGCGCAGACGACCCAACCCTGCGTACCGTGACATGGAGGAAGATGACAAGGACAGGCCTGTCACCTTCAAAGACCTGGAGAAATTCTTCAAGAGAGACCAATCCAACAAGTAAAACCATACCATTGACCACTACCACTACTCGGCAACGCCACCTTTTTACTACTTGAACTATTATCAACAACTAATCAACGTGTACCCATAAGACATGGACAATAACCTTTTATTTTTCAACGTTTTTGTGTGTGTAGGGTGGGGACCCCTAACCCTCACCGTCCAGAACACCTGTTTCAAAGGGACGCGTTGGAATTCATGAAGTGACTGTCTTAAGAGACTCTGGCTGCAGTGGGGTCATCGTCAGAGAAGACCTAATCGCTAAAGAACAATTCACTGGCGATTCTAAATGGACACTCATGGCCGACAGCAAATGTGTGAAAGCGCCAGTTGCAAAATTTCATGTCAACACCCCTTTCTACATAGGCGAAGTCGAAGCGGTTTGCCTGAAGAAGCCGCTGTATGATTTGATGATCGGGAATATCGACGGCGCGAGACGACCCGACGACCCCGATCCAGAATGGAGTCCTGCCTCAACCCAACGCGTCGAAGTTGTGGAGGAGGATCCATTGCCATTTCCCGATGGAGACCTTTCAGAGCTGCTACGGGACAATGTGGCTACTCCGGCTCAGCCCTGCCGACCAGAGATCGTCGGTGCTGTTACTACCAGGGCCCAGGCCAAGAGAGACAAGGTGTCTACGCCACTGAAGGTCGCCGACAACTCCAAAGGCTGCCATCGTGGACAGAGATAAGCTGATCCAGCTCCAGGAAGCTGATAGCACTTTAAACAAGTACAGGAACCGCCAAGACCACGTGAACAAGGGCAGTGGCACGGTCTATTTTGAGGTGAAGGCCAAGATCCTGTACAGAATCTTCCAGCACCCGAGGGTCAACGGAGGTAAACCACTACGTCAAGTCTTGGTACCGTTACCCCTAAGGCGCCAGGTGATGGAACTAGCGCATGACTTAATCATGGGAGGTCACCTAGGCATCAAGAAGACGTCAGACAGAATACAGGCGGTGTTCTACTGGCCAGGACTTCATGCGGACGTCAGCCGTTTCTGCCGATCATGTGACATTTGCCAGAAGACCATACCTCGAGGAAGGGTCCCGAAAGTGCCTATGCAGAGGATGCCTCTGATCGACCGACCTTTCAAGAGGGTGGCCTTAGACTTAATCGGCGAAATAAGACCTCCGAGTGAAGAAGGTCATCGGTGGGTACTGACTTTAAGTAGACTATGCGACTCGGTACCCAGAAGCAGTGCCACTGAAGAAGATTGACACTGAAACTGTAGCAGAGGCACTGGTGGACATGTTCAGTAGACTTGGAGTGCCTGAAGAAATTCTGACAGACCTCGGGACGCAGTTCGTCTCTGACTGCATGAAGGAGGTCAACAGACTGCTGAGCATCCGGCATTTGACTACGACACCCTACCATCCAATGTGCAACGGGCTTGTCGAAAAGTTCAATGCTACGCTGAAGTCCACCCTGAAGAAACTGTGCAGCGAGCAGCCCAGACAATGGCATCGCTACATCAACGCCCTACTTTTCGCCTACAGAGAAGTACCGCAGGAGTCCACCGGCTTTTCTCCGTTCGAGCTGCTGTACGGAAGAACCATCCGAGGGCCAATGCACATCCTGAAAGAACTGTGGACGAAAGAAGTAGAGACCCCAGAGGTGAAGAACAGCTACCAGTACGTGTTTGAGCTACGGGAGAAGCTGGAGCAGACTCTCGAGATAGCCAGAGAAAACCTGAAGAAGTCCCAGGACTGTGGAAAGCACTACTATGATCGTAGGGCTGTGAACAGGAAGTTTAAACCTGGCAACAAAGTGCTGGTGCTGCTACCTACTGATCATAATAAATTGCTGATGCAGTGGAAAGGCCCGTACGAAGTGGAGACCGTGGTGGGAATCAACGACTACAAGGTGAAGGTCGGCCAGCATTCCAAGATATACCACGCCAACCTCCTTAAGCTGTACGTGGAAAGGCCATCAGAGACTGTGCACGCAGCCACAGCAGCGGTGACCGACGACAGCTTTGACAGCGAAGAACTGTTGGAACTGGGAGACTTCCACAGCAAAGAAGGCATCGATGACGTTAAGCTAGGACCAAGCTTGACGGAAGGTCAAAAGATGGAGCTCAAGGACCTTATGGGCGAGTTTCCCCACAACTTCAGCGATGTCCCTGGCTCTACAACTTTGGTCGAACACGAAGTCCACCTCACTTCGAATATCCCTGTTCGATCCAAGCCCTTCCCGATCCCTTTCAAGGCCCGTGAATCCTTGAAGAAAGACATCGATGAGATGCTGAAGATGGGCATCATCAGGGAGTCCAGTTCCCCCTACGCGTCCCCTGTCGTGGTCGTGAAGAAGAAAGACGGGAGCAACCGAGTATGCATCGACTACAGGAAGGTTAATAAGATCACCGTCTTCGACCCTGAGCCGATGCCTACCGCAGCAGACCTCTTCCGCCAATTATCGGGGAGTAGAATCTTCTCAAAGATTGACCTCAGCAAGGGTTATTGGCAAGTCCCCGTGCGTCAACAGGACATACCAAAGACTGCTTTCATAACTCCTGATGGGACGTACGAGTGCCTAAGGATGCCTTTTGGCATGGTCAACAGCGGAGCTACCCTGAAGAGAGGAATGAGGAAGATGCTCAAAGGGATGGACAACGTCGTGTGTTACTGGGACGACCTGCTAGTCCACACTCGCACCTGGGAAGAGCATCTGCAGACCTTGAGGGAGCTGTTTCATCGTCTCACCGAAGCCAACCTGACCGTGAGACCCAGTAAGTGCATTCTGGGGACTGACAACGTAGACTTTATCGGCCATTCGCTGAAAGAAGGACAAAAGGGGCTTCTACTAGAAAACGTCACCAAGATTCTGAACGCTCCACGTCCCCAAACCAAGAAGCAGGTGCGATCTTTCCTGGGGTTGGCTGGATATTACAGGGAGTTTGTACCAAACTACTCCGCCATCACAGCACCCTTGTCGGCCCTGGTGCTAAAAGGCTGTCCAAACCAAGTGCAGTGGGGACCGTCTCAGGAGAGGGCATACCAGACTGTGCGCGACCTCCTTTCGAAGGATCCGGTGCTACGACTGCCCGATACTTCCAAGGAATTCGTCTTAAGGACAGACGCAGCGGACGAAGGCATCGGCGCCATACTGATGCAAGAACACGAAGGGAAACTATTTCCGGTCAGTTACGCCAGCAAGAAGTTGTCCAGGGCTGAGAAAAATTACTCGACCATGGAGAAAGAGTGCCTTGCCATCATATGGGGAATCCGGAAGTTCGAACTGTACCTTCAAGGAGTGAAGTTCGTGCTGCAGACTGATCACAAGCCGTTAACTTACTTGAACTCTGCCAAGTTTGTGAACAGTCGCATCATGAGATGGGCTATGTACTTGCAGAACTTTAACATGCGAGTAGAATCTATCAAAGGATCAGACAATCTTGGTGCGGACTTTCTCAGCAGAGTATGTGAGTAAAGAACAATGACACTATCCAGAAAGACTGAAATAAGTTCTAATTTCTGATTTTGTTTGTGCATTACGTTTCAATGTTGTTGAAAGAAATTAGGTAAATTTCTTCTTGAGTGGGGGGTTATGTTACGTTGAAACGCGAATGGTGCATATGAAATGCGCACGATGTTATGTGTGAAGCGCGTGCAATTGCAGGCTTGTGTGTGACGCGCGCGATAGATCTGTTCGTTTTATTTTACAACGCATGCAGTAATAGAGTGTATTTATCTTTGATTTTGATTTTGCGTTGTTATTAGTAGAGGCTTTGTGTAACGTTGATGTTTTTAGTTGCTCGATATTATTTGAGAACGTTCTCGAATCAGTTGTTTACTATCGATCGAAGCGTGTGGATTATTCTGTTGGTTACCATGGAAGCTTCCATTCCAAATGAGGTTGTATGACGTGAGTCACGTGATGATGAAATTAATTTTGATTGGTTGTGGTGTTTTATGCAGGATTATTCTCGTTTGTTCCCGTGTATGTAGAGACTATATAAGCGCCGCACTGTTAAAAAAGTTCAGTTATTGTTGTTGATAGTAAGTTGGAAAGTAAACTTGAGAGTGGAAAGGCGATTGAGCGATTGTATGCAGTTGTTGATGTGTGCTGAATAAAAGTGGAAAACTTCATACGTCGACTTTGTGACTTGTATGCTGCTTGAGCGGGTTGCGTGAATAAACGAATCTGAGTTACACCCTATCAGGAATTCAGCAGCATTGGGGCTGAATCAGATACTGATAGAAAACACCAACATCAAACTGAGTGTAACAGTGTGGGTGTGTGGGTAGGTGTGTTTGTGTGTGCGTGTTTTTTTAAAGGATTTGGATATATTGTATAAAAAATGTGTGTGTGTGTGCATGTGTGTGTGTGTGCATGTTTTTTTTTTCCATTTTCAGGTATATTCCTTGTGTTTTACCTTGGCAATAACAATATTTCAATTTATTTGACTATGGTTTTCTTTTTTAACCTCACTGTATTGTCCAATGTGTCATGAACATTTTCTGAGGCAATAGTACATCGGTACATGTCAGGAAATATTTGTATAAATGTTGTAGTTATGTTTAAATGACAACTGAAGCCCAAAACAAATATAAACACCTTGTTTAAGCATTTATTTGCTTTTGCAGGAAACTAACCCTAGCCCAGCTCGATGACCTGGTGCATAGAACTGGGTTGCTGAAGGAGGCTGTAGTTGTTTTAGAGAGATTGCAATCTTTCATTTTTCAAAAATCTAGCATGTTTTATGTTGTAGTACTTATTCATCTGTGTAATCAATTCTGGTAAAACTGTCCTTACTTATTTGTTGATTTTGTTTATATGACGGTTTTCTTTGATTTCAGATCCCCTACAAGGTGTCTCTCAGGAGAACAACAGACAGACGGAGAAGGACAAGGAGGAGGACGTGGAAAAGGAGGATGGCGAGGAGAAGAGGGACGAGGAGAAGAGGGACGAGGAGGAGAGGGACGAGGAGGAGAGGGACGAGTAGGGGGATTTGTTAATAGGATACGATCCCCGAGTTATGGGATGGGTGATATGTTAGCTTCCCCTAATGCTGTTTCCGCATACCCCCAAACACAAAAAAAAAACCAGACCCCAACAATCTCCGAGTCATGGATTTGTAAGGGTTAACCATAAGCGTCCATCTTTTGTTGTTCCAATATGGCGACGAAGAGACGACCGGCCATGTCTACCTCAGGAGAAAGAAAGTAAGATATTAAATATATGTTATGTTTCGGGCTTATAATTGATATATTTATGTGAAATGGAACTTTTATGATTTGGTATAATTCATTTGATGTTGATCATTCAGCAATACTTTACACATAGCAAAATTTCATTGCGTACCGATAATGCGATAATGCGTATTCCACAATGTGCGTCATGGTCATGATGACATACGCAGTCTTCCCCCCCTCCTCCACCCCCAAACAAAACAAAATGTAACCATTGCTTTGTTTCTTGCTACACGTTCAATCGCTTACGTTATTTACTGTGTGACTTCTTCACGTCCGGTGTATTGAACAAACAGTACAAGTTATGTAAATCTGATCAATAAAAATTAATACAACAATGAAGAAACAAAATGGTAGAATTGTTTCCTCTATTTCTTCCTTTCACAAAACCAGAAGTAAACATGTATCCCTAGTAACGTAAGCGCTTACAAACATGCTTCTACATGTTGCAAAAATAAAGCAATAGTTTCGTATTCCTGTAAAACTTGTGTTACAATGCCTTTTGTTCTGTAGCTCACTGCCTGTTGTCGCATGCTACACACGTGTGTGTGTGTGTTTGTTTGGGTGTGTGGGTAGGTGAGTTTGTGTGTGGGTAGGTGAGTTTGTGTGTGCGTGTGTTTGTTTTAACTTGTGTTACAATGCCTTTTCTTCTGTAGCTCACTGCCTGTTGTCGCATGCTACACACGTGTGTGTGTGTGTGTTTGTGTAGGTGTGTGGGTAGGTGTGTTTGTGTGTGCGTGTTTTTTTTAAGGATTTGGATATATTGTATTAAAAATGTGTGTGTGTGTGCATGTTTTTTTTTCTCCATTTTCAGGTATATTCCTTGTGTTTTACCTTGGCAATAACAATATTTCAATTTATTTGACTATGGTTTTCTTTTTTAACCTCACTGTATTGTCCAATGTGTCATGAACATTTTCTGAGGCAATAGTACATCGGTACATGTCAGGAAATATTTGTATAAATGTTGTAGTTATGTTTAAATGACAACTGAAGCCCAAAACAAATGTCAAACACCTTGTTTAAGCATTTATTTGCTTTTGCAGGAAACTAACCCTAGCCAAGCTCGATGACCTGGTGCATAGAACTGGGTTGCTGAAGGAGGCTGTAGTTGTTTTAGAGAGATTGCCATCTGATGGTGAGTTGTTTCATTTTTCAAAAATCTAGCATGTTTTATGTTGTAGTACTTATTCATCTGTGTAATCAATTCTGGTAAAACTGTCCTTACTTATTTGTTGATTTTGTTTATATGACGGTTTTCTTTGATTTCAGATCCCCTACAAGGTGTCTCTCAGGAGAACAACAGACAGACGGAGAAGGACAAGGAGGAGGACGTGGAAAAGGAGGATGGCGAGGAGGAGAGGGACGAGGAGGAGAGGGACGAGTAGGGGGATTTGTTAATAGGATACGATCCCCGAGTTATGGGATGGGTGATATGATAGCTTCCCCTAATGCTGTTTCCGCATACCCCCAAACACACAAAAAAAAACAGACCCCAACAATCTCCGAGTCATGGATTTGTAAGGGTTAACCATAAGCGTCCATCTTTTGTTGTTCCAATATGGCGACGAAGAGACGACCGGCCATGTCTACCTCAGGAGAAAGAAAGTGACGACCGGCCATGTCTACCTCAGGAGAAAGAAAGTAAGATATTAAATATATGTTATGTTTCGGGCTTATAATTGATATATTTATGTGAAATGGAACTTTTATGATTTGGTATAATTCATTTGATGTTGATCATTCAGCAATACTTTACACATAGCAAAATTTCATTGCGTACCGATAATGCGATAATGCGTATTCCACAATGTGCGTCATGGTCATGATGACATACGCAGTCTTCCCCCCCTCCTCCACCCCCAAACAAAACAAAATGTAACCATTGCTTTGTTTCTTGCTACACGTTCAATCGCTTACGTTATTTACTGTGTGACTTCTTCACGTCCGGTGTATTGAACAAACAGTACAAGTTATGTAATGTAAATCTGATCAATAAAAATTAATACAACAATGAAGAAACAAAATGGTAGAATTGTTTCCTCTATTTCTTCCTTTCACAAAACCAGAAGTAAACATGTATCCCTAGTAACGTAAGCGCTTACAAACATGCTTCTACATGTTGCAAAAATAAAGCAATAGTTTCGTATTCCTGTAACTTGTGTTACAATGCCTTTTGTTCTGTAGCTCACTGCCTGTTGTCGCATGCTACACACGTGTGTGTGTGTGTTTGTTTGGGTGTGTGGGTAGGTGAGTTTGTGTGTGGGTAGGTGAGTTTGTGTGTGCGTGTGTTTGTTTTAACTTGTGTTACAATGCCTTTTCTTCTGTAGCTCACTGCCTGTTGTCGCATGCTACACACGTGTGTGTTTGTGTGGGTGTGTGGGTAGGTGTGTTTGTGTGTGCGTGTTTTTTTAAAGGATTTGGATATATTGTATTAAAAATGTGTGTGTGTGTGTGCGCATGTTTTTTTTTTCTCCATTTTCAGGTATATTCCTTGTGTTTTACCTTGGCAATAACAATATTTCAATTTATTTGACTATGGTTTTCTTTTTAACCTCACTGTATTGTCCAATGTGTCATGAACATTTTCTGAGGCAATAGTACATCGGTACATGTCAGGAAATATTTGTATAAATGTTGTAGTTATGTTTAAATGACAACTGAAGCCCAAAACAAATATAAACACCTTGTTTAAGCATTTATTTGCTTTTGCAGGAAACTAACCCTAGCCAAGCTCGATGACCTGGTGCATAGAACTGGGTTGCTGAAGGAGGCTGTAGTTGTTTTAGAGAGATTTCCATCTGATGGTGAGTTGTTTCATTTTTCAAAAATCTAGCATGTTTTATGTTGTAGTACTTATTCATCTGTGTAATCAATTCTGGTAAAACTGTCCTTACTTATTTGTTAATTTTGTTTATATGACGGTTTTCTTTGATTTCAGATCCCCTACAAGGTGTCTCTCAGGTGAACAACAGACAGACGGAGAAGGACAAGGAGGAGGACGTGGAAAAGGAGGATGGCGAGGAGGAGAGGGACGAGGAGGGTGAGTTGTTAATAGGATACGATCCCCGAGTTATGGGATGGGTGATATGATAGCTTCCCCTAATGCTGTTTCCGCATACCCCCAAACACACAAAAAAACCAGACCCCAACAATCTCCGAGTCATGGATTTGTAAGGGTTAACCATAAGCGTCCATCTTTTGTTGTTCCAATATGGCGACGAAGAGACGACCGGCCATGTCTACCTCAGGAGAAAGAAAGTAAGATATTAAATATATGTTATGTTTCGGGCTTATAATTGATATATTTATGTGAAATGGAACTTTTATGATTTGGTATAATTCATTTGATGTTGATCATTCAGCAATACTTTACACATAGCAAAATTTCATTGCGTACCGATAATGCGATAATGCGTATTCCACAATGTGCGTCATGGTCATGATGACGTACGCAGTCTTCCCCCCCTCCTCCACCCCCAAACAAAACAAAACGTAACCATTGCTTTGTTTCTTGCTACACGTTCAATCGCTTACGTTATTTACTGTGTGACTTCTTCACGTCCGGTGTATTGAACAAACAGTACAAGTTATGTAAATCTGATCAATAAAAATTAATACAACAATGAAGAAACAAAATGGTAGAATTGTTTCCTCTATTTCTTCCTTTCACAAAACCAGAAGTAAACATGTATCCCTAGTAACGTAAGCGCTTACAAACATGCTTCTACATGTTGCAAAAATAAAGCAATAGTTTCTGTAACTTGTGTTACAATGCCTTTTGTTCTGTAGCTCACTGCCTGTTGTCGCATGCTACACACGTGTGTGTGTGTGTTTGTTTGGGTGTGTGGGTAGGTGAGTTTGTGTGTGGGTAGGTGAGTTTGTGTGTGTGTGTGTGTTTGTTTTAACTTGTGTTACAATGCCTTTTCTTCTGTAGCTCACTGCCTGTTGTCGCATGCTACACACGTGTGTGTGCGTGTTTGTGTGGGTGTGTGGGTAGGTGTGTTTGTGTGTGCGTGTTTTTTTTAAGGATTTGGATATATTGTATTAAAAATGTATGTGGGTGTGCGTGTGTGTGTGTGTGTGTGTGTGCATGTTTTTTTTTCCATTTTCAGGTATATTCCTTGTGTTTTACCTTGGCAATAACAATATTTCAATTTATTTGACTATGGTTTTCTTTTTTAACCTCACTGTATTGTCCAATGTGTCATGAACATTTTCTGAGGCAATAGTACATCGGTACATGTCAGGAAATATTTGTATAAATGTTGTAGTTATGTTTAAATGACAACTGAAGCCCAAAACAAATATAAACACCTTGTTTAAGCATTTATTTGCTTTTGCAGGAAACTAACCCTAGCCCAGCTCGATGACCTGGTGCATAGAACTGGGTTGCTGAAGGAGGCTGTAGTTGTTTTAGAGAGATTGCCATCTGATGGTGAGTTGTTTCATTTTTTCAAAAATCTAGCATGTTTTATGTTGTAGTACTTATTCATCTGTGTAATCAATTCTGGTAAAACTGTCCTTACTTATTTGTTGATTTTGTTTATATGACGGTTTTCTTTGATTTCAGATCCCCTACAAGGTGTCTCTCAGGAGAACAACAGACAGACGGAGAAGGACAAGGAGGAGGACGTGGAAAAGGAGGATGGCGAGGAGGAGAGGGACGAGGAGGAGAGGGACGAGTAGGGGGATTTGTTAATAGGATACGATCCCCGAGTTATGGGATGGGTGATATGATAGCTTCCCCTAATGCTGTTTCCGCATACCCCCAAACACACAAAAAAAAAACAGACCCCAACAATCTCCGAGTCATGGATTTGTAAGGGTTAACCATAAGCGTCCATCTTTTGTTGTTCCAATATGGCGACGAAGAGACGACCGGCCATGTCTACCTCAGGAGAAAGAAAGTGACGACCGGCCATGTCTACCTCAGGAGAAAGAAAGTAAGATATTAATATATGTTATGTTTCGGGCTTATAATTGATATATTTATGTGAAATGGAACTTTTATGATTTGGTATAATTCATTTGATGTTGATCATTCAGCAATACTTTACACATAGCAAAATTTCATTGCGTACCGATAATGCGATAATGCGTATTCCACAATGTGCGTCATGGTCATGATGACATACGCAGTCTTCCCCCCCTCCTCCACCCCCAAACAAAACAAAATGTAACCATTGCTTTGTTTCTTGCTACACGTTCAATCGCTTACGTTATTTACTGTGTGACTTCTTCACGTCCGGTGTATTGAACAAACAGTACAAGTTATGTAAATCTGATCAATAAAAATTAATACAACAATGAAGAAACAAAATGGTAGAATTGTTTCCTCTATTTCTTCCTTTCACAAAACCAGAAGTAAACATGTATCCCTAGTAACGTAAGCGCTTACAAACATGCTTCTACATGTTGCAAAAATAAAGCAATAGTTTCGTATTCCTGTAACTTGTGTTACAATGCCTTTTGTTCTGTAGCTCACTGCCTGTTGTCGCATGCTACACACGTGTGTGTGTGTGTTTGTTTGGGTGTGTGGGTAGGTGAGTTCGTGTGTGGGTAGGTGAGTTTGTGTGTGCGTGTGTTTGTTTTAACTTGTGTTACAATGCCTTTTCTTCTGTAGCTCACTGCCTGTTGTCGCATGCTACACACGTGTGTGTTTGTGTGGGTGTGTGGGTAGGTGTGTTTGTGTGTGCGTGTTTTTTTAAAGGATTTGGATATATTGTATTAAAAATGTGTGTGTGTGTGTGCGCATGTTTTTTTTTCTCCATTTTCAGGTATATTCCTTGTGTTTTACCTTGGCAATAACAATATTTCAATTTATTTGACTATGGTTTTCTTTTTTAACCTCACTGTATTGTCCAATGTGTCATGAACATTTTCTGAGGCAATAGTACATCGGTACATGTCAGGAAATATTTGTATAAATGTTGTAGTTATGTTTAAATGACAACTGAAGCCCAAAACAAATATAAACACCTTGTTTAAGCATTTATTTGCTTTTGCAGGAAACTAACCCTAGCCAAGCTCGATGACCTGGTGCATAGAACTGGGTTGCTGAAGGAGGCTGTAGTTGTTTTAGAGAGATTGCCATCTGATGGTGAGTTGTTTCATTTTTCAAAAATCTAGCATGTTTTATGTTGTAGTACTTATTCATCTGTGTAATCAATTCTGGTAAAACTGTCCTTACTTATTTGTTGATTTTGTTTATATGACGGTTTTCTTTGATTTCAGATCCCCTACAAGGTGTCTCTCAGGTGAACAACAGACAGACGGAGAAGGACAAGGAGGAGGACGTGGAAAAGGAGGATGGCGAGGAGGAGAGGGACGAGGAGGGTGAGTTGTTAATAGGATACGATCCCCGAGTTATGGGATGGGTGATATGATAGCTTCCCCTAATGCTGTTTCCGCATACCCCCAAACACACAAAAAAACCAGACCCCAACAATCTCCGGAGTCATGGATTTGTAAGGGTTAACCATAAGCGTCCATCTTTTGTTGTTCCAATATGGCGACGAAGAGACGACCGGCCATGTCTACCTCAGGAGAAAGAAAGTAAGATATTAAATATATGTTATGTTTCGGGCTTATAATTGATATATTTATGTGAAATGGAACTTTTATGATTTGGTATAATTCATTTGATGTTGATCATTCAGCAATACTTTACACATAGCAAAATTTCATTGCGTACCGATAATGCGATAATGCGTATTCCACAATGTGCGTCATGGTCATGATGACGTACGCAGTCTTCCCCCCCTCCTCCACCCCCAAACAAAACAAAACGTAACCATTGCTTTGTTTCTTGCTACACGTTCAATCGCTTACGTTATTTACTGTGTGACTTCTTCACGTCCGGTGTATTGAACAAACAGTACAAGTTATGTAAATCTGATCAATAAAAATTAATACAACAATGAAGAAACAAAATGGTAGAATTGTTTCCTCTATTTCTTCCTTTCACAAAACCAGAAGTAAACATGTATCCCTAGTAACGTAAGCGCTTACAAACATGCTTCTACATGTTGCAAAAATAAAGCAATAGTTTCTGTAACTTGTGTTACAATGCCTTTTGTTCTGTAGCTCACTGCCTGTTGTCGCATGCTACACACGTGTGTGTGTGTGTTTGTTTGGGTGTGTGGGTAGGTGAGTTTGTGTGTGGGTAGGTGAGTTTGTGTGTGCGTGTGTTTGTTTTAACTTGTGTTACAATGCCTTTTCTTCTGTAGCTCACTGCCTGTTGTCGCATGCTACACACGTGTGTGTGTGTGTTTGTGTGGGTGTGTGGGTAGGTGTGTTTGTGTGAGCGTGTTTTTTTAAAGGATTTGGATATATTGTATTAAAAATGTGTGTGTGTGTGTGCATGTTTTTTTTTCTCCATTTTCAGGTATATTCCTTGTGTTTTACCTTGGCAATAACAATATTTCAATTTATTTGACTATGGTTTTCTTTTTTAACCTCACTGTATTGTCCAATGTGTCATGAACATTTTCTGAGGCAATAGTACATCGGTACATGTCAGGAAATATTTGTATAAATGTTGTAGTTATGTTTAAATGACAACTGAAGCCCAAAACAAATATAAACACCTTGTTTAAGCATTTATTTGCTTTTGCAGGAAACTAACCCTAGCCAAGCTCGATGACCTGGTGCATAGAACTGGGTTGCTGAAGGAGGCTGTAGTTGTTTTAGAGAGATTGCCATCTGATGGTGAGTTGTTTCATTTTTCAAAAATCTAGCATGTTTTATGTTGTAGTACTTATTCATCTGTGTAATCAATTCTGGTAAAACTGTCGTTACTTATTTGTTGATTTTGTTTATATGACGGTTTTCTTTGATTTCAGATCCCCTACAAGGTGTCTCTCAGGTGAACAACAGACAGACGGAGAAGGACAAGGAGGAGGACGTGGAAAAGGAGGATGGTGAGGAGGAGAGGTACGAGGAGGGTGAGTTGTTAATAGGATACGATCCCCGAGTTATGGGATGGGTGATATGATAGCTTCCCCTAATGCTGTTTCCGCATACCCCCAAACACACAAAAAAAACAGACCCCAACAATCTCCGAGTCATGGATTTGTAAGGGTTAACCATAAGCGTCCATCTTTTGTTGTTCCAATATGGCGACGAAGAGACGACCGGCCATGTCTACCTCAGGAGAAAGAAAGTAAGATATTAAATATATGTTATGTTTCGGGCTTATAATTGATATATTTATGTGAAATGGAACTTTTATGATTTGGTATAATTCATTTGATGTTGATCATTCAGCAATACTTTACACATAGCAAAATTTCATTGTGTACCGATAATGCGATAATGCGTATTCCACAATGTGCGTCATGGTCATGATGACGTACGCAGTCTTCCCCCCCTCCTCCACCCCCAAACAAAACAAAACGTAACCATTGCTTTGTTTCTTGCTACACGTTCAATCGCTTACGTTATTTACTGTGTGACTTCTTCACGTCCGGTGTATTGAACAAACAGTACAAGTTATGTAAATCTGATCAATAAAAATTAATACAACAATGAAGAAACAAAATGGTAGAATTGTTTCCTCTATTTCTTCCTTTCACAAAACCAGAAGTAAACATGTATCCCTAGTAACGTAAGCGCTTACAAACATGCTTCTACATGTTGCAAAAATAAAGCAATAGTTTCTGTAACTTGTGTTACAATGCCTTTTGTTCTGTAGCTCACTGCCTGTTGTCGCATGCTACACACGTGTGTGTGTGTGTTTGTTTGGGTGTGTGGGTAGGTGAGTTTGTGTGTGTGTGTGTGTTTGTTTTAACTTGTGTTACAATGCCTTTTATACTGTAGCTCACTGCCTGTTGTCGCATGCTACACACGTGTGTGTGCGTGTTTGTGTGGGTGTGTGGGTAGGTGTGTTTGTGTGTGCGTGTTTTTTTTAAGGATTTGGATATATTGTATTAAAAATGTATGTGGGTGTGCGTGTGTGTGTGTGTGTGTGTGTGTGTGTGTGTGTGCATGTTTTTTTTCCCATTTTCAGGTATATTCCTTGTGTTTTACCTTGGCAATAACAATATTTCAATTTATTTGACTATGGTTTTCCTTTTTAACCTCACTGTATTGTCCAATGTGTCATGAACATTTTCTGAGGCAATAGTACATCGGTACATGTCAGGAAATATTTGTATAAATGTTGTAGTTATGTTTAAATGACAACTGAAGCCCAAAACAAATATAAACACCTTGTTTAAGCATTTATTTGCTTTTGCAGGAAACTAACCCTAGCCCAGCTCGATGACCTGGTGCATAGAACTGGGTTGCTGAAGGAGGCTGTAGTTGTTTTAGAGAGATTGCCATCTGATGGTGAGTTGTTTCATTTTTCAAAAATCTAGCATGTTTTATGTTGTAGTACTTATTCATCTGTGTAATCAATTCTGGTAAAACTGTCCTTACTTATTTGTTGATTTTGTTTATATGACGGTTTTCTTTGATTTCAGATCCCCTACAAGGTGTCTCTCAGGAGAACAACAGACAGACGGAGAAGGACAAGGAGGAGGACGTGGAAAAGGAGGATGGCGAGGAGAAGAGGGACGAGGAGAAGAGGGACGAGGAGGAGAGGGACGAGGAGGAGAGGGACGAGTAGGGGGATTTGTTAATAGGATACGATCCCCGAGTTATGGGATGGGTGATATGTTAGCTTCCCCTAATGCTGTTTCCGCATACCCCCAAACACACAAAAAAAAAACAGACCCCAACAATCTCCGAGTCATGGATTTGTAAGGGTTAACCATAAGCGTCCATCTTTTGTTGTTCCAATATGGCGACGAAGAGACGACCGGCCATGTCTACCTCAGGAGAAAGAAAGTAAGATATTAAATATATGTTATGTTTCGGGCTTATAATTGATATATTTATGTGAAATGGAACTTTTATGATTTGGTATAATTCATTTGATGTTGATCATTCAGCAATACTTTACACATAGCAAAATTTCATTGCGTACCGATAATGCGATAATGCGTATTCCACAATGTGCGTCATGGTCATGATGACATACGCAGTCTTCCCCCCCTCCTCCACCCCCAAACAAAACAAAATGTAACCATTGCTTTGTTTCTTGCTACACGTTCAATCGCTTACGTTATTTACTGTGTGACTTCTTCACGTCCGGTGTATTGAACAAACAGTACAAGTTATGTAAATCTGATCAATAAAAATTAATACAACAATGAAGAAACAAAATGGTAGAATTGTTTCCTCTATTTCTTCCTTTCACAAAACCAGAAGTAAACATGTATCCCTAGTAACGTAAGCGCTTACAAACATGCTTCTACATGTTGCAAAAATAAAGCAATAGTTTCGTATTCCTGTAACTTGTGTTACAATGCCTTTTGTTCTGTAGCTCACTGCCTGTTGTCGCATGCTACACACGTGTGTGTGTGTGTTTGTTTGGGTGTGTGGGTAGGTGAGTTTGTGTGTGGGTAGGTGAGTTTGTGTGTGCGTGTGTTTGTTTTAACTTGTGTTACAATGCCTTTTCTTCTGTAGCTCACTGCCTGTTGTCGCATGCTACACACGTGTGTGTGTGTGTTTGTGTGGGTGTGTGGGTAGGTGTGTTTGTGTGTGCGTGTTTTTTTTAAGGATTTGGATATATTGTATTAAAAATGTGTGTGTGTGTGCATGTTTTTTTTTTCTCCATTTTCAGGTATATTCCTTGTGTTTTACCTTGGCAATAACAATATTTCAATTTATTTGACTATGGTTTTCTTTTTTAACCTCACTGTATTGTCCAATGTGTCATGAACATTTTCTGAGGCAATAGTACATCGGTACATGTCAGGAAATATTTGTATAAATGTTGTAGTTATGTTTAAATGACAACTGAAGCCCAAAACAAATATAAACACCTTGTTTAAGCATTTATTTGCTTTTGCAGGAAACTAACCCTAGCCAAGCTCGATGACCTGGTGCATAGAACTGGGTTGCTGAAGGAGGCTGTAGTTGTTTTAGAGAGATTGCCATCTGATGGTGAGTTGTTTCATTTTTCAAAAATCTAGCATGTTTTATGTTGTAGTACTTATTCATCTGTGTAATCAATTCTGGTAAAACTGTCCTTACTTATTTGTTGATTTTGTTTATATGACGGTTTTCTTTGATTTCAGATCCCCTACAAGGTGTCTCTCAGGTGAACAACAGACAGACGGAGAAGGACAAGGAGGAGGACGTGGAAAAGGAGGATGGCGAGGAGGAGAGGGACGAGGAGGGTGAGTTGTTAATAGGATACGATCCCCGAGTTATGGAATGGGTGATATGATAGCTTCCCCTAATGCTGTTTCCGCATACCCCCAAACACACAAAAAAAACAGACCCCAACAATCTCCGAGTCATGGATTTGTAAGGGTTAACCATAAGCGTCCATCTTTTGTTGTTCCAATATGGCGACGAAGAGACGACCGGCCATGTCTACCTCAGGAGAAAGAAAGTAAGATATTAAATATATGTTATGTTTCGGGCTTATAATTGATATATTTATGTGAAATGGAACTTTTATGATTTGGTATAATTCATTTGATGTTGATCATTCAGCAATACTTTACACATAGCAAAATTTCATTGCGTACCGATAATGCGATAATGCGTATTCCACAATGTGCGTCATGGTCATGATGACGTACGCAGTCTTCCCCCCCTCCTCCACCCCCAAACAAAACAAAACGTAACCATTGCTTTGTTTCTTGCTACACGTTCAATCGCTTACGTTATTTACTGTGTGACTTCTTCACGTCCGGTGTATTGAACAAACAGTACAAGTTATGTAAATCTGATCAATAAAAATTAATACAACAATGAAGAAACAAAATGGTAGAATTGTTTCCTCTATTTCTTCCTTTCACAAAACCAGAAGTAAACATGTATCCCTAGTAACGTAAGCGCTTACAAACATGCTTCTACATGTTGCAAAAATAAAGCAATAGTTTCTGTAACTTGTGTTACAATGCCTTTTGTTCTGTAGCTCACTGCCTGTTGTCGCATGCTACACACGTGTGTGTGTGTGTTTGTTTGGGTGTGTGGGTAGGTGAGTTTGTGTGTGGGTAGGTGAGTTTGTGTGTGTGTGTGTTTGTTTTAACTTGTGTTACAATGCCTTTTCTTCTGTAGCTCACTGCCTGTTGTCGCATGCTACACACGTGTGTGTGCGTGTTTGTGTGGGTGTGTGGGTAGGTGTGTTTGTGTGTGCGTGTTTTTTTTAAGGATTTGGATATATTGTATTAAAAATGTATGTGGGTGTGCGTGTGTGTGTGTGTGTGTGTGTGTGTGCATGTTTTTTTTTCCATTTTCAGGTATATTCCTTGTGTTTTACCTTGGCAATAACAATATTTCAATTTATTTGACTATGGTTTTCTTTTTTAACCTCACTGTATTGTCCAATGTGTCATGAACATTTTCTGAGGCAATAGTACATCGGTACATGTCAGGAAATATTTGTATAAATGTTGTAGTTATGTTTAAATGACAACTGAAGCCCAAAACAAATATAAACACCTTGTTTAAGCATTTATTTGCTTTTGCAGGAAACTAACCCTAGCCCAGCTCGATGACCTGGTGCATAGAACTGGGTTGCTGAAGGAGGCTGTAGTTGTTTTAGAGAGATTGCCATCTGATGGTGAGTTGTTTCATTTTTCAAAAATCTAGCATGTTTTATGTTGTAGTACTTATTCATCTGTGTAATCAATTCTGGTAAAACTGTCCTTACTTATTTGTTGATTTTGTTTATATGACGGTTTTCTTTGATTTCAGATCCCCTACAAGGTGTCTCTCAGGAGAACAACAGACAGACGGAGAAGGACAAGGAGGAGGACGTGGAAAAGGAGGATGGCGAGGAGGAGAGGGACGAGGAGGAGAGGGACGAGTAGGGGGATTTGTTAATAGGATACGATCCCCGAGTTATGGGATGGGTGATATGATAGCTTCCCCTAATGCTGTTTCCGCATACCCCCAAACACACAAAAAAAAACAGACCCCAACAATCTCCGAGTCATGGATTTGTAAGGGTTAACCATAAGCGTCCATCTTTTGTTGTTCCAATATGGCGACGAAGAGACGACCGGCCATGTCTACCTCAGGAGAAAGAAAGTGACGACCGGCCATGTCTACCTCAGGAGAAAGAAAGTAAGATATTAAATATATGTTATGTTTCGGGCTTATAATTGATATATATTTATGTGAAATGGAACTTTTATGATTTGGTATAATTCATTTGATGTTGATCATTCAGCAATACTTTACACATAGCAAAATTTCATTGCGTACCGATAATGCGATAATGCGTATTCCACAATGTGCGTCATGGTCATGATGACATACGCAGTCTTCCCCCCCTCCTCCACCCCCAAACAAAACAAAATGTAACCATTGCTTTGTTTCTTGCTACACGTTCAATCGCTTACGTTATTTACTGTGTGACTTCTTCACGTCCGGGGTATTGAACAAACAGTACAAGTTATGTAAATCTGATCAATAAAAATTAATACAACAATGAAGAAACAAAATGGTAGAATTGTTTCCTCTATTTCTTCCTTTCACAAAACCAGAAGTAAACATGTATCCCTAGTAACGTAAGCGCTTACAAACATGCTTCTACAAGTTGCAAAAATAAAGCAATAGTTTCTGTAACTTGTGTTACAATGCCTTTTGTTCTGTAGCTCACTGCCTGTTGTCGCATGCTACACACGTGTGTGTGTGTGTTTGTTTGGGTGTGTGGGTAGGTGAGTTTGTGTGTGTGTGTGTGTTTGTTTTAACTTGTGTTACAATGCCTTTTATACTGTAGCTCACTGCCTGTTGTCGCATGCTACACACGTGTGTGTGCGTGTTTGTGTGGGTGTGTGGGTAGGTGTGTTTGTGTGTGCGTGTTTTTTTTAAGGATTTGGATATATTGTATTAAAAATGTATGTGGGTGTGCGTGTGTGTGTGTGTGTGTGTGTGTGTGTGCATGTTTTTTTTCCCATTTTCAGGTATATTCCTTGTGTTTTACCTTGGCAATAACAATATTTCAATTTATTTGACTATGGTTTTCCTTTTTAACCTCACTGTATTGTCCAATGTGTCATGAACATTTTCTGAGGCAATAGTACATCGGTACATGTCAGGAAATATTTGTATAAATGTTGTAGTTATGTTTAAATGACAACTGAAGCCCAAAACAAATATAAACACCTTGTTTAAGCATTTATTTGCTTTTGCAGGAAACTAACCCTAGCCCAGCTCGATGACCTGGTGCATAGAACTGGGTTGCTGAAGGAGGCTGTAGTTGTTTTAGAGAGATTGCCATCTGATGGTGAGTTGTTTCATTTTTCAAAAATCTAGCATGTTTTATGTTGTAGTACTTATTCATCTGTGTAATCAATTCTGGTAAAACTGTCCTTACTTATTTGTTGATTTTGTTTATATGACGGTTTTCTTTGATTTCAGATCCCCTACAAGGTGTCTCTCAGGAGAACAACAGACAGACGGAGAAGGACAAGGAGGAGGACGTGGAAAAGGAGGATGGCGAGGAGGAGAGGGACGAGGAGGAGAGGGACGAGGAGGGTGAGTTGTTTCGGTGTTTTTTTTTATTTAGCATGTTCTATGTTGTAGTACTTCTTCATCTGTGTAGTCAAGTCAAAGTCAAGTCAACATAAAACACAAAGAATATGTATCAGAATCGAGATAACATGCACGCACATACACACTCACGTCAAACGCACACACACCTACACGCACGCACACACACGCGTGTGTGTCCGCTTCTAGTGACTATGTTACAATACAACTTTCATGCAATTATACGAGCTTTCCTTAAAACGCAAATCTATAATAGGCCAGAAATCAACAGCTTTCGAGAAACACACTCACGCACACACACACACACACACACACACACACACACACACACACACACAGGTGCCAGTGGTGCAGTAAAAGAGTAACAAAATTATCATGCCACCTGATAAATGTTCACGGTGAAAATCCGAAAACGGCGAAGAAATGGCGATATGCCCTTCACCAGAAACAACATGTGAGCTATATTTCTTACTTGTCTATTACTTTTTGCCCAGTATTTTCAAAGCAATGAAAATGTCATGCAGTTGTAATACTCAGTTGTTCTCTCTTGGTGTCCAGAACAGATGGCGCTCTTCAAATTAATTGTTTTTCAGTCTTATGGATGTTGTTATTTTGATCTGTGCAGTCCCTTTTCATATCACTTAAAGATGGCAATTTAATCACAGCATTGTGTTTGGATGGTTCTATGACCTAGTACGCTTATCAATGTTGCTACTCTTTCCATTAACAAAGAATTACTTAGTAATGCCCTTCATTTGTTTTCCTCGTATTTGTCGTTCAGTACACCCTAACAACATTATTTTTTTTTTAATATCTATCTACTAATCTATGTACATATGTATCTATCATTACAGCAATGACAGCTGAAGAACAAACAGCAACTGGAAGAGTTACACCCATGCCCTGGGTGAACGGTTTCAAGCACCGTAAGCAAAACTTATATGTTTACGTTAAAATTAACCAGGACTATTGTGATGCTTAGACAACAAATTTTACCTCTTAAAAACTAACATTGTGATTATCATTATTGTCTTTGTTGATGTGTAGACAGGACCTACGTCGCCTTCGATGAAAATATGCGGCGACTACGCACCATGAGCGAGAAGGCAAGAAATATGCAGATTAAAGCGATCCTCAATGCTATTCAGACCGTCAATCCCGAAGCCCAGGGGAATTTTACTTTGCTATTCCATGTAAGTTATACATCAACATTATTATATGTTTGTTAGGAGGTAATAGGGTATTGTATAAATATTACATCCAAATAATGCATCCAAACAAAATAAACGAATTTTCAACCTCCCTTCCGCATTTTTGCACATAGGGAGCCAGAAATTTGATACAACACAGACACCTACATACTTAACAATATCCTAAAAGGTTTTCCCATTCACTACTACCCATGAGACACAAGAGCCAAAAAACCGAGGGCTCAGCGTACTCGCCTTCATCTTCCTAATGCCAGTACAGAGGTACTAATTGAAGGATATTCGGGTTTCAAACCCGTTTATAGCCCAAACTACTGCCAATTGAACCGTTCCGCAGCACATAGTTGTTACACCACATCCCCCCCATACGTAACCCTGTCAAAAAAGCAGCATAATTCATCCCCATTAAGAGTCCAGATATATTCAAAGGTTGGTCATTTATATAGTATTTTTATAGGGTCATCTCAATCAAACAGTCTCCTCTCCCCAACCCTAACTCCGAATATTTCAGTTTTCGGGGACAACTTAGAGCTTTGGCCCATGAACAATCCTTGTTAAAATCAAGACACTAGGTGCAGTGGTTCTTGAGTTATTGAATTTCTACGACCGAAATCGCGCACCGAAAATCACTAAAAATCATTAAAAATCGGAAAAATGATGTAGCTTCCAAACTAAAAGAGCTAGCTTCATGATTTTTGGTATGTAGAGGGTGTCTGTGATGATGCTTATGCTGTTTAAAGGAGAATTGCAGCACTCAAAGCCAAATATGACATTCTAAACGGTTCAAGATAGTGCAAAAAGGATGCCAAAGTATTTGGTCATATTACATAGGGATTGATATGATGGTCATCTCAATCAAACAGTCACCTCTCCCCAACCTGGGCTTCGATTCTTTCCATGTTTGGGGACAAAGGGAACAGATGGGGCTTGAACATAATTGGTAAATAGCAACAGACTGGGTGCAGTGGTTCTCGAGTTATTGAATTTATACAACGCAAATCGCTAATCCAGTACTCTATTATTTGATACACAGAGGCTGAACTAACCTGATCTGTAGACACACGCACACACACACACGCTCATCTTCCTATTTGTGACGTATTTTCCAATATACAGGCTTCATCTTTCGTCATTCACACACACTGAACACAGTCAACACAGTGACTCTCGTTGACACTACAACTGTAGACCAAATGAAGTTGATATCCAATCCTATCCTATTCTATCCAATCCTATCCTATCCTATCCCCTAATTCTTGACCAATTTGGATGGGGATGGTGTCAAAATGATCAGCTCCATAGCCCGATTCTTTTTCTGTCATTTTTGAACTTAGGTCCTGTGTACCTGATATATGTTTTTGAATGTCCTACCCGTAAATCTTTACCGATTTTAATCGGGTTTGTTGCAAAATGATCAGCTCTATGAGTGTATCTTACGTACCGAATGGCATCCCCGGATCATAAGATACAACGGAGATATAGGATAAAATAAGTTTGGTATCACTCAAAATTTTACTGTTCCCACCTCCAGCTCCCGGGGGTAGAGCCCAAACGGAAACCACTGAGCCGATTTCCATTACAAAGATTAACATCCCAAATACCATCTCATTAGCTTAAGCCATTTAATTATAATTTGAAAATAATAAAACAAAGAGAGAGAGATTTAGAGTTAGAGAGAGTCTTGTACAACTTTTTATAATTTTGCAATGTTTTGTGGACGCTGACGTCATTTTTTCTTCATATTTCCTTTTGTTTTGCTCTATGTACAAGGTCATTTTTCTAAACACAAAACACAGTTATCACAGTGATCACATTGACACTGAAACTGTTGACCAAATAGAATAAAATTCAAGTAATTCACCGGGTGACTCACTAGCGGTCCCCATAGAATAAGACGTGATGGTTACAGCATTCCATTGTGCAGAGCCCAGCAACAATAAAAAACCCCGTCACAGTTTTTACAGGAATTAATTATTTATTATAATGCACAAACACACACACACACAAACACACACACACATGCACACAAACCACATATTTTGTAAAAGCTTGTTAACACTAACACTAAGTGTGCAAATTTTGAAATTTGAAGGGTTTGTTTCAGAACATACATGTGCATGTATTGTGACAAATATGTATGTAAATTGGCCCGACACCTCAAAACTGTTCACAAGGAGGACCCAACCACAGCTGCAAAGTGGCGATATGAAAAACAAAATAAACAACCTGTGAGCTATATTTCTTTTTATTGTTCTCTAATACCTTTTCCCAGTATTTTTAAAGCAATGAGAAAGTTATGCAGTTGTAATACTCAGTTGTTATCTCTGTGTGTCAAGAACTTGGACGATCAAGCCTTTATGCTGTATTTTCCTTGCAGAAAACGAGGTGCCCAAAATGCAAACTCAGTGCGGTTAATGTGGGAAGGCACCTTATTCAATTCCACAAATTAAAGAAAACAGACGAAGAGTACATTCAGACTATTGGCCAATGTGGGAGGAGCAAAAGCCAAAGGGGCTCTGGCCAGAGGTACATGTCAATTGTATTGTGTGCTATGTTTGACTGTAGCATTTTATTAATGTGGCTCACACATGGCGCTCTTCAAATGAATTGTTTTCTGTCTTATGTATGTTGTTATTTTGATCTATGCAGTCATTCCTATTACGCAAAGATGACAATTTAATAACGCCAATGTGTTTTCAGGGTTCTATGACCTAGTACGCTGATCCGTTTTGCTCCTGTTTGAACCATTAAAAATGATTTAGTTAGTAATGCCTTTTATTCGTGATCCAGGTATTTGTAGTTCAGTAAACCCTGAAAACATTGATAAAGTATTTATCTTTTATATATATCTATATACTAATCTATGTACTATGTATCTATCATTGCAGCAATGACAGAGAAAGACAGACCGGACCCTAAAGGAAGACAAACATGTATTCCATGGATTGCAGGCTTTTCCCACCCTAAGCAAAAATTATATGTTTACATTACTAATTACCAGGACTATTTTTATGCTTAGACAACAAATTTGACCTGTTTAACATAAATCTGATTATCATTATTGTCTTTGTTTATGTGTAGAACCCATCTACATGGCCTTTGACAATCACATGGAGACATTCAACTCAAAACCTGAAAAATCCAGAAATGGCGTCATTGCTGCTGTGATCAATGCATTCAAAACTGTTGCCCCAGAGGCAAATGGAGATTTTCAGTTAATATTCCATGTAAGTATAAATAAATATTACAATCTGTTTGTTATAATGTGGTATTGTAAAATAAGTTATTTTAAAAAAAAAGGGGGGGGGTCTCTTAACATCTAAGCCCTGTGTTATTGTTTGTTTTCAGGGCCAAACTACACCTCAAGATTGTCCTACCCAGTGGGAGGCAAGATTCATTGCCCCCATGACTGTCAGGGCCAGAAACAATCCAGAAACGGCCTCGAACAGTATTACAAGGACAGCATCGACTTTATTTATAAGTACTAGTAGTTGCAACAGAAGTAATTGGTTGTATGATAATACTTTTAGCATAATTATGAATTACTTTATAACTCGTATAAATTCAAGAACTCGAGAACCACTGCACCGATTATGTTTATTATTACCAATTTTGTTCATGTACCATCGGTGAACTTTGTCACCGAAAACGGAAAGAATCGAATTAGGCGTTGGGGAGGGGTGACTGTTTGATTGAGATGACCATCATAAAATCATAAGCTCAGCCTCTCTCAGTGTCTCCCCTCTCTCAGCCTCTCTCCCCTCTCTCAGCCTCTTTCCCCTCTCTCAGCCTCTCCCCTCTCTCAGCCTCTGTCCCTTCTTTCAGCCTCTATCCCCTCTCTATCCCCTCTCTCTACCCTCTCTCAGCCTCTCCCCTCTCTCAGATCTATGACATTAATATTCATGACAAAAATAAATAAAGTACTTATGACTGTGCATTGTCACAGTCGATTCGGGCGCCTGTGATTTCGTTACAGTTTTTTTTGCCGGTGGGCGAAAAAGGCACGTGCGCGGCATGCGTGCTGAGCCCAGTGGTTATGCTGAGTAAAGTATGTGTGTAGTTAGTCACTCTTTCTACATTGAAGACGGTGGTTGCTCTTCGTTGTAGGGGGTCAGCCAGGTATTTTGCGCTGTACCGGGGTTTGGATGTTGGACACTTTAGGAAGAATAAGTTGTTCTTCAGCCAGTGAGTGACTGGAATTGTCGGTTCAGCCGGGAATAAGTGCTGTACCGGGTGGCGTTGGAAGTTTCAAGGAGTGGAAGTTTCCTTCTGCCAGGGGAAAGAGGTTGCAACTTTCTTCAAAGGCCGGTTGGGCCTACTACGTTAGGTTTACCACATAACACTGCATCTACGTTTTCGTCTGCGTGTACGTTATCGCCAGTGCCTAGCTAACTGTCGCTGGTGGGGTCGTGGATGAGACTACGTGCGGGTTCCATCTTCTGGGACGACAGTAACGGATGAGCCAAGGGACGACGGACCACTCAGTACGCACCAACGCCAGACTGGGGCCAGAACTATCTTTCCAGGGTAGACCTTCGGTCTGGACACTCAGAGACGAGAGGGAAGGACGGATTCAGCAGGCAGTACCCGGATGCTCGACGCCAAGATTCGGACGCTTGTTTCAGGGCGCGTATCAGAGATAAGTACAGTGCCTGTTTCCTTCCTGTCTGTTTGACACTCTCAAACTAGCCCTTGGGTCGTTAAGAGAACTGTGAACCACTCTGAACAATTGAACAATTACCTAGGAAGGTGACGCTTTAAAACGGTGCGTTTTGTGGTGGTCGAAACGGATTACAAGCACAGAAGTGTGTTTGTGGCTACAATATAAAGATTGTTTCTCCCTGCCGGAATTTGGATTGTTTGGTGTTTTTTTTTTCTTTTTTTTGGGGGGGAGGGTTCTTTTATTATATTATTAGTTGCAGTCATATTATGGAATTGTGCTGAATTTGAATATAAATCGCATTTTATTTGATAGAAGTGACTTCTTGTGGTTATTCATGTTCCATGTTGTTGCGTCCTGTGTTTGTGTCGTTTTCCTGATTATTCTAAATATCCCTCGTCTGACGGTCGTCCAGTGCCCTCTCTCTGGCCACTGTGACATGCATAAATATTTGTTTTTCTCCTATTGTCTTTGTAATTCCAGACCCTGACTATGACTTCTCAAAAGAAATGGCAGACATCAAGCGAAAGAAAAAAACGCAGCGCCATCTGTGGAAACTACTAGGGTAAGACAAACATAGATCTAGAGATTGAGCATGTCTTTGCCTATGGACTCACATGCATAGGATAGTAATGTGAGTGTATATCATAGCAATGTGGGTCTATGTCATTGGACCCTTTGGAAGTTAATGTTTTATTTGTTCACAAGAAAATCATATTTCAAAGTCCAAAACGTTTACTTTTAAAACAAATGTAATTATTGTGTTGTTGCAGCCCAGCTAAGCAACCAGATAGTCAGGATGATACGTCCATAGCAACAGCAACAACATCCACAGCAACAGCAACAACAGCACCAGCAACCAAAAGCAGGAGGTCAGTACAGCTATATGTTCCTCAGTACATACAAACTGGATTAGTATCCTCCCCCTCTGCACCCTCCATCCCCAAAAACATATACCATTGTGCATATTTTGAACAAATACTTCATAAATATTACAAAATTATACAAAAGATGTCCATTGCTCCGTTACTCTATCTGCAGGATGTATGTGTACCCTTTACAAATGCATTCATATTTCAAAACTTTTTTCACCTATCAAAAGCACCTTTTTTCAGTTTATGTCTAACCATGACACTCCGCATTAGCAAAGTTTAGATGCGTTATATATTTCGTTACTTTGTTTCCAGCAGTAATGATTAAAATTGTGTTATTGTGTTGTAGCCCAGATCACAAGACACATAAAGCTAAAAAGTCTAAAGAGAGCACAAGCGCGAAGTAAGTACAACTACATTTTACTCAGTATATAAAGCCTGGAATAGCAGTGATGTATTCCTACTTATGGTCAACATGACAAGTGCGGTAAAAATACAATAAATGCTTTACCTAAAAAAAAAGAACTGCATTTGCTTTCCATTATGCCATAAATATGGGTCATACAAAAACAATCCACATATCAATATATTTGTGTACGATATTACTTTTCTTTTTTAAACTGGAGTGTTACTTATAAAAGCTATTAATCCATTATTATAGAGCACACACACACTACAACACTACCACACAATGTCCAAATGTTGACTATTCAAGGCTTTGTTTCAGAAAATATAGGTGCGCTTACTGCGAGAAACGCTTGTGCAAGCTGTCACGTCACCTCATGCAAGTCCATCACGTAGACCCTAAAAAAGCACTGTATTGGAGATACGAGGCGCACAATACACAACCTGTGAGCTATATTTCTTAATTGTCTAATACAATCAAAATGTTATGCAGTTGTAATACTCAGTTGTTATCTCTGTGTATTCAGAACTTTGACAATCATGCCTTTATGATGTATTTTCCTTGCAGAAAAAGAAGTGCCCCAGATGCTCCCTGGAGGTAGTCAATGTTCCCCAACACCTCGTCCTGGTCCATAAACTGAAAAAGGACGAACCTGAATATTTTCAAGCTGCGGCTTTAGTTGGCGGAGCCAAAGCTAGGAATGCTCTGGCCAGAGGTACATGTCAATTCCATTGTGTGCTATGTTGGACTGTAGTATTTTTATAATGCGCCTTACACATGGCACTCTTCAAATTAACTTTTTTTCAGTCTTATGCATGTTGTTATTTGGCTCTATGTAGACTTTATTACTATTAGGCAAATATGGCAATTTAACCATGGCATTGTGTTTTGAACATTCCATGACCTATTACCCTGATCAATTTGGCCCATGTTTGAACCTTTACAAAATAATTGGTTAGTAATGCCCTTTATTTTTTTTCCGCTTATGTGTACTTCATAACACCCTAAAAACATTCATTATGTGCTTATCTGTTGTATACATCTATCTACTAATCTATTTACATATGTATCTATTATTACAGCAATGGCACTGTTACGTTGAAACGCGAATGATAATATGGCTGAAGCGTGTACGATAGATCTAATCGTTTCGTTTTGCAAAGTATTCAATAATAGAGTTTATTTACCTTTGATTTGAATTTGCATTGTTGTTAGGAGAGGCTTTGTATAACGTTGATAATTTGCGTTAGTCGATATTATTTGAGAATCTTCTGGATATGCGTGTTTACTCTTGATAGAAACTTCCCGATACATGTCGAAGCAAGAGGTCGTTCTGGAAGATATAAAAATATGTATTGACGTAAGTCAGTGATGACGATCTTTTATTCGATTGGTGGCAGTACGTCATTTTCTACCATGTACGAAATCTTTCCGGAAAAGAGAGAGGTTATTTAATCGTGAGCCGAGTCGCTGTTGAGAGAGTAAAGTTGTTGATAGTGATTTGGAAAGTTGCTGTGAAAGTTGTTGAGTTGAATTGAGAATTGTATGCAGTTGTTGATGTGTGCTGAATAAAAGTGGAAAACTTCATACGCCGACTTTGTGACTTGTATGCTGTTTGGACGGGCTGTGTGAATAAACGAATCTGAGTTACACCTTATCAGGACTTCAGCATCGGGGCTGAATCAAATACTGATAAAGAAAAACACCATCATCAAACAGAGTGTAACATTTTGGGGGTCAAGCCGCGATTCACGCCATAGCCAAGGGTTCAACTGCTACAACAAGCGAGTCAACGTTACGAGAGGCAGTCATCGAGGGTAGCCGCCAACGAGTTGCGTCGAGAGGGGCCAACATACTGGGACTACATCACCGATAGGTTCGGGTTGACTGCAAGGGCGTGTAGTCGCCGAAGAGTTGCTTCGTGAGCGAACAACAAGTCGGGACTACGTGGCTGCCGCAAGACTACGTCAAGGGACAGTCTCGGAGCTACATCGCCAGTGTTACAGCGAGCGTCGAGCGGACGTCGCGTCTACTTCAGCACAGGAGCGTATACATCAACACCAGCGTGGTGCAGCGTCGCATACGACGAGGACAGCGGGGCCTGCGTCAGCGAAGGCGACTAGTGACAAGCATCAGCGCTACTGCAGAAAGCGTGCTGTCCTAGAACAGTCTAGAAAGGTACAGCACAGTCAAGAACTTTCCAGAAAAAAAAAAAAGAACTCTACAGTCAAGAACTTTCTAGAAGAAGAACCTTCCAGAAAAGAACTTTCCAGAAAAGAACTTTCTAGAAAAGAACTTTCCAGAAGCATCAAGATGGCTGACTTCTGGCAGAAAGGGGTTGAACTGAATCTAAAAGGCAAGCAGCTGACGGAGTACGTCAAGTCTCAGGAGAGAATACGAGAAAGAGAATTGGAAGAGAAGCGTCTAGAAAAAGAAATAGAACTAGAACAGAAGCGTCTAGAAGTAGAAGAGCAGCGTCGCCGTGAAGAACGAGAATTAGAAGAGCAGCGTCGCCGTGAAGAAAGAGAATTTGAACTGAAGCGTCTGGAAATTGAACAGCAGCGGCAAGAAAGAGAAGATGAGCGCAGGCGTGAGGAAAGAGAAGCTGATCGTCAGTTCCAACTAGAGTTGGCGCGCATCCAGCAACAGCAGCATGCGCCACAAGTTATCAGTGACCATACGGCTCCTAAATTGCCAGCTTTCGTCGACGGGAAGGACCAGATCGACAGCTATCTGGCGAGATTCGAAAGGTTCGCCGAAAGCTCTAACTGGCAACCTCAAGACTGGGCAATTCGACTGAGTGCACTTCTGACGGGGCAAGCTCTCGAAGTTTACACCAGACTGTCGAACGATGACGCCAAAAACTACGACGTCTTGAAAGAGGCCCTGTTGCAGTGCTACAACTTTACAGAGAAGGGCTACCGTAAACGCTTCCGTGAATGCCGGCCTAAGTCAGACGAGACGCCAAAGCAGTTTGTGGAGCGCCTGTCGTCATATCTACACAAGTGGGTGGAGTTATCAGGCGAAATGAAGTCTTACGACAGTCTCCATGACCTAATTGTGAAAGAACAATTTCTCAATGCCTGTCACAAGGACCTAGCGACCCACTTAGAAGAACAAAAGCTGCAGACGCTTAAAGATGTGACTGAGGCTGCTGAAAGATATCTTATCGCTCATGGGAAAACCCTGGGGCCACCCAGCGCGACGAAACATTTTCAGAAGACTGCAAACCATGGGAACCAGATCCAAGGAAGCCAGACGAGCCAGAGACAGACAGACTCCACGCCTCCTCCCAGGGAAGGGCATTCAAGAGGCTGTTTCATCTGCAACGCTACAGACCACAGAGCTGCCAGCTGCCCTCAAAGTAGAAATAGCGTACAGCGGAGCAGTACGGACAATGCAGCGGCGGGCAACCGACAGAGACGTTTCTCCAATCAACGGCAAACCAGTAGATCTGACCATCAAGTGTGCGGCGGGAGCGTCATTCTTCCGAGTGAGACCAAGCGCACAGCTACCCCTGCGGACGTGCAAGAGTGCATGACCGATGGCCAACTTCTCCTTGCCAACGGAAAATCCATCCCCGTCGTCGCCAGCGCAGCTGTGACCGTCCAGAACATGCCTGTTTCAAAGGGACGCGTCGGAAATCATGAAGTGACTGTCTTAAGAGACTCTGGCTGCAGTGGGGTCATCGTCAGAGAAGACCTAATCGCTAAAGAACAGTTCACTGGCGATTCAAAATGGACACTTATGGCCGACAGCAAATGTTTGAAAGCGCCAGTTGCGAAGATTCATGTCAACACCCCTTTCTACATAGGCGAAGTCGAAGCGGTTTGCCTGAAGAAGCCGCTGTATGATTTGATGATCGGGAATATCGACGGCGCGAGACGACCCGACAACCCCGATCCAGAGTGGAGTCCTGCCTCAACCCAACGCGTCGACGTTGTGGAGGAGGATCCATTGCCATTTCCCGATGGAGACCTTACAGAGCTGCTACGGGACAATGTGGTTACTCCGGCTCAGCCCTGCCGACCAGAGATCGTCGGTGCTGTTACTACCAGGGCCCAGGCCAAGAGAGACGAGACGTCTACGCCACTGAAGGTCGCCGACAACTCTAAAGCTGCCATCGTGGACAGAGATAAGCTGATCCAGCTCCAGGAAGATGATAGTGCTTTAAACAAGTACAGGAACCGCCAAGACCACGTGACCAAAGGCAGTGGTACGGTCTATTTTGAGGTGAAGGCCAAGATCCTGTACCGAATCTTCCAGCACCCGAGGGTCAACGGAGGGAAACCACTACGTCAAGTCTTGGTACCGTTACCCCTAAGGCGCCAGGTGATGGAAGTAGCGCATGACTCAATCATGGGAGGTCACCTAGGTATCAAGAAGACGTCAGACCGAATCCAGGCGGTATTCTACTGGCCAGGACTTCATGCGGACGTCAGCCGTTTCTGCCGATCATGTGACATTTGCCAGAAGACCATACCTCGAGGAAGGGTCCCGAAAGTGCCTATGCAGAGGATGCCTCTGATCGACCGACCTTTCAAGAGGGTGGCCTTAGACTTAATCGGCGAAATAAGACCTCCGAGTGAAGAAGGTCATCGATGGGTACTGACTTTAGTGGACTATGCGACTCGGTACCCAGAAGCAGTGCCACTGAAGAAGATTGACACTGAAACTGTAGCAGAGGCACTGGTGGACATGTTCAGTAGACTTGGAGTGCCTGAAGAAATTCTGACAGACCTCGGGACGCAGTTCGTCTCTGACTGCATGAAGGAGGTCAACAGACTGCTGAGCATCCGGCATTTGACTACGACACCCTACCATCCGATGTGCAACGGGCTTGTCGAGAAGTTCAATGCTACGCTGAAGTCTACCCTGAAGAAACTGTGCAGCGAGCAGCCCAGACAATGGCATCGCTATATCAACGCCTTACTTTTCGCCTACAGAGAAGTACCGCAGGAGTCCACCGGCTTTTCTCCGTTCGAGCTGCTGTACGGAAGAACCATCCGAGGGCCGATGCACATCCTAAAAGAACTGTGGACGAAAGAAGTAGACACCCCAGAGGTGAAGAACAGCTACCAGTACGTGTTTGAGCTACGGCAGAAGCTGGAGCAGACTCTCGAGATAGCCAGAGAAAACCTGAAGAAGTCCCAAGACTGTGGAAAGCACTACTATGATCGTAGGGCTGTGAACAGGAAGTTCAAACCTGGCAACAAAGTGCTGGTGCTGCTACCTACCGATCATAATAAGTTGCTGATGCAGTGGAAAGGCCCGTACGAAGTGGAGACCGTGGTGGGGATCAACGACTACAAGGTGAAGGTCGGTCAGCATTCCAAGATATACCACGCCAACCTCCTTAAGCTGTACGTGGAAAGGCCATCAGAGACTGTGCACGCAGCCACAGCAGCTGTCACCGACAACAGCTTTGACAGCGAAGAACTGTTGGAACTTGGAGACTTCCACAGCAAAGAAGGCATCGATGACGTTAAGCTAGGACCAGGCTTGACGGAAGGTCAAAAGTTGGAGCTCAAGGACCTTATGGGCGAATTTCCCCATAGCTTCAGCGATGTCCCAGGCTCTACGACTTTGGTCGTACATGAAGTCTACACCCAGACCTTGAGGGAGCTGTTCCACCGTCCCGCAGAAGCCAACCTGACCGTGAGACCCAGCGAATGCATCCTGGGAGCTGACAACGTCGACTGCGTCGGACATCCGATGGAAGAAGGAGACAACGGAGGACGCACTGATTCCAGGGAAGCCCACGTGATCATCGTCTTTGACCCTGGGCCGATGACGACCGCAACTGACGAGGGCGTCGATTCCTTGCGAACGAAAGAACACTGACTGTGTGGACGAACTAAGAATATTGGTAATGACAGACTTGAAAATGAAAAACGTTGATTGGGTAAATGAACTGTGAACATTGACAGTATCCAGAAAGACTTGCAGATGAGAAACTTTGACTCTGTGTGAATGAACTGTGAACATTGACAATATCCAGACAGATTTGAAGATGAAAACCATTGACTCTGTGTGAATGAACTGAGAACGTTGATAGTGTTCAGACAGACTGAAATAAGTTTTAATTCTGAATTTTGTTTGTGTATTACGTTTCAACGTTGTTGAAAGAAATTAGGTAAATTTCTTCTTGAGTGGGGGGTTATGTTACGTTGAAACGCGAATGATAATATGGCTGAAGCGTGTACGATAGATCTAATCGTTTCGTTTTGCAAAGTATTCAATAATAGAGTTTATTTACCTTTGATTTGAATTTGCATTGTTGTTAGGAGAGGCTTTGTATAACGTTGATAATTTGCGTTAGTCGATATTATTTGAGAATCTTCTGGATATGCGTGTTTACTCTTGATAGAAACTTCCCGATACATGTCGAAGCAAGAGGTCGTTCTGGAAGATATAAAAATATGTATTGACGTAAGTCAGTGATGACGATCTTTTATTCGATTGGTGGCAGTACGTCATTTTCTACCATGTACGAAATCTTTCCGGAAAAGAGAGAGGTTATTTAATCGTGAGCCGAGTCGCTGTTGAGAGAGTAAAGTTGTTGATAGTGATTTGGAAAGTTGCTGTGAAAGTTGTTGAGTTGAATTGAGAATTGTATGCAGTTGTTGATGTGTGCTGAATAAAAGTGGAAAACTTCATACGCCGACTTTGTGACTTGTATGCTGTTTGGACGGGCTGTGTGAATAAACGAATCTGAGTTACACCTTATCAGGACTTCAGCATCGGGGCTGAATCAAATACTGATAAAGAAAAACACCATCATCAAACAGAGTGTAACAGGCACCTACAGAGACGCAGTCGACTGAAAGAACCACAGCTATGCCGTGGATTTCGGGATTCTCTCACCGTAAGCAAAAGTTATATGTTTGCATTACTAATGACCCTAAACCTCTTTTGATGCTTCCACAACAAATTTGACCTCTTTAACAACAATCTTATTATTATTATTGTCTTTGTTTATGTGTAGTACCCATCTACATGGACTATGATCATCACCTGGAAAACATCAAAGGAAAAGGTGAGAAGTCCCGAAATACTGTCATAAATTGGCTAGTTTTAACTCTGCTTGTTGACTATTTAGCCTTGTGTAAGTAATTGTAACAGTAGAAAGTTAGACTATTACACAGCAGCAATTAAATTACACAGCAGACCAGCACACCGCGAGCCCGACCCACGCTAGCGCAGTGAGTCAGCACTTGAGCTTTGAATCGGACCGTTTTAACCAATCAGAGCAGGCTCAGTGAGTAGAGCAGTTTGACTGTGTCAGAGCCTAACACAGTTTGAATCAGTCGTGTGTGAGACGAGGAAGAAGTAACATCTACTACTTAGCTAGCAGAGAATCTCTTCACTCATAGACCAGGAAGCAGGACTTAGGAATCTTAGAATTCTCTCAAGTCATCACGGGCCTGAACTTGTCAAACAGGTAAATGAACACCCTTCTGTTTCATCGTGATATATTTATATTATTGTTGAAATTATGTTTGTGGAATTTGCTATGCATAAATGTGAATTGTTAATCCGAATTTGCGGGACCACGTGGAAGAGCCTACCACGAGGTGAAACACGACCGGTTGCGCCGCCATGTTGTATCCCGTACGGAACCACTGTTGTTTAACTTATATGTATGTTTGCAGACCAGTGGCTGTACCACTGAATGTTTATAATATTATTAATTCTGTATGTGTTTAGTTAGACACGATTGATATTTATGTATGTATAGGAATTTAGAGTGAGATTCCAGTGGAACCCGGAAGTAGCAGAATGTTCGTCGCTTATGTATAGAGATGTGGAGCTATCACTGAGGGCTACTTGGCTTTCAGTGAGACGCTCTGCACAAACCGATTATTCAGGGTTGTGCAGAATTTCGTCTCTTATATTACAGACGAGCAGGCGAGCTATCCCGAGCTATCCCGAGCTATCCTGTGTGCCCCACTCCACAGAAACGACCAGTTGGTTGAGGAGACTCTACCGCACAAGACGGAAAGAGCTGCCTTGAAAGACACCCTGTCAGACCCCACAGCGTGGCAAGGGAACCCAACTACACAACTACCCAGGTGGACCAGAAGCTACCTCACAGAAGGACTTCGAACACCCCTTACATGAGTTAAGTGCATAAGGCGAAGGTGCACTTAAACTGATCATAACAGGACCACAGTAGTCCAACTCTTCAGAAACTGTAAAACGGACCACAGTAGTCCAAATCTACATGAAATATTATAGCAAAGTGCCCAAGGAAGATATAACAGCTGCCTAGACTATCAGCGATCGAACTATTAGCAGTGACTGAGACATTTTAAGTTAGATTAGTACTTAGAGAATCTTGTATAGAGTAGAAGAAATAAATGTGTGATTTTAACTGTTATCAAGTGGCTGGACTACAGATGATTCATAGCCGTGTGAAAGCTAGTGTGACAGTAATCTCTTACCATTTTTCTATCTATTTCTGTACCCCAACCTTAACACAGAACGAGCTAAACAAATAAATTTATTAAAGTAATTCATAGGGTGACCTACTAGCAGTTCCCACCGAATAAACGTGAGGGTCCATAATTCCATTGTGAAGAGCCCATAAACCCCACGTGACAAATACCACCATTAGCGCTGTACTCCACGCCCTGCAGACAGTGGCCCAAGATGCTAAGGGCGATTTGAAGTTGATTTTCCATGTAAGTATACATAAACATTACAATCTGTTTCTTATAATGTAATATGGTATTGTAATACAAGTGATAAAAAAGGGGTCTGTTGCCATCTAAGACCTGTGTTATTGTTTGTTTTCAGAGCCGTACTACACCCATGGATGTGGCCTCGGAGTGGGAGGATCGTTTCGTGTCGCCTCTCACCATAAGGGCACGAAAACAACCTGAGACGGCATCAAACGCGTTGAACAAAATTGACGCTGTCATTGTAAGTACTAGTAGTTGCAACAGAAGCAGCAACAATCTTATTTTGCTGTAGTTTAATACTTATAGCATGATGATCTTTTTCCCGACATCAAACAACACATAAATAAAACCAATATTTGTAACCCTAACTATTGTTGTTTCTCTGTTGTAAACTGTTTTGGATGATTATGCTGCTGCTGCTGCTGCTGATGATGATGATGGGCTTTTATTTTGTCTATCCAGGACTTCCTCACCTACATTGTAGGTTATCACGGCCCTCGGCTGAGGCAGCTGGGGATAGACACTGCACGTATTGGAGGTGAAGGACAGGCTCACACTCGCCAAGTGAGTTTTGTTCCCTTAGCATAAATAGCTGTGCAGCATCTGTAGCAGGCAGGAACATATTACACTGCCAAGCTAAATACTAATGTGGTTTAACATTAACAAATACCAGTACATTTATTTGGAACCTATTACATAACAATTGTTATTATTAATTTATTTTAACTGAGATTTCATACTGTATGGTCCCTTATAATGAGTACATTCTGGGTCGCCTCCCCTGTGACACAGACTATCACCATCTTTCTAAGTAAGATTTTTGATTTAACTTTAATAACAATAGAATTGCTATGATGATTTTGAACATTAATGTCATACAATATACACATGTCAATTGCAACATTTTCAGAAAACCTCTGCGAAAGAGAAAACAACAAAGGGCGGTGGAACTAAGTGAACAGGTGTCCGGTAAGGTTTTTGTTTCATTTGTTGATGTCATGTGAATGATGATTACAACACTAATGCCAAGAAATAATGATGATTATGATGATTATTATAACAAGCATTTCAATTCACAATACAACAGTGCAATAAACAAATACAGTAATAAATACACACATCAGTACATTGGTTATTATGATGGAAGCAATATCTACAAGTGTTTTTGTTTAAAACAAGCTGAACCTTTGTTTTCGTTTCTTTCTTTTTTGTTTCCCCAGATCTGCACTTTGAGCAGACACAGCCCCTGGCGAAATATCGCCATGCGTTTGACCACGCCATCAAGGACCATGGCCACAACTGGTTCCTCGACATGAGAAACAACATCATGTGCATAATAAGCATATCGAATGTATCGCGTCCTGGAGAAATTATACAGATGACTTTGGGAGAAGTCCGCCAGGTCAGAGAGGTGCGAGGAAAAAAAAATCATCAGAGTAAGTACTTTAATTTCTGGTGTTATAAATGCTTGTTAGCAATATATTGTGGTAATATAAGCAGTCATAACATGAATTTCTTTCATTTTCTTGTGTGCGTGTGTGTGTGCAGGTGAAGAAACACAAACCCTCAGCAGCGGGCTCCAGGGAGCTAATTTTTCATGCTGAAGATTTTGTCAGACTGGAGCAGTAAGTAATATAAATATTGTTGTACGTTCAATATATCCGTTGTATCTTATTATCCCCAAAAATAATTTCACTAAAAAAGGTTTGCGCTATCGAGCTGATCATCTTGCAACAAACCCCATTAAAATGGGTCAAGAATTACGGGTAGGGCATTCAAAAACATGTATCAGGTGCATAGGACCTCATTTCAAAAAGGACTAAAAAGGAAGCTCGCTATCAAGCTGATCATTTTGACACCATCCGCACTAAAATCGGTTAAGAATTAGTGGTTCTATGACTGTTTCAGTACTTCTTATCTTTTATCTTTTATCCCTTTAACCCTTCATTGGAAGTAGGCCTACTCACACATAGCAATACAATAGGAAATAGGCAGGAAATTGACACCACGTCCCTGTGTAATATTATTAGGGCAAAGCAAACCCTGAAGCAAACTAATGAAGTCTCTCCCTGGTAGGCCTACTCGGCATAGCAACACAAACGGAAATTTCAAAAAAATTGAGGTCACGTACACGTGTAACATATTAGGCCAAAGCAAATTCCTGCTTTATTACCATTACCTACCAAACCCTACACGCGGACGTGCGTACCCGTGTAACATTATTAGGCCAAAGCAAATTCCTGCTTCATTCTTTTCACATCTATAATTAAATGGCTTAAGCTAATGAGATGGTATTTGGGATGGACATTTATGCCATCACCCTCTTCATATCCCTGCATATTTCATGCAAATCGGCTTAGTAGTATGGGTTCTGCCCCCACGAGCTGGAGGTGGCAACACCAACGGAAATTTCAAATAAATTGACGTCACGTACCCGTGTAACATTATTAGGCCAAAGCAAATTCCTGCTTTATTATTTTCACATTTATAATTAAATAGCTTAAGCTAATGAGATAGTATTTGGGATGGACATTTATGTCATCACCCTCTTCATAACCCTGCGTATTTCATGCAAATCGACTTAGTAGTATGGGCTCTGCCCCCGGGAGCTGGAGGTGGGAACTTAGAAAAACTGGGAGGCAAAATACTTTTAATACTTTCCGTCACTGAGCTGTAGAAAGAGCCGGCCGATTTTGATCCAACCTTCTGGCCCCCCACCCTCACCCTTATAGTAGGCTCAACTTGCATTCTTTTGCAGTTCACTGTATATTTGAGGACCACATATTGGCTAAGTGGTTAGAGTACTGCCACAGCAAATGGTTAAAGGCAAATATATTGGTCTAAATAGGTGTTGTGATATATCAAAAGTCATTCTATTTGCGGCACCAACATTTGTCAGTGTAGTCCCAAAAGATGACCTTTGTTAACATGTCGACGGTTCAAATACACACAGTATGCTTCATCAGATTAGTTGACTATAAGACATCTGTGGCTACAATCCTGCCATTGTTTTCTGTTTCAGCTATATCTTTATGGCTAGAAAGTACATTTGTCAACATGCAGACGATGGTCCAAACGCCAATGTCTTCATCACAAGCACTGGCAGGCCGCTCACCACCAGCCAGTTTAATGCTAGCCACACAGCATTGGTGGGCAACACCTGCACCCAAATACGAAAAATCGTATCACGGCAGGTAAGGGCAGTTAAAGTCAAGTCAAGAAACCTTCATCCCACACAAACATGATGCAATTCTTGGCGTCACATTGCATACATGGCAGTCAAACATAACAAAAGGATGTATACAAAAAGACATTCTAACACTCCTCTCTGGTACAGTGGTTCTTGAAAATCATCTACTGTTTTTTTTATTCAGGTACGCAACAAAGATGAGTCTTGTAGAAAAGCCACAGCAGACTTCCTACACCACACCCTACAAACTCAAACCAAGCATTATGCTGGGGAGGCAAAGACCGATGTTAAAGTGGATGCTTTCGAACGCATTGGAGTGGAAGTGTTTGAAGGTGAGTCAGTGATTATACGTACCTTTGGTTATGTGTTTTTAAAGTGTTTATAATAAGTGACTCTTTTAGGACTCTTTAAAAACCTTAAAACACTAAACACAATTCATTGTGAGTATTTGTGATTAGCAGTTTCTTGGGGAAGATGTAGTATAATATTACATTTTCTTGTATTACACGGATCATTAACATGTGCTATTATGTCCTCGGCTTATGTTTTTTGTCTGTGTTGTAAGATTGTGGTCTGTGGTGTAACATTTGGCCTACTCAATCTTATGCCAAATACAAAACGCGGTTCCACGGTGCAACTAAGTTTGGAGTTAGCAGACACCTTGGCTACGTCGCAGACCTTTTTCTCAAGTCCTCACCGTCTGTACACATATACAAAATATGATTCATGTTAAAATATACCCTGACTACTATAATAAGGGAGACCACACCACAAAGACAGACTTCACTTCCAAATTGTACTGACAGAGAGAGACAAAGAGGGCAATTGACCACATAGTTAATAGCATCATGAACAGCCATGTCTTTCATGTATTTGCAGATGACCTTGCCGTACAACCCAGTATTGTGGTGCCTGACCGAATGGAAACGCACACCATCATCAAGAAGAAGCAGAGTAAGTCGATTGATTGATTGATTGATTTATTATTGCTTTAGGTCCAGCGGACTCTTCCGAGCCAAATCAGGACCGGACAACCCCCGATCCGCATAAAAGATCCGTTGAAACAACCCCAGTGGGAAAATTGCATGCCCTCCACCGGCCAGTCACTTTACAATAAAGACATCCCACGCGAGGGACGGCTGAGGGTTGACCTCAACTACGCAAACTCCCCGATTACAAAAACAAAATAGAATACAAACATCATTATAAATCATCAACAAAAAACATACATATAAAATGCCTATAGTGCTAAATAGTACATTCATAGGAAGCCCTAGTGACCACCCGGCAGAAAGCGTCCAACATTCCCAAGCTGATCCAACAGACCTCATACACAAACAAGGAGTCTTGTCCAGGAAGAGTTTTCAAGAAAAAAGGTAGGTCATTGATCTAGCGAAGAAGAAGATAGTATAGCAGAGTGGTAGAACAGATCGGGAATGGGAAAGAGCAAATGAGGAAGACAGCGACAGTGGGAATTTAAAGCACTAAATTTCCAGAAAGTGGGGATACTATTTATACTGAAACCCCCGGCACTCCAACGGGGGGAACTGTTGCCGCAGTTAATTTGTCATGCCTACAAAGGCAAGACAGGTTTTCAACTGGGGCTTTCACTGTACCCTTTATAGGTTAGAACAATCTACAGTGGCAAGATTGCTCATGACCCCAAGGGGTAGTAAGTCGATTACAATGTCCTTTTACTGAGAGGAATATATAGCAATAGGCCCTTTACTTGGTATTAGATTCACGTCAATATCGTAATTCGTTGGTTGAGTCAGTAATGGTTAGTGTTCCACAGTTTGTTACTGTGAATGCTAATTGTTATATCACTACACTAAATGGGTTCATGAGTTTGATGGCAGTTTGTGGTCATAACATAGGTTACAATATCCACCACTTATTCACCAAATACATTATAATCATGAAGAAAACAATCGTCAAGAGTATAATAACAGATACAAATGAACAATTTCAGTGCATTTATTGCAAAAGATGGAAACAGTTGGACAGAGTTGCTAGCATCATCAAGATCCATGTTTTCCTTCTAATTACAGAGACAGTGTCACACACGGTGACCAAGCCACCTTCACCAGAGCCAGTACCTGAAGACCACTCCAGTAAGTCTAGAACATGTGCTGTCATGTCCGCCACTTATTCACCACATAATTCCTATTCATCGTACAGGATATTGTACAGTGTATAAAATAAGTCAATGTATTGCAAAAGGGTTCAACAATTGAATACATTTGCTAGCATCATCAAGATTCACCTTTTCCATCTATTTACAGATACCATAGTTGTGTCTGATGCTGATGACAACGGTCCACCAACTGTACAGCTGTCAGATGAGGAAGAACAGAGTAGAGGTAAGTCTATAACATGTGCTATAATGTCCACCACTTATTCACCACATCATTTCTATTAATAAAGTAATATAATAACATATAAAAATCAACTATTTCAGTGAATTTATTGCAAAAGTGGTACACAATTGGACTGAGTTTATAGCATCATTGAGATCCACATTTCCAATCTATTTACAGATACCTCAGCTGTACTTCTGACAGTGAAGCGTGTCATAGCGTCCCAGATCAGGGACAGTGAGGATGAACAGCCAAGCGGTACGTCTATAACATGTGCTATAATGTCAACCACTTATTCACCACACAATTTCTACTCATGATCAAACAATCCTAATGAGTATAATAACAGATCCAAATCAACAATTTCAGTTCATTTATTGCAAGAGTGGTACACAATTGGACATAGTTGATAGCGTCATCAATAGCCACCTTTTCCATCTACATACAGATCCAGTGGAACCACCCTTTTTAACTGAAGAAGAACCTCTGGTGCATTATGGGGCATCCAGCCCATAAGCTACAAGCAGTAAGTCTACAACATGTACTATAATGTCCACCACTTATTCACCACATAATTTCTACTCATGATAAAACAATACTGTAAGCTGAGGCTTACTGCTGATATAAATAATACAAAGGACAAAACGGAATGAAAGAATCATTTCATTGATAAGATAATATGTGGTATTGCAGCATGAATTAATAATTTAATATGTGAAACTAAACGTTGCAGCATGATTGTTGATTGAATCTGTTTTGTAGCTATGTTCCAAGCAAATTCTAAACTGTAGGATTTGAATGGAAATGACATGCGTTGCTGGATAGGCATAGATCTGAATGACTTGTAATTCGTAACGTAGTCAACTGGTCTATGACAATAACAATAATTAGATAAGCATGATTGTTAATTTAAATTGTTATTCTTTTACTTCTTTTTAACGAATTGTTACGAAATACCTGCTAGTAAGTTACTGCTATTGTAACCAGCCACCAATGGAACAGTAATTTAGATGTAAATGGCCGCCATGTGGCAAAGCACCTAGAATCAAACTAAAGTATTCCTTGTCTACAAAAGTGTATGAATCTTCAACTTGAGGAATAGAAATTGCATATTGTTATATAAACTGCTACGATTAATTAAACTGTATAATTCGAAGTACTTGATTTAATATATAACCGATTATAAATTGGCTTTTGCTTTCTCTAAAGACGAAATGAATAGAGAACTATATTTGTCGGAATTAGAAAGGGTGATAAGGCTTTTTGTTTACAAATCACTAGGTTACAAATCAACTTGTGGATTCAGAACCTAGGTGAGTCTATGCAATCGCTTGGCGACTGTTGAATTTCAGCAGGGTTTCTCAGGCGATGAATCAGGTTTCCTAGCAGAAATTGCTGTTTTCAAACAATTCCTAAATGATTGTAGCTGATTTGATGATTCCATGAAGGATCATAGCGACAGGTGTAGTTCGGTGAGCAATCGTAGCCGTAACTATGGTCAAACTGTTCGATTGCTGGCTGGAAGAACTTATAAAAGAAGGGCTCAAAACTATATATTATTCTTTCTATATATATATATGACACACAGACGATATATTGAATGATCGAAGGACGAAGCAGAATTTCTGCTGGTCAGTAACCTAGCTCATGTTAGGAGACACGCTGATAAATATGCGTTGTCCTGTCTATACCCGCTAGGGGTCTTGAAACAATCTGGATGCAAGGAATGGTTTCACCTTCTTGTATTCAGAATAGGGCTAGATGCGTATTGTATGGTTTCACCGCAATACGTTTAGGTTTGTAAGATTTGTTCAACAGCTTATATTGAATAAGTTGCTGCTCAGGTCTGACAGAGATAAGTCACTGCACGCGCAATAGGAACTTGATCATAGGGATTTCTGTCTTTGTTGTAATTTTCTCTCTGTCTTCTGCATCGACCCTAAATTGTTCGCCAAAATTGCGAACGCCGATTTGGCATGATGATTTTGTATAAATTGTAAACCCATGTTGTAAAAAGAAAAAGAACTTGGTAATAATAATTTCTAAAAGAAAAAGGAAAAACATAGTGGACGAATGATGGTGTTGCTAATATTCTCGTCTGATTTCTGAGTGTTTGTTCATCAGTTTTCGTATTTTCTATCTCTTTTCTCTTTTCAAACTTTGTAAGTTATCTCTTAGCCGACTTAGATCGAGCGTGTTGACCGCCTTGGCCTAAATCCTGACAAGTTTAACACCAGGTAAAGTTGACACGGCCGATCTAGAGTTGACCACCTACTACTCGGCGCAGAGGGAGGCTTACAATACTAACGAGTATAATAACAGATACAAATCAACAATTTTGGTGAATTTATTACAAAAGTGGTAAACAATTGGACATAGTTGATAGCATCATCAATAGCCACCTTTTACATCTACTTACAGATCCAATGGAACCACCCTCGTCTTCGGACGAACAACCACATGGCTCACCTCATCTATCCAGTGGATCTTCCAGTCCACAACCTACCAGCAGTAAGTCTACAACATGTACTATAATGTCAACCACTTATTCAACACATAACAGATACAAACCAACAATGTATATGAATTTATTGCAAATCAGGTAAACAGTGGCAGAGGGTTGCTAGCATCATCAAGATCCACCTTTTCCATCTATTTACAGATCCACTTGTACACATTTCTTCTCAGCATGGACCATGCCAGCAAGAACAAACAAGCAGTAAATCTAAAACATTTCTATCTTCTTCAGAAAGTGAGAGCAAAGAGATCTTGACTATTGATATGGTAGTTGCATCATGTACATAAAATTGTTGGTTTAACCCACTTCTTTTGGCACTCTTTATTACAACATTGGCTATTTGTCTTAATTTCCTTAAAGTAAATGCTAATTCCTCTTAAAATTGTTGTGCTGTGACATGCATTTTGCTTCCTCTTGTCTTACAATAGGTTCAACCCGACAGGCGCCACACCATGTGCCCTTGCTTCTCCTCACCACCGAGGAGTGCCAGCGTCTCAAGTGGTATAAGAGAGAAACATCACCACTCAAAGAATCAGATGTAAGTCACATTGCTGTTTACATCTTTTCGAAGCAATGTCCATTTCAAATATGGAATTTGTTTGTAATACTTGTTTAAGGTATTAAGTCTTTCGTAATCTTTCAATGGACCATACTTCATGTTGCCTATTGAGTTTTATGTTACACCACTTAGTCTATGAAGACACTGAGGTGAACAGATGTCAACACTAAAATGTATACACATTAATGCAGATAAAACCATTAAAATTAGTCAAGAATTATGGGTAGAGCATTCAAAAACATGTATCAGGTGCATAGGACCTAATTTCCAAAAGGACTGAAAACGAAGCGCGCTATCAAGCTGATCATTTTGACACCATCCGCACTAAAATCGGTTAAGAATTAGTGGTTCTATGACTGTTTTAGTACTTATTTATCTTTTAACTTTTATCTGTTATCCCTTTAACCCTTCATTGGAAGTAGGCCTACTCACCCATTACCTACCAAACCCTACACGCGGACGTGCATACCCGTGTAACATTATTAGGCCAAAGCAAATTCCTGCTTTAGTACCATTACCTACCAAACCCTACACGCGGACGTGCTTGAATTCCAAATTTGGCGCACTTTCTGAGGATATGATGTCACATTTCCTTTCATCTTTTCAGTGTGTGTGTATCTGTAGCAACTACACGCTCTTCTTTCCTTATAGTAGGCTCAACTTGCATTCTCTTGCAGTTCACTGTATATTTGAGGACCACATATTGGCTAAGTGGTTAGAGTACTGGCACAGCAAATGGTTAAAGGCAAATATATTGGTCTAAATAGGTGTTGTGATATATCAAAAGGAATGGTCTCATAAGGAAACAACAGATTCCCACTGGCTCACGGATCATCTGGAGCCGAGAGGAACACAAAATGATTCACAAATATTTCGGGGCTTATAGGGGGTTGAAAAGGGAGGGGGCCATTTTCAAAAGCAATATTGAGGTGATTCTTGACCATTTTCCTGAGTGTAGACAGAAATTGCAGGCCAAATCATTGAACCAGATTCGAGATAAAATTAGGGGGTGGAGTAAAACAGATTAAATTCTTCTCCATTCGCCATTTGATGTCTGTGCTCTTCTGATAGAGAAAAGATAAACAAATTTTGGTTATACCTTTAAAAAACATTTTTAAAGTATGTAATGGTCAACATTTGTTTCCATTTTTACATGATGTTGGTTTGTTTCATCGCATATAAATCATATCAACATGTTTTGTTTACTTTAGATTTCATTGATTGCACTAAATTTAGTGCTTTGATTTAAAGAAATATAACATAATTTTAATACATCAGTTTTAAGGAAGACTTTTAAAGCCTGTCATGTAAAAGTTAGATGTTGACCATTACACACTTAAGAAATACCTTTGAAAAGTATTGAATAAAAATAGGTTTGTCTTTCTTAAAAACAAATATAAGATGATTGGTTTAGGTCCAGCGGACTTTTCAGAGCAAAATCAGGTCCAGAGATACACTTAAATATTCAAACTGTTTCACTTTTTACATGATGTTGGTTTCTTTTATCGCATATAAATCATATCAACATTTTCTGTTTAGTTTGCATTTCATTGACAGGACTTACTTCAGTGATTTGATTGAAGAAAAATAACATATTTTAATGCATCAGTTTTACAAAAGACTTTTACAGAGTGTCATGTAAAATTGTGTTTGAGTATTTAAGAGTAACATACTTCAAATCTGTAAAAACAAGGCTATTATTATACTATTTCAAACTAAAGTCTCTTTGGTCCTGTTTGGGCTCAGAAGAGTCCACTGGACCTAAAGCAATATTCATGTAAAGTAATGTAATGAAACTTTTTCTTTCATAGTTTCTTGGACTTTCTCTCTTGTACTTTAAGTTAGAATGAAGTTGTAAATACGTGTGAGTTGTAAATATGTGTAAATAATGTGTCCTTCCTTTTATGCAAAAGTTCTTATATTACTTGACTTCTTTCAATTATATCCTATGTTCTGTGGTAAATACATTTAAATAATGTGTACACATTCATATTTCATACTTATTTCATTTATATTCTATGTTAAGAGCAGTGAGTGTGTGAGTGATGTAGCATATTCATATGTGTGTGTGTGTGTGTGTGTGTGTGTTTGTGCATGTGAATTTATTTTCTGTGTATATGTTCATTATTGATCAGGTTAATTTTTGTTTTTTACATTTTACAATTGATTAGTGTACAGAGGTGGTGCTAATATGTTAGACAGAATGTATCTCACATTGTGATCATGTGTTAAAATCTTAGTGTGTATGTGAGTGAGGTTGAATATTATTATGTGTGAGTGTACATGTGTATATCTATATATAGTGCATAAAGAGCAGTAGGAGGGAATTTGTAATTAACATTTCTTGTATATATGTTAAATGTTAAAATAAAACTCTTTCAAAAAGTAAAAAAAAAAGAGGCAGGGAGCCCACATGGGGAAGAATACAGAGTGTAGAGGTCATGTTAAAACCGCTCCCATCTGTAGCCTTCCTCATTTGGCATAACACAATCATCAAAGCGCAGGGTTACATTTAAGCCTCCGGTGTGTGTATCTATATATCTGGATAGATATACAGTCATTTATATATGGAGTTCATTGCTAATTAGTTTTAATTTTTGTTAAAATGTGCGAATGTGTTCATGTCTTTGTGTGATGACCTATGTGCCTTTTGTAATAACGTTCTTATTGCTATTTTCAGAGAATGGGACAGGAACCCCAGCCTCCATTCCGGCCCATCATGTGGGCACACGGCAAAGAGATCCTCTCAAGATTGGCCTCTGATGGTAAGCTATTGCTGTAAACAAATCTAGCCTGCTTTATGTTTTAGTCCTTACTCAAACGTGTAATCCATTTGGTTACAACTGTAGTTAGTTTCTTGTTGCTTTTCTTTATATTATGTTTTTAATTCCTTTCAGACCCCCTTAAAGATCTACCGGAGTCACAGGATGTTCACGAGGACATTGAAGAAGGTGAGATGGACAACCCTGACGACGATGAGGAGAGTAAGGAGGAGCGAGAGGCCAGGGAGCAGGAGGAGGAGTGTCAGGACAGGGAGGCGGAGGAGAGGGAGGACAGGGAGGAGCAGGAGAGCGAAATAATTTTGATCAACACGGACTCCGATCTTGAGGGTATGTTCTTTTAAATGTTTTCTTATGAGGTTGTGCATGGGTGGTGGTGGAGCGTCAAGGAGGAGGGAAAAGGATATTGGAGGAGGAGGGAGGGGAGGGGGGTGGGATTAGCACAGTGATATTTTCAAGTGCGTAACCGTTCTTTTTCAAACACAAATCAAGTTAATAATGCAGTCCTGGTAGTTAAATAATGAGTTTCATCAAATGTAATTAGTATTGGAACTATGACAAAGAAGAAATAAAAATAATTATAACAATGGCTAACCCTAACTTCATACTTGTTTTTATACTATTGTCTTTCTAATTCCAGACCCTACCTTTGACATCGAAAAAGCGCTTCAAGACATTAACAGAGAAAAAGAAAAGAGGCAGGCAGAGGCGATACTAAGGTAATAAGCACATAGACATACACTCACATGCATATAATAGCAATGGGATTGTACTTTGTGAACTTGTTTCCCGCAGTAATTGTTATACTTGTTTTATTGTGTTGTTGTAGATTAATTCAAAAGCCAGCGGCAACGGAGCCAGCACCCCAGCCATCTACGTCGTCAACAGAGCCACCACCCAAGCCGGCCACCGCAAGTAAGCCGGCCACAAAGAGGCAAATTACACCGAAGCCTCAGCCTCAGCCAAAGAAACGGTAAGTACAGCTATATTTCCCTCAGCACATAAAGCTTGGCATAGCAGTAGTGTATGCCTAGTTAGGCTGAAAATGAGAAGTGGGGAATAATATGATGAGTGTTTAACCTCAAAAAACACGTACTGCATTTGCTTCCCATTACGCCACAAATAGGGGTAATAAAACAAGTCTCAAGATATCAATATATTTCTGTCAGAGATTACATATTTTTTTCCTTTTGTGGGTTGCTAGTTTTACAAGCTATTAACCATTTTTATATAGCACAAAATAAAAAACACAACCATGCAAACAATACAATACAATACAAGGTTATTGCTTTAGGTCCAGCGGACTCTTCCGAGCCAAATCAGGACCAGAGAGACTTTATCTTAAAATATTATAAAATGAATCAAGTCTTAAAAAACAAGCCTGTTACTCTTAAATACACAAACAAACTTTCACATGACACCTCTTTAAGAGACTTCTTTAAAACTGATGTATTAAAAATATATTCTCTTTCTTCAATCAAATCACTAAATTCAGTCCTAATAAAATCCAAACTAAACAAAACATGTCGATACGATTTATATGCGATAAAACAAACCAACATCATGTAAAAATTGAAACAGATGTTGACCATTACATACTTTAAAAATCTCTTTGAAAGGTATGGAACCAAAATATGTTTCCCTTTCCTCAATCAAATCAGCACACTCAGACATGAAATGGCGAACGGAAAAAGATTGATCACATGCAAAGCACCATGGTGGTTCTCCTTTTAAAAGGAAACTGTGGGTGACATAAGTATGCCCAATATGAAGGCGAGACAACACTGTTTCTTCTTTGCGAGTGAATGCAAGGTTAGGCAAAGAAGTAGACAAATCGGGAAGAATTTGAAATAATTTGTTGTTGATATGGTTAGACCAGTCAGTCTGCCATAGTCGTTTACAATAAGATCCCGTCATACAACATAGGTCAGAATAGGGCACAAACTGGAAAATCTCTGGAGGGAAATCGAGATGCAGAGCATCCTTAGCCGCCCTGTCTACTGCAATATTGCCGCGGATGCCCATGTGACCAGGGACCCACATAAAAACTATCTTTTTACCCTCAGAAACAAGTTGTGTATGGAGGTCATGGATCTCTGCCAGAAAAGGGTGTGATATCTTTCTCATGGAAAGAGCCTGGAGTGCTGACAGTGAATCGGACATGATTAAAAACGAGGTTCTTTTGGATTGATAAACTTGTTTCAGAGCTAAATGAATTGCCTTGAGCTCAGCTGTATAAACAGAACAAAAATCAGGTAAACGCCCACCATGCACACACAAACGCACCTCACACACACATAGCACATTGTTGTATCATGAACATCAACTGTCCAAAGGTGTAATATTTAACGATTTGTTTCAGCGCCTACAAGTGCCAGTTTTGTGACAAGGTGGTGACCAAGTTGGCCCGCCACCTGGTAAACATCAACCACATACCAGCGGAAAGAGCGAAAAAGTGGAGATATGCCAACCGCAACAAGGAACCTGTGAGATATAATTTCTTTCTGTTGTTTACTACCTTTCCCCAGTCTTTTTTAATGCAATAACAATGTCATGCAGTTGTAATACTCAATTGTTCTCTCTGTGTGTCCAAAACTTGTTCAATTATGCCTTTATGCTGCTTCTTTCTTACAGAAACATCGCTGCCCTCTTTGTGAGGCATCGGTGGTGAAGGTGGGCCGCCACCTCATAGGCCAGCACAACCTGGTTAAAGGCAGTGAGGATTACCTCCATCACCTGGCCAAGGTGGGCGGCAGCAAAACGAAGGCAGCTCTGGCCAGAGGTACATGTCAATTGTATTGTGTGCTATGTTTAACTTGTATTATTTCATTAATGTGGCTCACACATGGTGCTCTTTACATGCATTTTTCTTCTGTCTTATGGATGTCTTTATTTTCCTATATGCAGTCATTATTCCTATTATGCAAGATGGCAATTTCATCACGGATTGGTGTTTTGATGGTTCCGTTACCTATTATGCTGATCAATTTTGCTCATGTTTCAACCAATACCACATGAAAAAATTCCTTATGTATTTATCTCTTGTATATCTCTATATACTAATCTGTCTCTCTCTCTGTCAAGGACGACCGACATTCCTTCGCTGGTTGGCTACGCACACTGTAACAGACCTGCTTACCTCAAAATTTTTTTGTCAGTACTCCAGGCACTTCAAAACCAGATTTTGGAAATCATGACCAGATTTTGATTTTCGGTATTTATATAAACTGTCGTTATTTTACGTGAACCAAAATAATGATAATAAATAAATAAAAATATAGAACTGTGTAAACTTATTGTCATTATTCATCTTAATTTGCTGTTAGCTAAATTTTCATATATTATTACACACGTAAAATAAATCAAGAAACGGTACACTGTTCAATAAATTTATTGTTTAAAAATTAGGGTGCTTAATTGAAAAACAATGCAAAAGTGTTAGGCCACCACATCAACATAATATGTGATAATGATATACTTGTATTTTTTAAAAAACACCATGCATATGTATGCACCACGCCTGTCCAGCCCTGAGTAAAATTTGACCTTTCTGGCAACGTGTGCAAGCTATTTTTAGCGAAGCTTGCAGGCTCGCGCGCGGGAATCCAGATGTAGACGCCAAGGCACGCTTTTCTGCAGAGTACACAGCTATGAGGAAACGTATGGCTCATCATCCTATATTTGTGTACTAAAAGTGATAGTTTTATGTGAAATATCGTTTGTATTGTGATAATGGTTTGCATGTAGTTACTTCCATATCTGTGTTTTGTGGTAGCATAATCTATAACCCTGAAATCGATTTGGTTTGTGTTATATTTAAGTCGATTTGACGGCACTAGCTGTCCGATCCTGCACTGTAAGCTTACTAGACTAGCAGTGGACCGGTTTTACGTTTTCGAGTGTGTGTATACGTGTACATTGTAATTACACATTTGAATCCCTACAATGTTCACCATTTGAAGCACACTTAGTAAAAAGTTTGAACTTTCTGGTGATGTGGTCGACATTAAAAAAGCTTGTTTTGTTTGTGATTGCTGGCCGTTGTAAGTGCAGCGAATTTACGAAAGTCTCGCGCGTGGTGCTAATGTTAATGGTGCAATAGGCACACAATCGCAGCCAGCCGGCCGGCATCTTCACTGTGCATATGTGTGATGTGTTACTATACCGTGTATAGTGGTGATTTATTAAGGATATATCCCCATCAGCAAGATGGAAGAGGGATCGTGGAAGCGAGGGTGAGTACAATAAATTTTTCATGTGATGTTTCCTACACGCACTAGGCTTGTTATATCGAAAAACACTCAACCATTGTAAATTCACTGCATAGGCATGCCTAATTAAGATATGTTATTAAATGTTGCATCTCTTCCCTCTCTCTCTCTCTCTCTCTTTCTCTCTCTCTCTCTCTCTCTCTCTCAAGTGAATGCATGTCTCCATAGAAAAAAAAAACCACGAACACATCACATTTCTGTTATTTTCCCCTAGTCTTGTAAATTGTTGTACTTTGAACTTTGCTTAAATGTCTCGTTTGTTGCTTTGTTTTGTGAAGTCCTTTTAAACTTGACTGTATTTACTCTTTGTTTGATTGTGTGTTTACATTCAGTTTGTTTGTATCACTGTATGTGTCTACTGTGTGTATCATATCGATTGTGTGTGCATGTATTATCTCTCTCTCTCTCTCTTTCTCTCTCTTTCTCTCTCTCTCTCTCTCGTTTTTAAAATACATTCAGTTTCAGCAGGAATTTTTGTTAGGCATAAAATACTTATTCACAGCGAGCAAAGTAGTTTCTATGGACAATTGTCATGTATTTCTAAAATGTATAACAAAATCGTAAGAGAGTGTGCCGCGCGGGGAAAGGTATTGCTGTAATTTGGTGAGTAACATTAATTGTTTTTGCATGGTGTTAAGTTCCATTTGTGACTTTTATTCACACGCACTAGATTATCGCAAAACACAATACACATTCTACATGCACTGTATTTGGATATGACGACTGATATGTTATTAAATGTTTAATCTCTCTCTCTCTCTCTCTCTCTCTCTCTCTCAAGTGAATGCATGTCTCCATAAAAAAAAAAAAAAAACCAACAAACACATAACATTTCATTACGTGTTATTTTTCCCTAGTCTTGTAAATTGTTGTACTTTGAACTTTGCTTAAATGTCTCGTTTGTTGCTTTGTTTTGTGAAGTCCTTTTAAACTTGACTGTATTTACTCTTTGTTTGATTGTGTGTTTACATTCAGTTTGTTTGTATCACTGTATGTGTCTACTGTGTGTATCATATCGATTGTGTGTGCATGTATTATCTCTCTCTCTCTCTCGTTTTTAAAATACATTCAGTTTCAGCAGGAATTTTTGTTAGGCATAAAATACTTGTGCACAGCGAGCAAAAGTAGTTTCTAATAGCGTGCACGCGTGTCTGGCTACATGTACAGCACTAGCACTGCAATAGGCTTGGTTACTATAAGCTCTACAGCTTAGAGCTAGCACTAAATGCTTGTGCCAGTAGTCGATGCTATGCCAAGGCCACATACCGTCTCTGACCTGGCTACGGGCGGTTCAGCCAGCGTGCAGGGGTCATAGGAGGCTGAACAAGGGCTGTAAATAGCTGCCGTCTGAAAGGACCGCTTATAGACAGGCGTGGCACTTTTCAGTTGCTGCAGTTCTTTTTTTGTGAAAGAGCTTTCAGGTCTGAACATACCTACCATCAGTGAGTCAACAGCATCTATGCCCATACTGGACCTACTGTCAGTGGACGTTTTACGTACGCAACTAAACACCCTCTCACAAGCAGCACTGTTGTGTGGGATGGTGCAGAGTCCCAGCATGAACTGGCACAGTTGCAAAAGCTAAGGGTGTTTTTGCTGACCTGCACCCAAAATTCGTCCACCTGCATAGCTGGGCCCACCAATCCCTTGACATCAGTTGACTGATACTCGGAGAATTGCTCCTGATTTGTTCAGATGTTGTATTTGGTGGAAAGGGTGCAGGGAATCGCTTCACAAAAAAAGCGTAGATCTTGGGATCCGGGAAGATGCAGTCAACTGAACTGAAGGACATATGATTCTGCAGTGCTGGAGCAAAGGGTCAGTGAGGGGCAGTTTCAGGAGAAGATAGCTGCAAGTTTCCTCAAAGTATGCACGCACTGAAGCATAGAACTTTGCAATACGTTCAGATTTTAGGTTGTAGTCTTTGGGACTGTCAAGCATTTTCCTTGCCTGATCACCAACCAGCAGGTCTTCATCAGCTACCAAACAAGGCCAATTTTTTTAAATAAGAAACCAGAAATGTCTGTTTTCGTTTCACACAAACACGCTTGGATGAACTCGCCACCTCCACATCTGAATCATCATCTGTTGTTTCATGAATTCTTTTCTCCATGACAATTAAATATTTGCAGAGTATACACTTGAAAAACACAATGCTATCCAATGAGTTATAGTTTTCTGGCGCAATTTGTTTAGCTTCCGCTTCCGGTTAAGTGTACTTTTTACCGAAATTTGTAAAAAAATAAAAAAATTAATTTTTTTGGTCGATTTTCGTATTTTTTAAAAAGAGATCGTAACAGCGTACTCGAGGTCAAAATATCGGGACAATACGGCGAAATACGGACGGGTAAGCAGGTCTGCCGTAAGCAAAAAATATTGGTTTACCTTACTAATGACATGTACTATTTTGATGCTTAGACAACCACTTTGACCTGTTGTACAAGAAATCTGATTATCATTATTGTCTTTGCTTATGTGTAGGAAACATCTACGTGGCGTTCGACAAGTACCTAGAGACATTCCGCAGCATGGGGGAGAAGTCACGGAATCAGGTGATCAGCTCCGTCCTTCAGAGCTTCAAAGCAGTGGCACCGGAGGGACGGGGCCAATTCAACATCGTATTCCGTGTAAGTATTCATAAACATTAAAATCTATTAGTTGTAATGTCATATGGTATTGTCATAAAAATTTTCAAAATTTTTGTCTGTTGACATCTAACTCCTGTGTAATTGTTTGCTTTCAGGACGACAAACCCCCCCAGGATGCACCACAAGTCTGGGAGGACAGGCTCGTGGCGCCTCTCACGATCCGAGCCAAGGCCAACCCCCAAACGGCATCAAATGCGATGAACCGATTGGACGCAGTCATTGTAAGTACCAGTAGTTGCACCATAAGCAACAAGAGTCGTATTTGTTGTAGTAGAATATTTATAGCATGATGATTATTTGGCAGACGTTCAGCCACAAAGAAATAAATACCAAAAATATCTAAACCTAAGTATGGTTGTGGTGCTCTGTTAAATAGTGTTTTCGATGATGATGATGATGATGATGATGATGATGATGGGCTGAGTTCTTTTTCTTATCCAGGATTTCCTGGAGTACCTTCAAGGTTTTCAACATCACGTCCTCCAGGAGATGGGCATCACAAACGACACGCTGAACAGCATTGAGAAGAGACTCAAACTAGCCAAGTAAGTTTTTGTTCCTTATCATAAATAGCTGTAGCAGGCAGGAACATCTAACACTGCCAAGCAAAATTCTAATGTGTTCAAACAGTAACAAATACCAGTACATGTACTTAGAAGAACATCAGTGACTATTTCAAAGAAATGGTTATTATTTTTTCCATTGAGCTTTCACACTCTATGGTCCCTTATTATGGTTAAATTCTGGGTCACCTAACCCTAACGTACAATCACAATCTACTTAAGTGGCAATCTCTCATTTGGATTTTACTTGCACAACTACAGAATGTGTCTGAGAATTTCAAACATTATTGTCATAAAATGTACAAATGTCAATTTATAACATTTCAGGGCACCTCTTCTGAAACTGAAGAAGAAGAGTACCATTGAAATCAGCGAAAAGGTGGCCGGTAGGTTCTTTTGGTTCATTTGTAGAATTCAGGTGAACAATGATTGCTACATTATTCAAAAAAATTATAATGATTATGATGATGATAATCATTAGAAGCACTTTTATTAGGAATACAACAGTGCAATAAACAAATACAGTAATAACTACAGAAATAAGTACATTGGTCATAATGATGGAAGCAATAAATTCCTGTGCTCTCGTTTAAAACAAGCTGAACCTTTGGCGTTTTTGTCCACAGACATCCGTTTTGAGGAGGCCAATCCCCTGGGCAACTACAGACAAGCGTTTGATGACGCTTTCCTCCAGAATGCCACCAACTGGTTCATCCAAGCGAGGAACCAGTTGATGTGCATTGTGAGCACATCAAACGTCTCCCGCCCACGGAAAATCATCTCCATGACCCTGGAGGAAGTTCTACAGGGCCGCGCCATCCAGGGGAAGATGATCATTAGAGTAAGTAATGTCATTTTTGGGGTTATACATCCTTGTTTGCAATATATAGTTGTAATATTAACATTCATTATAGGTTAGTAATATTAATATGGTTGTGTCACCAAACCCTCCTGTTATGGTTACATGGATCTGGAGCAATGTTGCTTAGGGATGGACAGTGATTGAGGCAATGAGCACAGAACTGATAAGGTATGAAACGTTTCCAACCCTCTGGCGCCCAAAATACTGCGAAATGGTGGTCATATCAATCAAACAGTCACCTCTCCCAAACGCCTGAGTCTATTCCTTCCGTTTTCGGGGACAAAGGGCACGGATGGAGCGTAAAGATAATTGGTAAATATTAGGGGTCTGGGTGCAGTGCTTCTCGACATTTTTAATTTATATGACGCTAATCGCGCAAACCTTACCTATTTGATCCTATATCTCCGTTGTATCTTTACATCCAGGGATGCCATTTGGGACCTAAGATACGAGGGTGAGGGAGGGAAGAGAGGCTGAGAGAGAGGAGAGAGGCTAAAAGAGGGGACAGAGGCTAAGAAAGGGGAGAGAGGCTTAAAAGAGAGACGCTAAGAGAGGCTGAATCAATCAAACAGTAACCCCTCCCCAACGCCTATTTCGATTATTTGCGTTTTTGGTCACAAAGTCTACCGATGGCTCATGAGCAACTTTGGCAAAAATAAAGATAATCGGTGCAGTAGTTATTGAGATCTTGAATTTATGCGACGCAAATCGCGCAACATGTACTCAAACTCCATGTATTACCAATTTTCAAATCGCTGTAGTTTCCAACATAAAAAAGCTATGCTAATGATTTTTGGTATGTAGACAGTGGCTGTGATGCTACTTATGCTGTGTAGCGGAGAATTGCACTACTACAAAAAAGGTTTCAATTTATTTGACTGTGGTTTTCTTTTTGAACCTCACTGTATTGTCCAATGTGTCATGAACATTTTGAAAAAGAATTTCTTTCATAATCTGAGGCAATAGTACATCTGTACATGTCAGAAACTATTTGTATAAATGTTGTAGTTATTTTTTTTGGACTTCAGTTGTCATTTAAACATATGTCGTTTGGACATAAACACATTGTTTAAGCATTTCTTTGCTTTTGCAGGAAACTAACCCAAGCCCAGCTAGATGACCTGGTGCATAGAACTGGGTTGCTGCAGGAGGTTCGGCTAAGTTTTCCTAAGAACTCCTTGTGGCCGGCATTATGTAATCAGAGAGGTGAGTTCTCTATATTTCTCTCTCTCTCTCTCTCTCTCTCTCTCTCTCTCTCTCTCTCTCTCTCTATCTCTCTCTATTCCTATCTATCATTATCTGACTTTCTGAATATTACATTGTATTATAATAATTGAGCAATGGCGTAGTTACTGCATGTTAAAGAGCTTATGATTGTTTTATGTTTGGGGTTATTTATGATAAATGTTAAAATATAATGGTGGTCATATTTCTTATTTACTTCGAGTAATTCCTGATAACCATACTTAGTATGCTTAACCAAATGTGTATCGTGGTTGGCCAATTGTGACACCTTTACATTGCCAATATAAGTTATGTAAGTATTAGGTATAACCCTCATTTTATCAATTTGTTACAGAGTACAAACTTAGAGAGAGAATAGAGGAGCAAGAGGTCCAAAACACCCCAGGTAAGACTTTATATATAAGGCATAGAAAACTGTATTACTATAAATATTTACAATAAGAAAGTTCTTATCGGACAGGCTAATAAACACCCTAACAGAAATAAAAGAGAACACAATTGCATTGGGTAGGCACGATGGCATAATGGTAGAGCTTTCTATTGCGGATCTGAAGGTCCCGGGTTCGAGCCCAGGCCAGGGCATTGTGTTGTGTCCTTGGGAAATACAATTTACTCCCCTTTCCTACTCCTTCGGACTATAGTATAAACAGAGCTGTAGTCTGTGTTGCATACATCCCATCATAAAGATCCTGCCGCTCATGTCCTAGACGGGTGAGTGCCGGTGACCAGAACACACCCAGCATGCACACCTAGGTCCTTCTCTCCCATTCATTTATTACGATGCGCCCAAAGCCTTCAAGAATGCGCCTTGGGCCGCTTGAGTTAAATCCTGTATCAATCAGCGCATTGAGTTGCCAACTACGGCCAGATATGTGCGCTATATAAATCCTCAAAAATAAATAACATAAAAATAAATTAATAGAAGACTTTGTAATGCCCACAACACTATCTATGTCTTTTTGTGACATGACCTATGTAGCTTTTGTAATAACGTTGTTATTGCTATTTTCAGAAGCTAGGAGTGGAACCGCAACCTCCCTTTGAAAAACAATCTCACGCTGTAGTTGGAGATACGAGGCGCACAATACACAACCTGTGAGCTATATTTCTTAATTGTCTAATACAATCAAAATGTTATGCAGTTGTAATACTCAGTTGTTCTCTCTGTGTATTCAGAACTTTGACAATCATGCCTTTGTGCTGTATTTTCCTTGCAGAAAAAGAAGTGCCCCAGATGCTCCCTGGAGGTAGTCAATGTTCCCCAACACCTCGTCCTGGTCCATAAACTGAAAAAGGATGAGCCTGAATATTTTCAAGCTGCGGCTTTAGTTGGCGGAGCCAAAGCTAGGAATGCTCTGGCCAGAGGTACATGTCAATTCCATTGTGTGCTATGTTGGACTGTAGTATTTTTATAATGCGCCTTACACATGGCACTCTTCAAATTAACTTTTTTTCAGTCTTATGCATGTTGTTATTTGGCTCTATGTAGACTTTATTACTATTAGGCAAATATGGCAATTTAACCATGGCATTGTGTTTTGAACATTCCATGACCTATTACCCTGATCAATTTGGCCCATGTTTGAACCTTTACAAAATAATTGGTTAGTAATGCCCTTTATTTTTTTTCCGCTTATGTGTACTTCATAACACCCTAAAAACATTCATTATGTGCTTATCTGTTGTATACATCTATCTACTAATCTATTTACATATGTATCTATTATTACAGCAATGGCACCTACAGAGATGCAGTCGACTGAAAGAACCACAGCTATGCCGTGGATTTCGGGATTCTCTCACCGTAAGCAAAAGTTATATGTTTGCATTACTAATGACCCTAAACCTCTTTTGATGCTTCCACAACAAATTTGACCTCTTTAACAACAATCTTATTATTATTATTGTCTTTGTTTATGTGTAGTACCCATCTACATGGACTATGATCATCACCTGGAAAACATCAAAGGGAAAGGTGAGAAGTCCCGAAATACCGCCATCAGCGCTGTACTCCACGCCCTGCAGACAGTGGCCCAAGATGCTAAGGGCGATTTGAAGTTGATTTTCCATGTAAGTATACATAAACATTACAATCTGTTTCTTATAATGTAATATGGTATTGTAATACAAGTGATAAAAAAGGGGTCTGTTGCCATCTAAGACCTGTGTTATTGTTTGTTTTCAGAGCCGTACTACACCCATGGATGTGGCCTCGGAGTGGGAGGATCGTTTCGTGTCGCCTCTCACCATAAGGGCACGAAAACAACCTGAGACAACATCAAACGCGTTGAACAAAATTGACGCTGTCATTGTAAGTACTAGTAGTTGCAACAGAAGCAGCAACAATCTTATTTTGTTGTAGTTTAATACTTATAGCATGATGATCTTTTTCCTGAAATCAAACAACACATAAATAAAACCAATATTTGTAACCCTAACTATTGTTGTTTCTCTGTTGTAAACTGTTTTGGATGATTATGCTGCTGCTGCTGATGATGATGATGGGCTTTTATTTTGTCTATCCAGGACTTCCTCACCTACATTGTAGGTTATCACGGCCCTCGGCTGAGGCAGCTGGGGATAGACACTGCACGTATTGGAGAGGTGAAGGACAGGCTCACACTCGCCAAGTGAGTTTTGTTCCCTTAGCATAAATAGCTGTGCAGCACCTGTAGCAGGCAGGAACATATTACACTGCCAAGCTAAATACTAATGTGGTTTAACATTAACAAATACCAGTACATTTATTTGGAACCTATTTCATAATAATTGTTATTATTAATTTATTTTAATTGATATTTCATACTGTATGGTCCCTTATAATGAGTACATTCTGGGTCGCCTCCCCTGTGACACAGACTATCACCATCTTCCTAAGTAAGATTTTTGATTTAACTTTAATAACAATAGAATTGCTATGATGATTTCGAACATTAATGTCATACAATATACACATGTCAATTGCAACATTTTCAGAAAACCTCTGCGAAAGAGAAAACAACAAAGGGCGGTGGAACTGAGTGAACAGGTGTCCGGTAAGTTTTTTGTTTCATTTGTTGATGTCATGTGAATGATGATTACAACATTAATGCCAAGAAATAATGATGATTATGATGATGATTATTATAACAAGCATTTCAATTCACAATACAACAGTGCAATAAACAAATACAGTAATAAATACACACATCAGTACATTGGTTATTATGATGGAAGCAATATCTACAAGTGTTTTTGTTTTTTTATGCAACCCCTACACAAATTTTGCAAATGCTACACAAATTGAGATCTTATGCTTCACATTTTTTTAATAATTTTTTTGGGGGTGGGGGGGTGTGGGGGGGTTGGCAGCTCTGTAAATGCAAATTCACATAACTTCTGATGCTTTTGTTATGGTTACAGTTGAGTTCTACGGAGAAAAAATATGATAGAAGCCAGCGGTATGTGTGGCAGCAGAATAGGGGAGAGGAGCTGCTCAGGCGTCTCTAAAGACAGGTCCAACCAACAAGCATCACTTCAAAAAGTGTTAAAGTGGAATTTAGTATAAATTGTATTTAAAATTATTGTGCGCCTGTGTTCTGTTGAACCCGGGTTCAACTTCGGGTAATGCGTGTGGCGTGTGCATGATTTGTTTGTGCAGTGACCGAGCCTCGCGTATTGATATTGCCTTTGAAAAAATTATCGCCAGTCGACTCCCACTCGCCGTAGCAGCAACAGCTTCGCAGCGTTTTTCAACGTTTATTACTCGGTTGACCGGTCTGCAATGGCTGAAAAATCTAACTTCAAGTGGAAGGACTTTGCTAAAACTTTGCCCCCTGGGGTTGCTGAAGTCCTCAGTGAAGCGGGATTCGACTGCTATTTGGCATTAGCAAATGCGACAAAAGAGGATATCGAAGCCTTGAAATTGAAAAAAGGTCACGAAATTGCCACCGTCGCACTGGTGCGTGAGCTTTGTGTTTGTTTGGGTGTGTGGGTAGGTGAGTTTGTGTGTGGGTAGGTGAGTTTGTGTGTGCGTGTGTTTGTTTTAACTTGTGTTACAATGCCTTTTCTTCTATAGCTCACTGCCTGTTGTCGCATGCTACACACGTGTGTGTGCGTGTTTGTGTGGGTGTGTGGGTAGGTGTGTTTGTGTGTGCGTGTTTTTTTTAAAGGATTTGGATATATTGTATTAAAAATGTGTGTGTGTGTGCGTGTGTGTGTGTGTGTGTGTGTGTGTGTGCATGTTTTTTTTCCATTTTCAGGTATATTCCTTGTGTTTTACCTTGGCAATAACAATATTTCAATTTATTTGACTATGGTTTTCTTTTTTAACCTCACTGTATTGTCCAATGTGTCATGAACATTTTCTGAGGCAATAGTACATCGGTACATGTCAGGAAATATTTGTATAAATGTTGTAGTTATGTTTAAATGACAACTGAAGCCCAAAACAAATATAAACACCTTGTTTAAGCATTTATTTGCTTTTGCAGGAAACTAACCCTAGCCCAGCTCGATGACCTGGTACATAGAACTGGGTTGCTGAAGGAGGCTGTAGTTGTTTTAGAGAGATTGCCATCTGATGGTGAGTTGTTTCATTTTTCAAAAATCTAGCATGTTTTATGTTGTAGTACTTATTCATCTGTGTAATCAATTCTGGTAAAACTGTCCTTACTTATTTGTTGATTTTGTTTATATGACGGTTTTCTTTGATTTCAGATCCCCTACAAGGTGTCTCTCAGGAGAACAACAGACAGACGGAGAAGGACAAGGAGGAGGACGTGGAAAAGGAGGATGGCGAGGAGGAGAGGGACGAGGAGGAGAGGGACGAGAAGGGTGAGTTGTTAATAGGATACGATCCCCGAGTTATGGGATGGGTGATATGATAGCTTCCCCTAATGCTGTTTCCGCATACCCCCAAACACACAAAAAAAACAGACCCCAACAATCTCCGAGTCATGGATTTGTAAGGGTTAACCATAAGCGTCCATCTTTTGTTGTTCCAATATGGCGACGAAGAGACGACCGGCCATGTCTACCTCAGGAGAAAGAAAGTAAGATATTAAATATATGTTATGTTTCAGGCTTATAATTGATATATTTATGTGAAATGGAACTTTTATGATTTGGTATAATTCATTTGATGTTGATCATTCAGCAATACTTTACACATAGCAAAATTTCATTGCGTACCGATAATGCGATAATGCGTATTCCACAATGTGCGTCATGGTCATGATGACGTACGCAGTATTCCCCCCCTCCTCCACCCCCAAACAAAACAAAACGTAACCATTGCTTTGTTTCTTGCTACACGTTCAATCGCTTACGTTATTTACTGTGTGACTTCTTCACGTCCGGTGTATTGAACAAACAGTACAAGTTATGTAAATCTGATAAATAAAAATTAATACAACAATGAAGAAACAAAATGGTAGAATTGTTTCCTCTATTTCTTCCTTTCACAAAACCAGAAGTAAACATGTATCCCTAGTAACGTAAGTGCTTACAAACATGCTTCTACATGTTGCAAAAATAAAGCAATAGTTTCGTATTCCTGTAACTTGTGTTACAATGCCTTTTGTTCTGTAGCTCACTGCCTGTTGTCGCATGCTACACACGTGTGTGTGTGTGTGTTTGTTTGGGTGTGTGGGTAGGTGAGTTTGTGTGTGCGTGTGTTTGTTTTAACTTGTGTTACAATGCCTTTTCTTCTGTAGCTCACTGCCTGTTGTCGCATGCTACACACGTGTGTGTGTGTGTGTTTGTGGGTGTGTGGGTAGGTGTGTTTGTGTGTGCGTGTTTTTTTAAAGGATTTGGATATATTGTATTAAAAATGTGTGTGTTTGTGCGTGTGTGTGTGTGTGTGTGTGTGTGCATGTTTTTTTTTTTCCATTTTCAGGTATATTCCTTGTGTTTTACCTTGGCAATAACAATATTTCAATTTATTTGACTATGGTTTTCTTTTTTAACCTCACTGTATTGTCCAATGTGTCATGAACATTTTCTGAGGCAATAGTACATCGGTACATGTCAGGAAATATTTGTATAAATGTTGTAGTTATGTTTAAATGACAACTGAAGCCCAAAACAAATATAAACACCTTGTTTAAGCATTTATTTGCTTTTGCAGGAAACTAACCCTAGCCCAGCTCGATGACCTGGTACATAGAACTGGGTTGCTGAAGGAGGCTGTAGTTGTTTTAGAGAGATTGCCATCTGATGGTGAGTTGTTTCATTTTTTAAAAATCTAGCATGTTTTATGTTGTAGTACTTATTCATCTGTGTAATCAATTCTGGTAAAACTGTCCTTACTTATTTGTTGATTTTGTTTATATGACGGTTTTCTTTGATTTCAGATCCCCTACAAGGTGTCTCTCAGGAGAACAACAGACGGAGAAGGACAAGGAGGAGGACGTGGAAAAGGAGGATGGCGAGGAGGAGAGGGACGAGGAGGAGAGGGACGAGGAGGGTGAGTTGTTAATAGGATACGATCCCCGAGTTATGGGATGGGTGATATGATAGCTTCCCCTAATGCTGTTTCCGCATACCCCCAAACACACAAAAAAAACAGACCCCAACAATCTCCGAGTCATGGATTTGTAAGGGTTAACAGGGCGCGAAATTAACCTTTTTCTTTTAGGGTAAACAGGACCCTTAACTTTTAAAAAGTGAGGGTCCTGTCTGAAATGTCAGGGTCCTAATACATAATAAACAATCGCACATAAAAAAAAATTCAAACACATTTTAATAAAACAGAACTTTAATTCCCTCTTTTTATTCATTAACAACGGATATGTTTAAATAAGCACTGGTACTCTATCTGAGTCCCAAATTTTTAATTGGAAAAATAAAAATCTCTCTCTCTCTCTCTCTCTCTCTCTCTCTGTGATTCTTTTTACTCTTTTTCTATAAAAATGTTTTGATTAATTACTTTCTCAATTAAAGTGTATTAATAATGTTAATACGTTAAGCTGCTTCATCTGAAACAAAATAAGCTTTAAAATAATGTTAGTTTTATCCCAACTTTTTTTAATTAGAAAAATCATATGAACACAGAAAATGACTATAACAGAAAATAATCTGTGCATTCATGCCTTGAGAGAGAATAGCTTAGAAAAATCGTTGATCCAGTAATATAGTTTTCTTTACCTTGCGCAAATGCTTGGTTTCCTCGTTTTTTGGCCTGAGTTTTGCACGGCTCACAGATCAACACTTCGACACCATTTTCTCGCCGAATGTTTCTGTGCCACGGAAATTTCTTAGACCATTCTTCTTGGTAGCTTCTGCTACCTTTTGCTTGCTCGTACTGCTTTTGTTTTTTCTTCCTTTCATCGTCGTTTTCTGTCGAGGCAGGTCTTTTTCCAAAAATGGAAAAGTATTTGCTCTTCTCACTAGCCATTTTCGGGATTCATAGTGAAAGCAGACGCTCGACAGTGAAAATACGAACAGCCCATTGATTGGCCAAAAAGTGTGACTCCGAGCCAATAAAAAAGACGTACTTAATATTATTCAAGGGTAATAACTCGAGTGACAAATACCTCGCATCCATAGCAACATATAGCGCGATGGGTACTCGACATCGATTTTCGAAGGTTTATTATTGCCTTCTACTTTTCACTCAAAAATAATTTTTGCATCGAAGATTTTTTTCAGTAAAAATGAATTGATTACTCAACTTTTTAACGTAGTTGACATTTTTTTTTGCGGGTAAATCGGGCACGCTAGAAATGAAAAGAGCGGGTCCGAATCAACATTTGAGGGTAATTCGCCCCGGACCCGCCTTAATTTCGCGCCCTGGTTAACCATAAGCGTCCATCTTTTGTTGTTCCAATATGGCGACGAAGAGACGACCGGCCATGTCTACCTCAGGAGATAGAAAGTAAGATATTAAATATATGTTATGTTTCGGGCTTATAATTGATATATTTATGTGTTTATGATTTGGTATAATTCATTTGATGTTGATCATTCAGCAATACTTTACACATAGCAAAATTTCATTGCGTACCGATAATGCGATAATGCGTATTCCACAATGTGCGTCATGGTCATGATGACGTACGCAGTATTCCCCCCCTCCTCCACCCCCAAACAAAACAAAACGTAACCATTGCTTTGTTTCTTGCTACACGTTCAATCTCTTACGTTATTTACTGTGTGACTTCTTCACGTCCGGTGTATTGAACAAACAGTACAAGTTATGTAAATCTGATGAATAAAAATTAATACAACAATGAAGAAACAAAATGGTAGAATTGTTTCCTCTATTTCTTCCTTTCACAAAACCAGAAGTAAACATGTATCCCTAGTAACGTAAGTGCTTACAAACATGCTTCTACATGTTGCAAAAATAAAGCAATAGTTTCGTATTCCTGTAACTTGTGTTACAATGCCTTTTGTTCTGTAGCTCACTGCCTGTTGTCGCATGCTACCAACACATACCTGTATTCTCCAACTAACCACCAACTCTACTACCCCTACCACCTTCACCAGAGGTCAGTGCGCCATTCTCTTCATGCTACCAACACACCTTGTACACTACCACCACCACACCACACAGGTGATGCACTCTCAACCCTGGGATTGACCCCATACCTTACCACCTTACCTACCAGGGGAATCTCCCCATGAGCTACCTTACACCTCACTCACCTTCACCGCCAGGGTCGGAGGGGAGATAAACAAGTCCGTTGATCGACCCTAGGGTCCCGACCTGGATGTAGTGAATCCCCTCGGCGTACTTCAGGGCGTGCACACCACCGGATGGATGTTACCCAAACTACCTCACCTTACCTTACCTACACAATGCCACCATTGGACACACACCCGCGAACCTAACCACCCTGGGACCTCTTGGCCATCACTGACCTCAAGACACCTAACCCTCACGGACAACCTTACCTAGTATTCACTAGCACAAACACCTTTTAATCACCGACCAAAAACCATCTTGGAGGCCTACCAACCACACCACCATACATCGAAATATTTCCGGTCGGAGACAAGAGGAAACCAACCAACCACCTCCGGGCACCTGCGGGTTCATATCCCAGGCACCCCTCCCCCCAACAAAAAACAGTGGCGGGCCATCACCTGTCATATACCCTAACACACTTATAACCACAAAATAAACCACTGGAAACGGCAAGGTACCCCGTTTTCACTAAAACCAACCAACCAACGACACACTCAAAAAAGTCACGGAGGACTCCAAACCTCGGGACCACGCCCCCCAGTGGTACTCTGGGGAGGGACCCCACTCTCACACAGAGTCCCCCTCCACACATCTTGTACCAACCATCACCACTACTACCATTATCCACCTACCTACATCACCCTATAGGCTGATCGCTCTGGTTCAAACGATAGTCTGACGGGTTACCAACTAGCACAGCGGGAGCGGTGGAGGGTGGAGGGGAGACGGGTTGGGATGGGGGCGAGGGGTTTGAGCGGCGGCGTCTTCTATAAAAAGGGACGCTCCGCTCAACTGGCGCGTATACATTAGAAGTCTCCTCTCTGAAAATCCTAATCGGGAAGAGAGGGGACTATAAACTGATACACGAACTGGCGCGCATTCACGACTCTAACACTGCACAATCAACAACGAGTACTTTGCACTGTTTGGGAAAACTATCATACCTTTACACGGAATACTTACTTACTGCATATCATGGCAGAGGAACCACCACTAACACCAACTACCGAGGATTTCCTGATGGATACAGACTGGGAGAATACCTCTGAGACTCAACTTCTGGCACCTACACCTCCAAACCTCAACAACACCAACAACTCTGATACTGTTGACTTCGTCGCCAACACCACCACCACCACCTCTACCACCTTCACTACTCACACCAGCTCTACCCAACCACTTACCACTACTACTACCACCACCCTCGATGATGCCTATACACCTTATCCCGAGGGACTTATCATACCTGACAGGGCTAGAAATTAACTTTTTTCTTTGGGGGCCACCGGGCCCCTTGATTGAAAAATTTGAGGGCCCACAAGCAACTTTCGGGGCCCAACTTGAAAAATAATGCAAACAAAAAAAACAAAAGAATTATTGACAATATAAGTAGAAAGTACAATTTGTCTGATAATCTAAAATAAAAACAATTGAATTTCCAATTGTGCTGAGTGATGTCATTTTTATTTGCCTTTTCTTTCACTTTCAAACATTACCAACAAAAAAAGGGGGAAAAAAAAACACACACATTCACTGACACACATATTCCAGTGACTAGTGAGCCTCAAATGGCCATTAAACAAAATATAAAAAAATCAAGTGAGTCTCTTGTATAATACTTTTCAGTTTTGTGACTGAGTATTGCACAATACACATCATTAAATTTTTAATATGAGTAACCTAACAAAAAATCTGACCTCAATGCACAAAAGTTCAAAACAAAACCATGAAAGAGAACTAAACTTAACAGTACACTTCCTCGTTCACTTCAAGGCCATGCCATGGAAATTTTTTTCCACCCTTCATTGTAGTTCCTTGATCTTTTTTCTTCTTCATACTTCTTTTTTCTCTCTTTTTCTTGTTCTTTCCTTTCGCCAACGTTTTCTTGTGGCGTCTTTCGCTTCCCAAAACTTGGAAAAACGCAATCGCGGATTGTTTTAGCAACTGTATGGCGACGATATGTAGCCATACTTTCGTACTTGCAAAGATGGACATTTTGCGCTTATGTTGTGCCATAGCCTTTTGTTTATTATATTAAAAAGATCGTGAAGTGTATATTAAACTTTTGAGTGCAAAATTAAAGGGTTTTCGCTTCTTTTGTGTTTTTTTTTTGTCCAAATTTAGGGCACCGGTGTGGGTTGCTTCCCTTGGCCCAAATACGAAACTGCCGAGTACAGCTAGTGTAGCAGACGAATTATTTTGCGGGCCAAGCGGGCCCTTCGTTTTTCAACTTTCCGAGCCCGAAATCAACTTTGCGGGTTTTTGGCCCCGGGCCCCCGCTAATTTCGAGCCCTGCCTGACACGCCACCCGGCGCCTACCCTACCTCAGCTTCGGCTACCACCACCTCCTCCACGGAGGAGTACCCTACTTACACACCGACTAAGAAGATCCCCCCATTGGGCAGTGGGGGGATTACACCCATGGCCAACGATCAGGACGAAGAACAACTTACTCGACTTTACCGGGAGCTGGCCCGGGTGGAAAGTCAATACCGTAATTGGAACACTATGGACCAACTACCCCGCAATCTCCGCTGGCGACCGCGGGTACATTTCCCCATGGCTATGGGGCTTACCGATGTGGGATTGGAATCCCTACATACACAGTTTGTCATTGATACTGTGACCGACCATGCTAGCAGAGCCAAATCCAGAATTCAGGAAAACATCAACAAACTACTGGCTGCTGTACGATTTACTCACTTGCAGCACAACCGTGCTCGACAAACCGGCGCAGCCGCCGCTACCACACCCAAACATCCAACCACCAACACTACCACCACCACCACCACTCCACCCAGGAGCTTGGAGTACCGATCACCACTAACCTCCACACCCACACCTCCACCATCGCGGCGCAGACGACATTACCCTGCGTCCCGCGACAGAGAGGAGAACGACGAGGACAGGCCAGTCACAATGAAAGACTTGGAGAAATTCTTCAAGAAAGACCAAAACAACAAATAAAAACAATACACACTAACAACTACCACCTACTCCATCACCTTTGGACTATTGTGAACCTTTACCAATCAACCAACCTCTTCAATGTGTACCCAGCAGACATGGAACAATAACTATGACTTTCACTTTTATTTACTCGAATTGTGTGGTTAAAGGGAACCCTACACCCTTTCCTCTTACTGATTTGACACTATGATGCTGCCATTCCACACCACAGCACTGACCAACAGAACAGTTGAACAATGATACTAAATACCTTTATTTCTGTACATCACTTGTTACCGAGTATGCAATGTTGTACACCGTTGCACTCATACCTACTATTACTATTATTATTGTTGATTTACTACACCCAAACCCAAGACGGGCCCAGGGGTAGACCTACTATTCATTGATTGCTTTAATGATTGAACCTTTGATTGAATATATGGCAACCATACCCTAAACGTACACACTGTGACTGGTCTCGATTTTTGTCATTCTTCACCTCTCCACCACTATATTCACTATCAACCTTGTACTTTGATTGTGAATGACCTTGCCTTCCTCCTCCCTCCTCTCCTTCCCTTCCTCCATCTCACTCTTCACTATCCCGCCTCTCTCAAACGCTACTGTCTACCATTCAAAGATGGCCTTGCCTTTCTCGGTCACCAATAACCACGATGGCGGTACCAACCGCGCACATCAAAGATAGTGCCTACGTACTAATACCAGACACGCTCGGCGCTGAACTCACGGAAACAATTGAAATGCGCAGCAGCAAAACAAACACCTGGCATCTCTGACCCTAACGGGACGCTAAAACCAACTACTGTCTACTATTATACATACTTTCTTATTCAAAAAACACACACAAAACCATTTGTATAGTGCTGACAAACACTATAATAACCACCATCAACTATTTTCACTTTTAAAAGCCAACTGACGATCACCGTGGCGGGTGTGAAACCGGTATTGGCTGCCAACCTAACCTCACTACCACCTAACCAATAACCATGAACCACCACAACACACCATTAGACACCTCCATTGTCAGGAAGGTAGTCTATGACTTTACCACAGGTGGACTCACGTCTGCTCAGGTTTCCCTCCTGTCAAAGGGACTCAAATTCATACCTTTTGAACTTCACCATACTACAAACCTCGATGCAGCCTTCGAACTATATCAACACAGACTACTGCTTAACCTCCATTTTGGAGAACAACCTACACTACCACTTACCAAGCTGGACAAACTTAAACCACCCTCTACCTGGTCACCTCCCTCTCCCCAACGGGATTGGGCACTATATTTACAACACCTTGGTGGATACCTACACAACCTACAAAACCAACTAAACATCCAACCAGAAAGGAAGAGGTCATAAGCTGGCAAAGGTCATGGCCCTCGCAACACTTGGTCACTGACCTCATCGACAGGACTGCAATCCTACCTCAAGTCCTGGGATCTTTCATAGAGCCAGATCTGGACGAGAAGAAACTCCCCCAATTTCTCAATTGGGAGGAGAAATTCAAACAAAAAGGTATATTCTGTCTTGGTTCTCTCTCTTTCTCATTATGTTAATGTCTGAATATTATTCTTTATTTTAATACTTTGGCACTGACGTAGTTACTTCATCTAACATAACTTTAAATATATTTCAATGTTTGGGGTACTTGGCGACAACCATACTTAGTTTGTTTTACCAATTGTGTCTCGTGGATGCCCAAATATAGACACCTTTACATTGCCACTAGAAGTCTTAACATCAATAAGGTGAAGCCTCATTTGCTCGCGATTTGTTACAGAAAACCTGCAAAAAAAATGCAAGGAGTTGGAGGCTGGGCTTCCGGCCACTGTCGTGCGATTCATCTGGCATACCCTACATTTTACACATACCTTGAATCCACGGGTAAGACTTTATATATATCAAATAACAAATTGTATTACTGCCAAAAAATTACATCCTGTATCGGCCAGCGCCTTCAGTCACCAAGTACGGCAAGATATGTGCAATATATTAATCCTCCAAAATACATAAAGCAATAATAACATAACAACAGGCTTTGTTTGTAATGCCCACAACAATACGTCTTTGTGTGATGACCTATGTGCCTTTTGTAATAACGTTCTTATTGCTATTTTCAGAGGAGTGAAGCCCAGCCTCCCTTTCGTCAGGCCATGTGGGCCCATGCAAAAGAAATCTTTACACGATTGGCCTCTGATGGTAAGCTATTGCTGTAAACAAATCTAGAATGCTTCATGTTTTAGTCCTTACTCATATGTGTAATCCATTTGGTTACAACTGTAGTTAGTTTCTTGTTGCTTTTCTTTATATTATGTTTTTAATTCCTTTCAGACCCCCTTAAAGGTCTCGCCCCGTCAGAGGATATTTACGATAAATACCTCCCTGATAGTGATGTGTACATGGAAGACATAGATGAGAACGAGACACCGGAAGAGAAAGCGGCCAGGGAGGCAGAGGAGGAGCAGATGAACAGGGAGGCGGAGGAGATGGGGGAGGACATAAAATGGCTGCCAAGCGATGTGATGTCCATCAGCTCTGAATCCGATACTGAGGGTATGTTCTTTTAAATGTTTTCTTATGAGGTTGTGCATGGGTGGTGGTGGAGCGTCAAGGTGCGGAAAAAGATATTGGAGGAGGAGGGAGGGGAGGGGGGTGGGATTAGCACAGTGATATTTTCAAGTACGTAATCGTTCTTTTTCAGCTCCACAGCCAGCTGCCCAGACCGCCATACCGCCTTCTCCACAGCCAGCTGCCCCTTCAATACAATACAATACAATACAAGGTTATTGCTTTAGGTCCAGCGGACTCTTCCGAGCCAAATCAGGACCAGAGAGACGTTATCTTAAAATATTATAAAATGATTCAAGTCTTAAAAAAGAAGCCTGTTACTCTTAAATACACAAACAAACTTTCACATGACACCTCTTTAAGAGACTTCTTTAAAACTGATGTATTAAAAATATATTATCTTTCTTCAATCAAATCACTAAATTCAGTCCTAATAAAATCCAAACTAAACAAAACATGTCGATACAATTTATATGCGATAGAACAAACCAACATCATGTAAAAATTGAAACAGATGTTGACCATTACATACTTTAAAAATCTCTTTGAAAGGTATGGAACCAAAATATGTTTCCCTTTCCTCAATCAAATCAGCACATTCAGACATAAAATGGCGAACAGAAAAAGATTGATCACATGCAAAGCACCATGGTGGTTCTTCTCCTTTTAAAAGGAAACTGTGGGTGACATAAGTATGCCTAAATATGAAGGCGAGATAACACTGTTTCTTCTTTGCGAGTGGATGCAAAGTTAGGCAAAGAAGTGGACAAATCGGGAAGAATTTGAAATAATTGCACAACTACAGAATGTGTCTGATAATTTCAAACATTATTGTCATAAAATGTACAAATGTCAATTTATAAAATTTCAGGGCACCTCTTCTCAAACTCAAAAAGATAAGGACAATAGAGCTCAAAGAAAAGGTGGCGGGTACGTTCTTTTGGTTCATTTCTATAATTCAGGTGAACAATGGTTCCTACATTATTCCAACAAATTATAATTATGATTATGATGATAATAATCTTTAGAATCACTTTTCATAGGAATACAAAAGTGCAATAAACAAATGCAGTAATAACTACAGAAATCAGTACATTGGTCATAATGATGGAAGCCATAAATTCCTGTGCTCTTGTTTAAAACAAGCTGAACCTTTGGCGTTTTTGTCCACAGACATCCGTTTTGAGGAGGCCAATCCCCTGGGCAACTACAGGAGAGCGTTTGATGATGCTTTCCTTCAGAATGCCACCAACTGGTTCCTCAATGCGAGGAACCAGTTGATGTGCATTGTGAGCACATCAAACGTCTCCCGCCCAGGGGAGATTGTCTGCATGACCCTGGGTGAGGTGCTGGAGGCCCGTGCCACCCAGGGCAAGATGATCATCCGTGTAAGTAATGTCATTTCTTGGGTTATACATCCTTGTTTGCAATATATAGTTGTAATATTAACATTCATTATAGGTTTTTTCTTTCATGTACATGTCTATATGTGTGCAGGTCAAACACCACAAAACAAGTGTGGCTGGAAGTCGGGAACTCATCCTCCACCATGAGGATTGGGTGCGCCTGCAACGGTAAGTAATATTAATATGGATGTGTCACGAAACCCTCCTGTTATGGTTACATGGCTCTGGAGCAAATGTTGCTTAGGGATGGACAGTGATTGAGGCAATGAGCACAGAACTGATTAGGTATTAAACTTTTCAAACACATTGATTCTTCACAAAGAAAGACTACATTGTTGCAGTCCACTGAGAATGAATACACTAACATTGGATATAGAGAAGAAAGAAGCGACATGTGAAGAATGGCCACAGATGCTTCCCTTCAAGTCATAATTACGAAGATGAAAAGTAGTTGTCTTACAGGATAGACATCGCTCCAATTTTCAGCCCTAATGCATGTTTGAGCATAAGTTTGTGTGAGTGCACAGAGTTGTGGCCTTCCACAGACTGTCTTATGGCTGTAGCCTCTTCGGTCAAAAGACGGTGGCAATCCAAACATAGTTTGTGTGCTAAGGCCCACTGTAATATTCTTCGATTGATGTTAATAACACATTACATTCCACAGCAAAGTGATCCATTTGTGGCACAAACATTCAGTATAGTCCAAAAAGATGCACTTTGGTCACTTGTCCACGGTTAGGGTTAGACACAGTATGCATGGTGAGAGTAGTTGATTGCATAACATTGCAGCATGTGTGGCTACCATCGTGCCATTCTTTTCTGTTTTAGGTATATCACAGTGGCCCGCTTGGCCGTGTGCGGCACTGCCCCAACTCATGGTGGAGCCCCCGTGTTCACTACGAGCACGGGGAAAGCCCTGACCTCCAGTCACTTTAACACTATTCACACCCAAGTGACTGGAAGCACCTGCACCCAGGTGCGAAAGGTGGTGTCACGGCAGGTAAGGGCAGTTACAGTCCAGTCAAGTCAAGTCAAGAAATCTTTATTTCACCAAAAATATGCAAACATTTTTAGTGTCACATTGCATACAAGGCAATCAAACATCAAAACAAAATTTATGCATCAAGACATTACAATACTCCTCTTTGGTAGAGTGATTCTTGACACTCATCTACTGTTTTATATTTCAGGCCAGAAACCTAGATGAGGTCACTCGCAAAAAAACCCGCTGAGTTCCTCCACCTCAGCCTGGCAACACAAACCACACATTACGCTGGAGATGTCCAAACCGACGTCAAGGTGGACGCCTTCATCTGCGTTGGGGCGGAGGTGTTTCAAGGTCAGTCAGTGATTATAAGTACCTTTGATTCTGTGCTTATCAAGTGTTCATAAGAACTTAAACTGGACTCTTTCAAACACGGGAAACACTAAACACAATTCATTGTGAAAATTTGTGCTCACCATTTCTTGGACGTACATGTGGTATAATATTACTTTCTTTATAATTCAAATCATTATCTGTACAATGTTACAGAAAACCACCAATAGTATAATTAACAGAGACAATACAACAATGACAGAGACTTAACTTCAACATTTTACACACAAGACACAAAGAAAACAATTGACCATGTACTTAATAGCATCATCAACATCCCTGTGTTTCATGTCTTTGCAGATGACCTTGCTAAGGCACCCCAGCCAGTCCCACCCATGGCAGACATCACCGGTAAGTCTCTAACATGTGCTGTAATGTCCACCACTTATACACCACATCATTTGTATTAATCAAACAGCAAATCATACATAGTTTATAATCACTGAATTTCTGGCAAAATAGTTACACAATTGCAGACAGTTGCTAGCATCATCAAGATCCACGTCTTCCATCTGTTTTCAGATACCTTTCCTGTGCTGCCTGTCCCCAGTCCTCAGCCAGGCCCCTCCTGGAAGGAGGACAGCACAGATGGTAAGTCTATAACATGTGCTAAAATTCCCACCACTTATTCACCATATCATTTGTAATCATTATACACCAAATGGTAAGCAGTATAATTAGTTCATTTATTGCTAAAGGGGTCAACAATTGCAGACAGTTACTAGCATCATCAAGATCCACGTTTTCAATCTATTTACAGAGACCATGCCAGCCCCACCCAGGCCACACAAAAGAAAGGCGCGATGCCTTTCTTCAAGTGAAGAAGAGGAAGACAGAACCGGTAAGTCTATAACATGTCCTATAATGTCCACCACCTATTCACCATATAATTTCTAATCATCAGAATACATGAAATCGTACCGAGTATAATTAGTGAAATTTTGTCACAAGGGGTACATAATTGCAGACACTTGCTAGCATCATCAAGATCCACGTTTTCAATCTATTTACAGTGACTGGAAGAACCTGCACACAAATAAGGAAGGTGGTGTCACGGCAGGTAAGGGCAGTTACAGTCCAGTCAAGTCAAGTCAAGAAATCTTTATTTCACCAAAAATATGCAAACATTTTTGGTGTCACATTGCATACAAGGCAATCAAACATCAAAACAAAATTTATACATCAAGACATTACAATACTCCTCTCTGGTAGAGTGGTTCTTGACACTCATCTACTGTTTTATATTTCAGGCCAGAAACCTAGACGAGGTCACGCGCAAAAAGACAGCGGAGTTCCTCCAACACAGCCTCGCAACACAGACGAAACATTATGCTGGGGATGTCCAAACTGACGTCAGGGTGGACGCCTTCATCCGCGTCGGGGCGGATGTGTTCCAAGGTCAGTCAGTGATTATAAGTACCTTTGATTCTGTGCTTATCAAGTGTTCATAAGAACTTAAACTGGACTCTTTCAAACACGGGAAACACTAAACACAATTCATTGTGAGAAGTTGTGCTCAGCATTTTTTTGACGTACATGTGGTATAACATTACTTTCTTTATAATTCAAAGCATTATCTGTACAATGTTACAGAAAACCACCAATAGTATAATAACAGAGACAATACAACAATGACAGAGACTTAACTTCAACATTTTACACACAAGACACAAAGAAAACAATTGACCATGTACTTAATAGCATCATCAACATCCCTGTGTTTCATGTTTTTGCAGATGACCTTGCTATGGCACCCCAGCAGGCACCAATGGCAGACATCACTGGTAAGTCTCTAACATGTGCTGTAATGTCCACCACTTATACACCACATCATTTGTATTCATCAAACAGCAAATCATACAGAGTTTATAATCACTGAATTTCTGGTAAAAAATAGTTAAACAATTGCAGAGAGTTTCTAGCATCAGCAAGATCCATGTTTTTCCATCTGTTTACAGAGACAGTGTCACCCAGGGAGGTCACGGGAGTGGAGCCAGTGGCAGGCCCTCCTAAAGAAGAAGACATCTCCAGTAAGTCTCTAACATGTGCTGTAATGTCCACCACTTATACACCACATCATTTGTATTCATCAAACAGCAAATCATACAGAGTTTATAATCAGTGAATTTCTGGCAAAATAGTTACACAATTGCAGACAGTTGCTAGCATCATCAAGATCCACGTCTTCCATCTGTTTTCAGATACCTTTCCTGTGCTGCCTGTCCCCAGTCCTCAGCCAGGCCCCTCCTGGAAGGAGGACAGCACAGATGGTAAGTCTATAACATGTGCTGAAATGTCCACCACTTATTCAACAAATTATTTGTAATCATTATACACCAAATGGTAAGCAGTATAATTAATCCCTTTATTGCTAAAGGGGTCAACAATTGCAGACAGTTGCTAGCATCATCAAGATACACGTCTTCCATCTGTTTACAAATACCTTTCCTGTGGTGACAGCCTCATTTCCAAGTCCTCAGCCAGGTCCCTCCTGGAAGGACGACAGCTCAGATGGTAAGTCTATAACATGTGCTAAAATGTCCACCACTTATTCAACAAATAATTTGTAATCATTATACACCAAATGCTAAGCAGTATAATTCTCCACTGTATCATTAACACTTGACCACATCTATTCCTTAATAATATTAAGCTAGTGTACATCTGTACATGACATAAAATATTTCATTACATGTTGTAGGTATGTTTTCATAACCAGTATGGCCACACACAAAATATGCATGTTGCAAATACACACGTTGTTTAAGCATGTCTTTGCTTTTGCAGAAACCTCTCCAATTCTGATCTGGATTTCCTCATGGATGCCACATTACTGAGGAAAGAGGTTTATATGGCTTTTTACCAACCCACGTTTCTGGAAAGGAAGCTACCTTCCTTCCAAAATTGGGACGAAACATTGAAACAAAGAGGTAGATTCTCTATAACTTATATCTCTTTCATACTATCTTGGTGTCTTAATATTTCTATCTATTTTTATAATTGATCAATGCCGTAGTTCCTTCATATTACAGACCTTAAAACCTATTACTATGTTTTGGGTTATTCATCATAAATTGTAAGATATAATGGTTGTCCTATTCCCTATTTCATTGGGGTATTTGGCGACTACCATAATTACTATGTTTCACCAAATGTGCATCATCTTTGCCGATCTCAGACACCTTCACAATGCCATTTGAAGTTTTTTAAGTATTAAAGTGGAACCTTCTTTCCTCTATTTGTTACAGAGCAACAGTTTACACAAGAACTTGCCGAGCTGGAGGCTCGCGTCCCTCCCTACCTCAGGGATTATTGCCTGAAAAAACTCAGGACTTCTCATGCCTGCAACCCCCCGGTAAGACTTTATATATAAAACATAACCAAATGCATTACTACAAAACAAATTACATTCCTCACCTATGTGCCTTTTGTTATAACATGGATTTTTATATTTTCAGAAATTCGGAGAGGAACCCAAACCACCCTACTTGCCAATTTACTATGCCCACGCAAAAGCGGTGTTGGCGAGATTGGCATCTGATAGTAAGTTTTTGCTTTTTCAACAACATATAGCCTGTTTTTTTTTGTAGTACTTACCCATCTTTGTCATCCATTTGCGTAAAAATGTTAATTTTGCATTGCTTTGGTTTATATACTGTTCTTGTTTTCTTTCAGATCCCTTCCGCGATTTTCCAAAATACGTACAAAAAAAAGATAAGGACGACGACAACAACGACCAACAGAAAGAGGATATTGACAACAGCAAGGACAAGACAGAGGACGAAGTGGAGGAGGACACCACAGACAACCAGGAGGAAGAGGAGGCGATGACCATCATAAGCCTTGCTTCATCTGATGATGATAAGGACGACGACAACAACGACCAACAGAAAGAGGATATTGACAACAGCAAGGACAAGACAGAGGACGAAGTGGAGGAGGACACCAGGGACGAGGAGGAAGAGGAGGCGATGACCATCATAAGCATTGCTTCATCTGATGATGATGGTATGTTTACAATGTTGTTGTTTTTTCTTATAACGTTGTGCATGTTATGCTGCGTCGTGGTAGGTAAAAGGATATGGCAGGAAGTGGGAGGGGAGGGGGCTGGCCTTACCACAGTGACAGATTCATTTATGTACTCATTCTTAGTCAACCATGATTCAAACAAATAGTGTTACTGATACAATGCTCTTTGTTAAATATTTAATTCAACTATATTTCATTACTAATTCATCTATCAAATTACTCTTCATCACATACACACAAAATAAATTTTACAGTACATTAATGCTGGTTTCTGTGCTATTGTCTTTCTAGTGCATGATCCAGACTATGACTTTAGCAAGGAGTGGAAAGAACTCCAAAATACAAAAAAGAAGGAGAAAGAGATACAGGCATTGTTAAGGTAAGACATATATAGATACATATGGACCCTGGCTTTATTTACGGACTCGCAGGCATATGATACACATGTCAGTGTAATTCCTAGCAATGTGGGTCTATGTCATCACCCCTGCAAGCCCATGCTGCGCTGTATGAAGATGTCCAAGAGTGTTGGAGATAGTAGGCACCGATTGCTTTTCTGAACCAGTTTCCGATGGCGCTGTTGTGGAGGAATGCGCTGGTAGCCTTGTATTACAGGCTTTTGATGAATTCCAAAATTTCAGGGCTCATGTTGTACACTCTCATGGTTGCCCACAGAGCTGAAGCCCAGACTCAGTCAAACGCCTTCTTGAAGTCTACAAACACATCATATACATGTTGTTCGTGCTATAGGCCTTTCTCGCACATTATTCTTAGGTAGAAAATATGTTTACTGGTACTTCGCCCTGCCCTGAATTCTGCTTGGTCTTCCGCTAGCATGTGCTCAGCAGTAGTCTTCAGGCAAATGTCATAACTCTTTACTTCATTACAAACACATTAGTGGTCAATACTACTCTATTGTCATCACTAACATAACTTTTTCCTATTTGTGCTTCTTTTGTTGGAACACACATTTTCTGATGTTGTTTCACACAGTTAATGTTATAACATTTTTCTTTGGTAGTTGTACAACAGCTCCAACTCCAGGACCATCACAGGTTACGCCAGCAGAGAACAAACCAGACCAGCCACCTAAGGCCACAAGGAAGAGGTAAGTACAGCTTAATTTTACCCAGCACATACAGCCTGGAATAGCACTAGTGAATACCTACTGAGCATACAAATGAGGCATGAGGCAAATATGATGAGTCTTTTGGATGCAAACAATACAAATGCTGTTGCTTCTCATTACGCCAGAAATAAGTTTAATCAACCCATAACACCAAATATAAATACATTTCTTTCAGGCATTACATTGTTATTAAGTGCCTGGCTACTTATACAAGCAATTCATCCATTATTACATATCCTATACCCTCACAAGCTTGCACACACACGAACCCTCACGCCATATTTTGTAGCACCTTGTTATTTTGGTATCATAAACAAGAAGGGGACAAAAATTTAACATTGAAGGGTTTGTTTCAGGGCTTACAGATGCCCCTACTGTGAATTAGTGGTCCCAAATCTTGTGCAACACATGACACAAATACACAAAGTTAGCATTCCACCTCAAGCAGTTAAGCCAGAAGAGAACAAACCAGATCAGCCACCTAAGGCCACAAGGAAGAGGTAAGTACAGCTTAATTTTACCCAGTACATACAGCCTGGAAGTGGACGCCGTCATTGTCAGTACTCATAGTTGCAGCATAATCAGCAATAGTAGTGTTTGCTTGTAGCATTTGGTTGTAGTATAATACATACAGCATAATGCTTATTTTTATGACGTTCAGCAAACAAAACATATAAATTAAATATATGTAACAATCACAATTCTTGTGGTTATCAGTTTTCAACTGTTTTGGATGTAGATCATGATGATGATGATGATGATGATCAGATGATGATGATGATGATTAGGGCCTTTTTTTTCTTTCTATTAAGGACTTCCTCAACTACCTGTTGGCCATTCATACTGGCACCCTCACCAACATGAAGGTAGATTCCAACATCGTTAACGCGGTGCTGAAAAGACTGCAAATGGCCAAGTGAGTTTCTTTCACTTTGGCAACATACATGTGTGGTAACTTGACCAGGCAGGAACATGTTACACTGCCAAACAAAATTCTACTGTGGTTTAACAATAACCTTTTCCAATACATGTACTTGGAAGAACCCTACTGGTTAAAAATGTCTAGTATTATTTATTTCAAATGAGGTTTCACACTGTATGGTGATTTATTACAATTACATTCTCGATCGCCTCCCATATGGCACGAAAAATAACAATCTACCTAAGTAAGTCTGAACTTCAAATTTTGCTTTTACAGAATCACTTATAAACTGTGTCTGATGCTTTAAAACATTAATGTAATAAAATTTACACATTTCCATTTCCACATTTTCAGAGGACCGCTCCAAAAATTAAAGAAAACCAGACAAGTCCAACTGAACGAGCAGGTGGCGGGTAATTTTCCTCTTTTCATTTTTCGCAATCAGGTGATTGTTGGATTGAGTGATTGTTGCTTTAGGTCCAGCGGACTCTTCCGAGCCAAATCAGGACCAGAATCAGGTGATGGATGATTGCAAAATTAGTCACAACAAATCATGATGAATATGATGATGACTATGAAGAGAAGCATTCCATTTACTAAACAACCAGTGCAATACATCAATACAGTAAGAAATATTGAACTCAGTACATTGGTCATAATGATGGACGTCACATATGCATGTGCTTTTGTTTCAAACAAGATGAAACTTTGTCATTTTTGTCCCCAGACATAAGATTTGAGCAGCTGCATCCCCTGGCGGGATACCGCTAGGCATTTGACAATGCCTTGCGAGGTAATGCCACCAACTGGTTCCTCACTGTGAGGGACCAGTTGATGTGTATCCTTTCTACCTCAAATGTATCTCGGCCAGGGGAAATCATCTCTATGACTCTGGACGAGGTGAACAACGGAAGGACAGTGCACGGCAAGAGAGTCATACGCGTAAGTAATGTACTTTCTGGTGTTATCATTGCTTTTGGGTAACATATAGTGGTAATATACACAGTCAAAATAAGATTGATTTTAAAATTCATGTGTATATGTGTGCAGGTCAAGCAGCATAAAACTTCATCATCTGGGTCCCGTGAACTCATACTACATCACGAGGACTGGGTGCGCCTGCTAAAGTAAGTAATATTAATAGTGTGGTGTCACTAAAAACTCCCGTTATGGATACAAGGATTAGGACTGAATGTTACTTCTGGTTAGACAGTGCTTGAGGCAATGGCCAGAAAACTGCATGTGTACAAACCCTTTCATAAAATGTGCTTGTCAACAATCAAAGACTACACTTTTCCAGTGCACTGAGAGGAAAATTAGTTGTCTTACATTTTAAACATTGCAATTTTCAGGACTAACCCTAACCCTGCATGTTTGATCATAACTTTATGTGAGATGTGGACTTCCACCGAGTGCCTCTAGGCTTAAGCCTCTTCTATCAAAAGACAAGGCACAGTGCAAGGAGGTAGAAGAAGGGGGAGACCGAAAAAGAGGTGGGAGGACAACATTCGAGAATGGACTGGTTTGACACTGAGCCAAGCCATGAGGGCTGCTGAGGACAGAGAAAGATGGAGTATGCTGGTTAAGCGATCATCTGTGGTGCCCCTACGACCTTCGGGTTATGGGACAGGATAGGGATAGGATAGGATCAAAAGACAGTGGCAATCCAAACCATAGTTTGTCTGGTAATGCCCAATGTGATATTACTGTATTGATCTTCATAGAACATTACATTCCACAGCAAAATGGCAAAAACATTACTCAGTGTAGTCCAAACACACTACATTTGGTAATATGTCGACATGTCATCTAGACACAGTGTGCATGATCACAGTAGTTGACTGCAAAACATTGCAGCATGTGTGGCTACAAACGTGCCCTTTCTTTTTTTAGATACATACAGATGTGCCGGATAGCTATTTACCACTATGTGGACACCACCCCTTCTGCCTTTGTCTTCACCACCTCCACTGGCAAGGCACTGACCTCGTCGCAGTTTAACACCATCCACACCAACATCGTGGGCCACACTTGTACGGAAATCAGGAAGGTGGTGTCGCGGCAGGTAACGGCAGTTAAAAACTAGTCCAGTTCATTCAAAATATATTTAGTCCACAAAACCATTAACATAATTTGTGGTTTCACATTGCATATGTAGCAATCAAACATCACAAACAGATTCATACAAGACATGACAACAATCCTCTCTGCTACAATGGCTCTTGACCATCATATACTGTTTTTAATTTCAGGTCCGAAGCAAAGAAGAGGTGGTACGGAAGAAGACCGCGGCACTCCTCCACCACACTTTGCCCACGCAGACTAAATACTACGCTGGTGACGCCCACACGGAAGACAAAATTGAAGCGTTCTGCCGTGTAGGCCAGGATGTATTTCAAGGTGAGTCATTGTGTATCATTACCTTGCCTTATGTGCTTTCAACTTCTTTATATTAACTGCAGCGGGACTCTTTAATAACCTATAAACAGTAATCACCATTCATTAGCATTACTTTTCATCAGCAGTAACTTCAATTCAATATTGTCAAGACATAAAACAAGTTGGGCAAATAACCACGTCGTTAATAGCATCATCAACATCCATGTATTTCATGTATTTGCAGACGAACTTGCTATCCAAGACCAGCCAGTCCTCGAGACGGAGCTCCCTGATCTAGACCTCATCAAGACGATCACAAGTAAGTCACTGGAAATGTCCTTTCATTGAGTGGAATACATAGCAAGGGGCCTAAAACTTGATAGTTGATTCATGTATATATCGTAATTGGTGGGTTGAGTTAGGGTTGGTTAGTTTTCCACACAACACAACACATAATGCATTTCCTGTCTTAGTGATTATTACTTTCTAGGCACTGTGTGGTCATAGCATGTGCTATAATGTCAACCAATTATTCATGACATAATTAATAAGCATGCTACAGGATATCGTACAGAGTATAATGAAATAAACAAACCAACAATTTCAGTACATTTATTGCAACACGCCTTAACAATTGGAGACAATTGCTACCATCTACAAGATCCACGTTGTTTTTTTTTCTATGTACAGCAACCGTGGCACAGACAGAGGGGCCACCACCACAACCACCATCAGAGGATGACATAGCTGGTCCTTCCAGCAAACCTGACTCATCCGGTAAGTCTATAACATGTGGTATACTGTCCAACACTTCTTCCACAGAACATTGGGAAGCATGCTCAAAGAAAATTGTACAGATTATAATACACGATACAAACCAACCATTTCAGTTAAGTTGTTGCCAAACAGCTCAACTATTGGAGAAAGTTTTCTTAGCATCATCACTATCCATGTTTTCCATCTATTTACAGATACCTCGCTGGTTGTGGCGGAGAAGCAACTTCGGCGCGGCCCCTGCCTCTCCTCAAGCGATGATGACGAGGGAGACACAAGCGGTAAGTCTATAACATGTGCTATAATGTCAACCACTTATTCACCACGTAATGTTTAATCATCACAAATGAAATCCTACAGAATATAACACATGAATTTATTCAACAGGAGGTAAACCATTACAGAGAGTGGCTAGCATCATCTAGATGCACCTTTTCTATTTATTTACAGGTAGCGTGGCGGCCCCACCAAGACCACGAACCTTCAAACCACCTGCTCTCATCTCCACAGATGAGGAAGGAAACACCAGCGGTAAGTCTCAAAAAGGTGCTATAATGTCCACCACTTATTCCACATATACTTTGTAATCCTAATAAACTACATCGCTAATAGTATAATAAGTGAATTTATTGCTCATTGCATAACCCATTGCTTACACTTGCTAGCATCATCAAGAGGCACGTTTTCTATCTGTTTACAGATGGCGTGGCAGCCCCAAAAATATGCAAGAGAAAGAGACCCTGCCTCTCCTCAAGCGATGATGACGAGGGAGACACAACCGGTAACTCAAATAACATGTGCTATAATGTCAACCACTTATTCACAACATAATTTGTAATCATATTACAGAAAGTCGTACACATTACAAGAAATTTAGTTATTGCACTAGGGCTAAAACATGGCTTGAATCATCAAGATGCACGTTTTCTATCTCTTTACAGATCATTCAGTGGGAGCCACAACAATTAAAAAACATAAGAGCAAGCCAGTAGTCCCTATGCTCCTTCTAACCGAAGCAGACGTCACCAAACTACAAAGCTAGAAGAGAGAGACCTCTCCACTCAAAGAACACGAAGTAAGTCACATTGATGTTTCAGTCTTTACAACCTATTTCCATTTTATGTCTTATGCTTTGGGTCATACTCATTTCAAGTATTCACTCTTTTGTACATCTTATTCATTACATTGCAATCTTTGAATTGTCCATGCATCTCTTATGTTATGGTGTTCTAATTATGTTATACCACTGTGGATGTGATGCCACTCACACAGACAGTCATACAGAAATGTGTCCAACTTAGTTCAAATCAATGTTCACTTTCATAAGCAAACAACATTCTTTTCTGTTTCAGATCCCTACAGACAAGAGGCTGAAGTGGGACAGGGGGGAGCATAAATTAATTCACAAGTATTTTGGCCAATATAGGGGGAAAAGGGGGGTGGGAGGAATTACAAAAAGTCTCATTCGTACAATTCTGGATCACTTCCCAGAAGCTAAGCTAGGTTTGAAGGGAAAGTCCACGGATCAAATTAGGGATAAAATCAGGGGGTGGAAGAAAATTTTATAAATTCTAATACATTTTGGTGAGGGGGGGGGGGGATAGGGCTTAGGTTACGACCCACGTCAGCCACACGCACCAGCAGCCTTCACTGCGTGCACTTTTCAACCCTGACCACAAGCGTTGGTACTGCGAATGGAACAAATGTAAATAGATGTATATATATATATATATATGGAGAGAATGAGAGGCAAAGACATTTAATTGAGAATTATGTACTATTAATGCTTGGTAACGTGTGTGCATGTGTTGCAATGTATAATGGTCATTCCTATTTTACCTCCTTTTGATTGTTATTTGCTTATTGCTTTTCAAAAAAACATAGTGAAGATGTTTATAGTAACTATTTTGTTTAGTTGTCGTTTCAGCTCTTGTTCTTCATCACTAACAAATATAAATAGATGTATATATATATGGAGAGAATGAGAGGCAAAGACATTTAATTGAGAATTATGTACTCAGACCTGCTTACCTCAAAATTTTTTTGTCAGTACTCCAGGCACTTCAAAACCAGATTTTGGAAATCATGACCAGATTCTGACTTTCGGTATTTATATACTGTCGTTATTTTACGTGAACCAAAATAATGATAATAAATAAATAAAAATATAGAACTGTGTAAACGTATTGTCATTATTCATCTTAATTTGCTCTTAGCTAAATTTTCATATATTATTACACACGTAAAATAAATCAAGAAACGGTACACTGTTCAATAAATTTATTGTTTAAAAATTAGGGTGCTTAATTGAAAAACAATGCAAAAGTGTTAGGCCACCACATCAACATAATATGTGATAATGATCTACTTGTATTTTTTTTTAAAAACATGCATGTATGCACTTTTAAGTTGCTGCAGTTCTTTTTTTGTAAAAGAGCTTTCAGGTCTGAACATACCTACCATCAGTGGGTCAACAGCATCTTTGCCCATACTGGACCTACTGTCAGTGGACGTTTTACGTACGCAACTAAACTCCCTCTCACAAGCAGCACTGTTGTGTGGGATGGTGCAGAGTCCCAGCATGAACTGGCACAGTTGCAAAAGCTAAGGGTGTTTTTGCACCCAAAATTCGTCCACCTGCATAGCTGGGCCCCACCAATCCCTTGACATCAGTTGACTGATACTCGGAGAATTGCTCCTGATTTGTTCAGATGTATTTGGTGGAAAGAGTGCAGGGAATCGCTTCACAAAAAAGCGTAGATCTTGGGAAGATGCAGTCAACTGAACTGAAGGACATATGATTCTGCAGTGCTGGAGCAAAGGGTCAGTGAGGGGCAGTCTCAGGAGAAGATAGCTACAAATTTCCTCAAAGTATGCACGGACTGAAGCATATAATGTTGCAATACGTTCAGATTTTAGGTTGTAGTCTTTGGGACTGTCAAGCATTTTCCTTGCCTGATCACCAACCAGCAGGTCTTCATCAGCTACCAAACAAGGCCAATTTCTTTAATAAGAAACCAGAAATGTCTGTTTTCGTTTCACACAAACACGCTTGGATGAACTCGCCACCTCAACATCTGAATCATCATCTGTTGTTTCATGAATTCTTTTCTCCATGACAATTAAATATTTGCAGAGTATACACTTGAAAAACACAATGCTATCCAATGAGTTATAGTTTTCTGGCGCAATTTGTTTAGCTTCCGCTTCCGGTTAAGTGTACTTTTTACCAAAATTTGTAAAAAAATAAAAAAATAAAAAAATAAATTTTGTTGGTCGATTTTCGTATTTTTAAAAAAGAGATCGTAACAGCGTACTCGAGGTCAAAATATCGGGACAATACGGCGAAATACGGACGGGTAAGCAGGTCTGTGTACTATTAATGCTTGGTAACGTGTGTGCATGTGTTGCAATGTATGTGTGTCAGTGATGTAACATATTTCTATGTATGTGTGACATTTGTACAGAATACACTGAGCATAAGGTTTAGGAAACATGTGCTTTATACTTATTGTTAATCTAATATGCATGTAAATATATGTACATAGAGAGAGAGACAGAGACAGAGATAGACAGAGAGACAGATAGAGAGAGACAGCAATTTCAGTACTAATTATGAAGTTTGAATGCTTGTAAAGGTGTGTGCATCTGTTCAAAGAGTTGTGTATGTGTGATGTAGCATATTTATATGTATTTGTCTGTGTGCGTGCATGTGTATATATTTTATATACAGGGTATTGGGAGGGAATGGACTTATTATGCACTTTTTGTACTTATATGTTGAACGACAATAAATTGATAAGAGGCAAGAAGCCCATTTTGTACATGCAGTGTGTGTGTGTGTGTGTATGTGGCTAAAGATCACCCAAGGTCAAGGACACACTGGCAAGAGAATTCAAACATCAAAGGGAAATGTGACGTCAGTAGTCAGTATGGCTCATTACCACCTACACACACACACACACACTGACAACTTCATGTAGGCCTATGTATGTATGTATGTATGTCTGTATGTATGTAGGTTACAGCTCACAAATAGGAAGGAGAGCTTTTGTGTGTGTGTGTATGTGGCTAAAGATCACACAAGTACACACACACTGACAAGAGAATTCAAACATCAAAGGGAAATGTGCCGCCAGCTATCCTAACAGTTTGAAAGTTATGACGCGACACACACACACACGCACACACACACACACACAATGCCAACTGATTGCAACTATGAGGAATGCACTCATGTTTCTCTTGTTCCTAAGCTTTCAGTTACCTCCCTTTCAATGTTATTAATGTGACGTTTTAATTTCTCTAATATTTGCTGATCGAGTCCTGAGGTTATCACCCTTCTTAAAAGACTTTTGGGTAAATCTTTAAACTACCGTCTTCAAACAAAATAAAAATGGGGAACGCAATTTTGATTATTTAAAATTATTTTATGTTGTAATTAAAATGTATGTTCCAAAACCCATCTGTTTAGGCATTTTGTTATAAGTTGATTTGTTGCTTGATAATAAATGGTTAGCCAATAGTCCCCTATACCCTAATGTGTCCGGGGACGTTAATCTAATTCAATACAATACAATACAAAATGGTTAGCCATTCCATCTCTAGAGTTCACATTCTAGAACTTTTGAAGGGTGCTCATGAAAAGCCCTGGAATCTAGGTTGAGCACTTAGCCAAAAAGAAAAAGAAAATATAATTAGTTAGCTAATTGGGGGCATTTAAGAGTACTATATAGGATTTATTTTGTATTGGCCTTTAGGAGGGTCATGTCAATCAAACAGTCACCTCTCCCCAACCTCTTCTTCGATTCTTGCCATGTTCGGGGACTAAGTGCCTGGGTGGGGCTTGAACATAAGTGGTAAATACGAACAGGCTAGGTGTAGTGGTTCTTGACTTATTGCATTTATACGACGCAAATCACGCAAAGATTGTACAGGATGGTCATCTCAATCAAACAGTCACCTCTCCCCAACCCTGAGGGTAATCTTTCCATGTTCGGGGACAAAGGGCATGGATGAGGCTTGAACATAACTGGTAAATACTAAGACACTGGGTGCAGTGGTTCTCGACTTACTGCATTTATAAGAGGCGAATCGCGCAACTCTTCTATTTATGTATATCTACTTCATGGGGTCAACAGTTTCAGTGTATTTTATCCCATATCTCCGTTGTATCTTATCACCCGGGGCTGGAATTGGGTACATAAGATAAACTAATTAAGATGATCATTTTGACACCATCCCCATCCAAATCCATCAAGAATTAGGGGATAGAATAGGGTTGGATAAGTTTAGGATAGGGTTGGATATCAACTTCAACATCATAGTACATGAGATTTTCTTCATAATTCCAATCTGTTGGCAGTGTGTGTGTGTATGTGGCTAAAGATCACCCAAGGTCAAGGACACACTGGCAAGAGAATGGAAACATCAAAGGGAAATGTGCCCCCAGCTCTCCTCAAAGGGGTATGACGTCACACACACACTGCCAACAGATTGCAACTATGAAGACCATCACACATAAGGACAATAAGAAATATAGGACTGCACATAGTTCTATTACTTGAGCAACTTCTTATATGACTTTATTTTCAAAATTATAATTAAACGGCTTAAGCTAATGAGATGGTTTTTGGTATGTGCATTCACCTCATCACCCTCTACCTAACCCTGCATATTTCATGCAAATCGGTTCAGTAGTTTGGGCTCTGGCCTAGGGAGCTGGAGAAGGGGAGTGATACCAAACCTATTTTATCCTATATCTCCGTTGTATCTTTACATACGGGGATGCCCTTTGGTACATAAGATACACTCATCGAGCTGATCCTTTGACAAAAAACCGCATCAAAATCGGTTCACAAACAAAAAAGTTGAATCTTTTGTTATCTTATATCTCCGTTGTATCTTATTATCCCAAACAAAATTTCACTGAAGAATGATCGCGCTATCGAGCTGATCATTTGGCAACAAACCCGATTAAAATCGGTTAAGAAATACGGGCAGGGCATTGAAAAACAGGTGCAGACGAACTTATTTGCAAACTGACTGAAAAAGATGCGCGCTATCGAGCTGATCATTTTGACACCATCTCCATCAAAATCTGACAAGAATCACGTGCAGGCCATCCAAAAAACATTTTTGAAAAGCAGAAGACCAATTTGCAAAAATGACTGAAAAAGAATTGCCCTATTGTGCTGATCATTTGTACACCATCCCCACAAAAATCGAGCAAGAATTAGAGTGAGTTTGTTCTATTTTCAAAATTATAATTAAAGGGCTTAAGCTAATGAGATGGTTTTTGGGAAATGCATTCACCTCAACACCCTCTACCTAACCCTGCATATTTCATGCAAATCGGTTCAGTAGTTTGGGCTCTGCCCCCGAGAGCTGGAGGTGGGAACTTAGAGAAATGGGGAGGGATACCAAACCTATTTTATCCTATATCTCCGTTGTTTCTTTACATACGGGGATGCCCTTGGGTACATAAGATACACTCATCGAGCTGATCCTTTGGCAAAAAAACGCATCAAAATCGGTTCACAAACAAAAAAGTTGAATCTTTTGTTATCTCATATCTCCGTTGTATCTTATTATCCCAAAACCAATTTCACTGACAAATGATCGCGCTATCGAGCTGATCATTTGGCAACAAACCCGATTAAAATCGGTAAAGAAATACGGGCAGGGCATTGAAAAACCTAAACCAGGTGCATAGGACCTAATTTGCAAATTGACTGAAAAAGATGCGCGCTATCGAGCTGATCATTTTGACACCATCCCCATCAAAATCTGACAAGAATTACGTGCAGGGCATCCACAAACATTTGTGAAAAGCAGACGACCAATTTGCAAACTTGATATAAAAAGAATCGCACTATTGCACTGATCATTTGATACCATCCCCACAAAAATCGAGCAAGAATTAGAGTGAGTTTGTTCTTTACCATGTATAGTTCAAAATGGCAACACTCATTGTGACCAGAAAATAATTTCAACAGGGCAACACTCATTGTGACCAAAACCATCCCCACAAAAATGGAGCAAGAATTAGAGTGAGTTTGTTCTTTAGCATGTATAGCTGCAAATGGCAACACTCATTGTGACCACAAAAAATATTTTCAAGAGGGCAACACTCATTGTGACCCAAAATTAATTCATTGATTTAATTTAAATTTAATTTACTGAATTATCCTCCCATGAGGAAGAGTTGTGGTCCTTGTACTAAGAAATGGTAGCCGGTGTCAGATACAACAGAGAAATCTTAAGCGGAGGTGATGGCAAGCACTCCGATGAAAAAAGTATGGAAAAGGCCTCAAAAACAGTTGATTTTGACTAATGGGCCCCGGAGTTGCCAAAAAGGTCCTTGCCCAAAACTGTTTCCATATTCCAGTGTGGCACCTAGGTAGGATAACAGTTCCCCGAGGCAGGATTTGAAATAGTCATGAAGTACCCCGGCGTGGCAAGACGTCCTAAAAATGGTAACCTCGGGGTTCTTCTTATCCTACCTCGGAGACAAAAAGTGGTGCCCCGACGCATTTAACATAGCCCTAACCCTAACCATAACCGTCACCTTGGAGACATGGGGGACATTTTTAATTCCGAAAAAAAAAATTAAAAAAAAAAAAGATAGTTAGAGCCCTAATCTATACGGGAATAGATCCGCCATCAAGAGAGCTATCGATTTATATATTTACATCAATAGGGTTAGTAACCGTTAGAAAAATAATTCGATTTTATAGGTTGCAGGAAGCGCAGACATAGACCTCAGATAGGGTTAGGCACTTAGGAAAATGCAAGGATCCAGCTAATTACAGGGTTTGGGAGGGATAGGGAGGCTGTTTTAGAAAGTGCACTAACCCTGGCAAACCCCATAAAAAAATTTTTTGGCTCAGAACTTTGCCACTTGGATGGGGTCAAACACAAACTCAAACTGGGGACTAGGCTGGTTGGTTTTGAGGCCTGAAAGTCAAAAATTTCAAAAAAATAACACCTTTGAGATTTTAACAGGGTTAGAAAGAGCGTGAAAAGTTATGTGAGGCAATGTATTTTCATGCTTGGAAAAAAATCGGATCGGCCGCTATAGGCCCGAGTTCGGGTCCAAAAATGTCCCCGATGTCCGATCCTGCCAAGGTTTTTTCAAAATAGGGGTCAAACTAAAAAGAGTTGCTGTAAGCATATATAATGAAAAAACTCACATTTAAATAGACAAATATTGCTATATCAAGCATTTTTGAATTTGGGGGGAAACTTTTTACTTGATAATAACACTCACAAAACTTTTTTGGCGCGATTGTCCTTTACACAGCTTAAAGGGCATCACAGTATCTATCTACACACCAAATTTCATAAGCATAACTTTTATAGTTTGGGAAATACTTAAATGTGAAAATAAATGCTAAAAATGACTTATAAAATACGTCAAAAATAGGTGTGACGTCATAACATTTTTTTTAAAAAAAAACAATTGTATGTATAATTAAGCCCATTCAATTACCTACATGACGATATGAAAATCATTTGCATAGCTCAATTATTGAGTTTTGGGTGAATTTTTTAGTGACCCCACCCCTAAAATCATCTCCACAAACGCCATTTTGCGATTATTTCAAAAACGGCTCGATAGATTTTTTCCATTTTCGAGTATGTTGTAGACAGTTATTGCCCTCACATGCACAGCGAGTTTAAACAAAATCGCCAGGACAGTTTTTGTGCAATTAGGGTCAGAAAGTGAAACTTGTTTACTTGCTACAGCCTCGTTTTCAAAGGGTTAGGGCTGATCTTTGCAGGCTTTAGGAGCTCAAGGCAATGCCAATGTGCCCACATACCCAAAAAAATTTAAATTTTTTTAAAATAATTTTTACCCTAAACAATCTGATACATCATGTCTTATTGTGAAGGACCCTGTTTTGTGCTCACCCCTCCCCAAAATTAAACCGCTTGTTGGATTTTTACGCTTTCTTACCCAAAGTAGGATTAGCCTTTCCTGAATATACCCCTGCTAGAATTATGATACTATCTTTTATGGTTCGGATTCTACATGCATTCAAAGACCACCACTGTCAACAAAAATTTGAAAAAAAAAACGTTTTTTTAACCTCCCTTCCTCATTTTTGCAGATAGGGACCCAGAATTTTGATACAACACAGACAGCTACATTCCTCACAATGTCCTAAAAGGATTTTTCATTCCATATTACCCAGGAGCCACAAGAGTCAAAAAACTGACGTCCCCCATGTCAGTCCTGGAAAAGTGCACAGGGTTAGCACACACTAAATTTGGATTTTCTAACCCATTTTTTGCCCAAAATACTGCGAATTGAACCGTTCCACTGCATGTAGTTGTTAAACCACTTCCCCTCTATGCAACCATATCAAAAAATTAGCCCAATTCATCCCCAGTAAGACGCCAGATATATTCAAAGTTGGGTCATTTATATAGTATTTTATAGGGTAGGGATTGCTATGAGGGTCAACTCAATCAAACAGTCACCCCTCCCCAACCCGGGGCTTGATCCTGTCCATATTTGGGGACAAGGGGCACCAATGGGCCTCCAACATAACTGGTAAATATGGAGGACCTGGCTGTAGTGGTTCTTGACTTATTGAATTTATAACACGCAAATCGCGCAACACATATAAAGTTTAAACATCAACAATCCCATAACTCGCAGATCGTTGGGGCTGTTTTCTTGTTTCTTAGGGGTACATGGAAACAGCTTTATCAGAAGCTCTCCTATCACCCTTCCCATAACAGGGTGGGTCAAGGGACCCACCCCACCCCACTTCCACCACCCCCCCATCCCACCCTACCCCCACCCTTACAAATGTGATGTGATTTTTTACCACCATCTGTCTTGGCATATGATATACTATATTTATAGGGTCATTGGGGGGGCCCCCCAATCCCCCCCCAACCCACCCCCCCCACAGATGTGATTTTCTTTAACCAGCATCTGTTTGGTCATATCATATACTATATATATAGGATCTTAGGGGCCCCCCCAAGCCCCCCTCACCCCCCCCCAACCCCAGATGTGATGTTTTTTCTAACCAGCATCTGTTTGGGCATATGATATACTATATATATAGGATCTTAGGGGCCCCCCCAAGCCCCCCTCACCCCCCCCACCCCCAGATGTGATGTTTTTTCTAACAAGCATCTCTTTGGGCATATGATATACTATATATATAGGATCTTAGGGGCCCCCCCAAGCCCCCCTCACCCCCCCACCCCCAGATCTTAGTTTTTTCTAACCAGCATCTGTTTGGGCATATGATATACTATATATATAGGATCTTTGGGGCCCCCCCAAGCCCCCCTCACCCCCCCACCCCCAGATGTGATGCTTTTTCTAACCACCATCTGTTTTGGCATATCATATACTATATATAGGGTCAAGGGGGGGCCCCCCACCCTCACCCCCCCACCCCCCACCCCCACCACAGAGGTGGTCTCCTCAAGACAATTCATTTGATATATCACAACACCTCTTTTGAACAATATTTATGCCTTTTACAACTTTCTGTGCCAGTACTCTACCCACTTTGCCATTATATGGTACAAGGGTTACACAGAGACTGAACTAGGCTGAACTTGTCACAGAAATAAGCCTACCTATAGAACTAATGAACGTGTATGTTGCTACAGATACACACTCAAAGAAAGCAGGGTCAAGCAGGAAAAGTGGACCTGGGTGCATAGCTCAAATCTTAACTTGGCAAATTTTCTGGGCGTGTGACGTCACAATTCTTTTGATCTTTGCAATTCCTTACCAGTGTGTGTGTACTTTAGTCATCTGTAGAAACACTCACACACACACACGCTCTTCTTCTTACAGGCTCCTCTTTCACATTCACACACACACAATAACATAACAGCCACAGGGGGTCATTACCTAGCCTATCCTGCACTCAGGGAAGCAGGTGGTTAGTACCAAGAATTATAGCTTATAGCTAGCCTTCTGGTTGACTATCCACTTCTATCCAATCCTATTCTATCCCCTAATTCTCCACCGATTTTAGTGTGGATGGTGTCAAAATGATCACCTCCATAGCGCACTTCTTTTTCTGTCATTTTTGACATTAGGTCCTATGCACCTGATACATGTCCTTTGCATGAAATAAGCAGGGTTAGTAAGAGGTTGATGAGTTGAATGAATATCCCAAATACCATGTCATTAGCTTAAGCCGTTTAAGTATATTTTTAAAATAATAAGTCAATTAAAGAAGTTGCTAAAGTTATTGGCCATGGGTGCTAGGATTCTCAATGTCTTACCAGTTTGTGTGTCTGTCTGTGCAGGTGGTTAATGACCTATTCTGACTTTTGACGTCACACACACACACACACACACACACACTGCTAACTTATTGCACTTATGAGGAATGCACTCATGTCCTATAATGTTGGTAAAGCATTATTTCTTTGAAATTATAATTAAATTGCTTAAGCTAATGACATGGGATTTAATGTATACATTCAAATCATCAGCCTCTACCTACCCCTGCATATTTCATGCAAATCGGTTTAGTAGTTTGGGCTCTGCCCCCGGGAGCTGGAGGTGGGAACTTAGAGAAAATAATGGGGAGTGATACCAAAACTATTTTATCTTATATCTCCGTTGTTTCTTTACATACTGGGATGCCCTTTGGTACATAGGATACACTCATCAAGCGGATCCTTTGGCAAAAAACCGCATCAAAATCGGTTAACAAACGAAAAAGTTGAATCTTTTGTTATCTTATATCTCCGTTGTATCTTATTATCCCAAAACAAATTTTACTGTCAAATGTTCGCGCTATCGAGCTGATCATTTGGCCACAAACCCGATTAAAATCGGTAAAGAAATATGGGCAGGGCATTCAAAAACATGTATGAGGTGCACAGGACCTAATTTCAAAAATGACTGTAAAAGAAGTGCGCTATCCAGCTGATCATTTTGACACCATATTCATCCTAATCGGTTAATAATTAGGGGATAGAATAGGGTTGGATAAGTTTGGATAACAACTTCATGTAGGCCTATGTATGTATGTATGTATGTCTGTATGTATGTAGGTTACAGCTCACAAATAGGAAGGAGAGCTTGTGTGTGTGTATGTGGCTAAAGATCACACAAGTACACACACACTGCACAGCTGATACCCTTGTCTCTGTTTACGAGCTCTGAGTTGCTTTCAGCATGAAATCTGATCTGCCTAGCCACCTGCTTTTAGCAATGATGCCATGGCGCAAGCCTTCCCTTCCCTTTTTTTTAAGCTGGGCGCGCTCTTTGTCTTTGTTAAACTGGCTGATTGCTGGTGTTGTGCTTGGAATATTTTCCTATGTTTTTCTATTTTATTCAGAAGAATTGCATATTTCTGAAAATTGTTTTTTAAAACTTGGTTTCTATAGTGTTTGAAGCACTGACTAAAAGTTATATTTTGTTGACTGATGTGGTATTTAAGAAGAAAAGTGCTATAGAACGTGGTGTTGTGTAGTTATTTGTGGTACTGTTTCTCTGTAAATGTGAATGGTAAAAACACATTTTTGGTGAAGTTTGACTTCAATTTCTGTGATCATTTGCATTTTAAGTGCTTTAAAAGTTATTAACACTGTAAGATATAACGTTTGTCTATTGAAAAATATAAGAAACGAAATGACTGATTAATTGTGAAAGATGTTATTAGTAATTTAAAAGTGTAGATTTCAGTACCAGGCACCATTGACTGTGTGAAGCTCTGAACAAATGTACTATTGGAGGAAATACATGTTGATGTCTTGCTTGATTCAGATTACTAGTTGAAACTTGAAAGAGTGCATTGTGCATAGTGCCAAAAAGTAACTCAATGTACATCATCAGTTCTGTCAAATGTTGATTCTGCTTCATTGAAACCTGGCTGTGGACAACAATAAATGTTCGTGTTAACCTAAACAATGTCTTTTAATAACTTGTGCAAACTGCATAAAATGTAATGCACTAATGTAATATTAATATAATTTGTTCACATAACTTCTACAAAAGTTAAGACACTTGATCATTGTTAGCACTGCTGGATAATTTTGTTCTATGCATTAAATGGATACTTGGGATACTTTACAAGTTTGGCAGAGGACAGACACTCAAGTTCGGGTAGGCTCATTTATTTCATTCGTTCACATGCAGCTAACACTGTGATTGTATCTTTGTAAGTTTGTTTGAGTATTGTTTTCTTTTAATTTTCAATTGCACAACTCTCTCTCTCTCTCTCTCTCTTTCTCTCTCTCTCTCTCTCTCTCTCTCTCTCTCTCTCTCTCTCTCTCTTTCTCTCCACAAGTACATTTTTGGGTCTCATATTTAAATGCAGCATAATATATATTTCCTGTCAGCCCTTGTAGTTTTAGGTCAACATGTTTTCACACTTGCATACACTACAGTAAACTTGGCATGTGCATGATAGTCTAACACAGTATGCTGATTTTTATTCTTTCCTGGCAGAGCATGCAGAAAGGGCCAAAGACCAACCCAGTCTTTACTCACACAGTACAGAGAGTGGAATGCTTATGCACAGCTCCATTACTCTGCCTGCTATCAGTCAACGGCAGGCGGCTGGCATGCCTGTGTACCAAGCTATTTGGCTTATAGGCAGGGTCAGGGGTCAAAACTCAAAGCTCGCTGTAGAACAACTGTGACTGACAAGAGATTTCAAACATCAAAGAGAATATCCTAACAGTTTGACAGTTATGACATCACACACACACACACACACTGCTAACTTATTGCACTTGTGAGGAATTCACTCATGTCCTATAATGTGGGTAGAGCATTATTTATTTGAAATTATAATTAAATGGCTTAAGCTAATGACATGGGATTTGGTGTATACATTCAAATCATGACCCTCTACCTACCCCTGCATATTTCATGAAAATCGGTTCAGTAGTTTGGCCTCTGCCCCCGGAAGATTAAGGTGCTAACCCTTTGCTAAAGTTATTGGACATGGGTGCTAGGCTTCTCAATGTCTTACCAGTTTGTGTGTCTGTCTGTGCAGGTGGTTAATGACCTATTCAGACTTTGGACGTCACATGACGTCACACACACACACACACACACACACTGCCAACTGATTGCACTTGTGAGGAATTCACTCATATCCTATAATGTTGGTAGAGCATTATTTATTTCAAATTATAATTAAATGGCTTAAGCTAATGACATGGGATTTGGTTTATACATTCATATCATCAGCCTCTACCTACCCCTGCATATTTCATGCAAATCGGTTTAGTAGTTTGGGCTCTGCCCCCGGGAGCTGGAGGTGGGAACTTAGAGAAAATAATGGGGAGTGATACCAAAACTATTTTATCTTATATCTCCGTTGTTTCTTTACATACTGGGATGCCCTTTGGTACATAGGATACACTCATCGAGATGATCCTTTTGCAAAAAACCGCATCAAAATCGGTTCATAAACAAAAAAGTTGATTCTTTTGTTATCTCATATCTCCGTTGTATATTATTATTTTCCAAAAAATTTAACTGTGGAATGATCGTGCTGTCGACCTGGTCATTTGGCAAAAAACCCGATTAAAATCGGTTAAGAAATACGGGCAGGGCATTAAAAAACATAAAAAAGGTGCATAGGACCTAATTTCAAAATTTTTGGGAGAAGAAGCGCGCTATCGCGCTGATCATTTGGAAACAAACCCGATTAAAATCGGTCAAGAAATACGGTCAGGGCATTGAAAAACATAAATTAGGTGCATAGGACCTAATTTGCAACTTGACATAAAAAGAATCGCGCTATTGCACTGATCAGTTTGATACCATACTTACAAAAATCAAGCAAGAATTAGAGTGAGTTTGTTCTTTAGCATGTATAGAGCAAAATGTAAACACTCATTATAACCCTAAAAAGAAATCCAAGATGGCAACCAAGAATTAATTAATTGATTTAATTTACATTTAATTTACTGAATTATCCTCCCCTTATAGAGTTGTCTTTTCTTGGTTTCCAGACAATTCCATCAACAATTAGGGTTCATGTGTTCTTAAAGAGGCCATCTTGGATTAGCCATTTTGTAGTTCCAAAATGGCGTCACCCATGGACAACAACACTGTGAAGGATTCTCCAGAAAAAAGGTAAAATATTACATATTTATCCTATGTTTCGGTCTTAGACTTGCATAATTGATGCTAACAACTACTAATTGTATCATGTATCCATTTTGTGGGATGTTTTTCTGGATAAATACTTCAAAAATAGCACTAATTGATTGCATACTCATAATTTTCATTCTAGAATGTCCCGCCATTGGCCTCTAAAAAGAAGGGGTAATCAAGTCAGAACTATTTCAAAAAATACGAAACAGTGGCTTTGTTCTTTGAAACAGTTACCATAGTTTCTAAGTGCTAGTTACAATACAATACAAGGTTATTGCTTTAGGTCCAGCGGACTCTTCCGAGCCAAATCAGGACCAGAGAGACGTTATCTTAAAATATTATAAAATGATTCAAGTCTTAAAAAACAAGCCTGTTACTCTTAAATACACAAACAAACTTTCACATGACACCTCTTTAAGAGACTTCTTTAAAACTGATGTATTAAAAATATATTCTCTTTCTTCAATCAAATCACTAAATTCAGTCCTAATAAAATCCAAACTAAACAAAACATGTCGATACAATTTATATGCGATAGAACAAACCAACATCATGTAAAAATTGAAACAGGTGTTGACCATTACATACTTTAAAAATCTCTTTGAAAGGTATGGAACCAAAATATATGTTTCCCTTTCCTCAATCAAATCAGCACATTCAGACATAAAATGGCGAACAGAAAAAGATTGATCACATGCAAAGCACCATGGTGGTTCTTCTCCTTTTAAAAGGAAACTGTGGGTGACATAAGTATGCCCAATATGAAGGCGAGATAACACTGTTTCCTCTCTGCGAGTGGACGCAAAGTTAGGCAAAGAAGTGGACAAATCGGGAAGAATTTGAAATAATTTGTTGTTGACATGGCCAGACCAGTCAATCTGCCACAGTCGTTTACAATAAGATCCAGTCATACAACGTAGGTCAGAGTAGGGCACAAACTGGAAAATCTCTGGAGGGAAATCGAGATGTAGAGCATCTTTAGCCGCCCTGTCTACTGCAATATTGCCGCGGATGCCCATGTGACCAGGGACCCACATAAAAACTATCTTTTTACCCTCAGAAACAAGTTGTGTATGGAGGTCATGGATCTCTGCCAGAAAAGGGTGTGATATCTTTCTCGTGGAAAGAGCCTGAAGTGCTGACAATGAATCGGACATGATTAAAAATGAGGTTCTTTTGGATTGATAAACTTGTTTCAGAGCTAAATGAATTGCCTTGAGCTCAGCTGTATAAACAGAACAAAAATCAGGTAAACGCTGTTGCAAAGGCTGGTCTAAGTGTCTCTCGGAGACAGACGCAGCAGCAACTGAATCTCCTTTCTTTGACCCGTCTGTAAAAAGTTGTTCATATCCTGGGTATAATGCACACTGTTCTAAATAAAGTTGGTTATATACGGTTTCAGAGGTATTGTTTTTAAGGAAAGCGGACAACTGCCAATTAATGTTTGGGGTACATAATTTCCATGGGGGAGCTTCAGTCCGAAGTTCATCGTCGTTGATGGAAGCAACATCAATGCCTGCTTTTTCCAGATGAACTTGCATTCTGATGCCAAACGGAGGGATTGTGTTAGGTTTGGATTCAAATTTCTGAACAAAATCTGGGTTGAAAACACAGTCATAAGCAGGGTTCATAGGATCAGTTTTTAATTTTAAATAGTAATTCATTGACAATTTTGTACGTCTCAGCTCCAGCGGGGGTTCGTTAGCTTCCACATAAAGGCTTTCACAAGGGGAAGTGCGAAACGCACCCAAAGCAATGCGTAGTGCCTGATGGGCAACTGGATCTAGCATCTTAAGATAAGATTTTCTAGCAGAACCATAGACAATGCAACCATAGTCTAACTTGGATCTAATTAAAGAACGATATAACAGCAATAAAGTTTTCTTGTCAGCACCCCAGTCTGTACCACTGATAACCTTGAGCAAATTGCAGGCCTGTTGACATTTAGTTTTCAAAATTTTCAGATGAGGAAAGAAAGATAGCTTTTGATCAAAAATAACACCCAAAAATTTGACTTGTTTGACCGCCTTTATTGGAGTTTTATTGAGGAGAATAGTAGGGTCTTGAATAATTCCCCGGTGCTGGGAAAAGTGAATACATTCAGTTTTTGCTTCAGAAAATTTAAAACCATTTTGTAAAACCCAGTCTTCAACGGCCTTGACACATAACTGTAGCTGACGTTCTGCAGATGCCAAAGTTTTACCTTTGGCCACCAATGCAAAATCGTCGACAAATAAAGAATTGTCAATTCCCCGTTTAACGGAACGAACAATGTTATTTATTTTAATATTAAACAGCAAGGGAGATAAGATGCTACCCTGAGGCACTCCCATCTCCTGTTCTCTCGTATCTGACAAAGATCCCCCAACCTTAACCTGAAAAATTCTGTCCGTTAGAAAATTGGATATAAACAGAGGTAAATGTCCCTTCAAACCCATTTCTTGTAAATCTGAAAGAATGCCATATTTCCATGTGGTATCATAAGCCTTTTCCAAATCAAACATGATGGCAACGACATGTTCACCCTGGACGAACGCGTTACGGATAAAAGTTTCCAGTCGCACCAGGTGGTCAACAGTACTTCGACCACTTCGAAAGCCACACTGAGTGTTGGATAACACATTATTGGTTTCTAGATACCACAGTAAACGAGAATAAACCATTCTTTCCAGCGTCTTGCATAAGCAAGACGTTAAGGCTATTGGTCTATAGTTTGTCGGGTTAGTATGGTCTTTGCCAGGTTTAGGGATGGGTACGATAATGGCCTTTCTCCAGGAGGGAGGAAAGGTGCCAGTGATCCAGAGCTGATTGAAGATGTCCAGCAGTTGAGACCGTGAGTACCTTGTTAAATGTCTGAGAAATTGATAATGTACATCATCCGGTCCAACTGCTGAATCTGCACTTTTGTTAATTGCATCGTCAAGCTCGACTAATGAAAACGGAATGTTGTAATCTTCAGAATTATCGGAGGTAAAATTTAACTGTTGTTTTTCTTTACGGGTTTTAACTGTTTGAAAAGGAATAGAATAATTTTCAGAGGAAGAATTTGCAGCAAAAGAAGAAGCCAAAAGATCAGCTACTAATTTTTTATCTCGGATTACGTCACCCTGCACAGTAAGGCATGGGCTCACCTGTTTGTTACTTCTATTTTTGAGTTTGCGGACTACTTTCCACACCTTCGACAGTTTCGCTTTTGAATTAAGCGTGGAGCAGAAACCTCTCCACGATTCCTTTCTCTTTCGTTTGAAGAGCTGTCGGCATTGCGCTCGCAAACGTTGGTGGTTTTGTTTATTTTCAGTGCTTGGGTGTAAAAACATAGTTCTTAAAGCTTTTTTACGAGCTTGCTGAAGTTTTCTACATTCATCGTCAAACCAGGGTTTTTTAAGTGTGTGAGGGTTTGACGAAGTTTGCGGAATGGACTCCTTGGCACTGTTAATAACTATGTCAGTATAAAGCTGTATTGGATCTAAGGCATTTGAAAATTCCTGTTTCTTAGCACGTAGCTGGGCCTCAGACAGGTTAGAAAACAGACTCCAGTTAGCTTGTTTCAGTTTCCACCTGCCATGAGTTTGCTCAAGGTTATCTGAATCATGTTTTAATAAAATCGGGAAATGGTCGCTGCCATGGAGATCTTCTAAAACTGTCCATTTAAAATCCAAAAGTAACGAGGGATCACAGATCGATATATCAATGTGGGACAAAGAAGCAGTTCTAGAACAGGAAAAAGTTGGAGCACCCTCGTTCAAAGTCACTAGGTTTAACGAGTCTAAAATGTCTTCAATTATTTTACCCTGAGAATCGGTACGATCACTACCCCACAGGGGAGAGCGTCCATTAAAATCTCCCAACAACAAAAAAGGGGGAGGTAACTGTTGGACCAAATTCTCAAGTTCACTTTTAGTTACATTTATTGATGGTGTCAAATATAGAGAACAAACTGTGAGGGATTTAAAAAGAGATACTCTAGCTGCAACTGCTGGTAAACTTGTATTAAGTAAAATTGGATTAAATGGGACATTTCTATGGATAAAGAGTGAAACGCCTCTAGAAGATAAACAATCTAGAGAGGAATAACCAGTAATATCTATAGGATGTTTTTCTGACAGGAGAGTTTCCTGAAGGGCCAACACTTCAGGTCGATGCTCTGTCAGCAGACAGCAGAGCTCCTCAAAATTTGCCCTGATCCCTCGGATATTCCATTGCAAAATGGCCATAAAAATGAAGTAAAAGAATGCTAAAATTTTCATCTCTGAAAGCACAATTATGTGTCTTTATCTTTTGGACCCTCGTCCATCTCTTCATGTTCCATCAACCCCCCGAAACGGTTCTCCGTTTCGAGAGGCTGATTGTGCTTGGAAGAAAGGGGTCCGGGCCTTTGATTTCTCGTCAAAGCCCCGGAACCCGAACTGCCAGCCGACTTCTTCCCCTTCTCCCCAGCACCGGACTTTGTATCCTCCCTCTCCCCTTCACCCCTGCCAATCTTTCCCTCTCCTCCTCTGATGCTCCTCTGCTGGGTAACTAGGAATTTAGTCGCCCCAGCAACTACCCGGTCGCTAAAACCGGTCGTTGCTGGTGCGGTGGCATGAGGCATAACCTCCTTCGTGGCAGGAGTGACGGCTTTTGGCGGCCGTCTGCGCGCTTGGAGTGACGGTTGGGGACGTGCCCGTCGGCACGTTCTCCAGTGGAATCGGTGGGGCTGGAGAAACCCCCTTCTGGGCAAACAAAGCAAGCATCTTTTCGAGAGTATCCATCCGTTTGCACAACGTTTCCAAAATCTGTGTTATTTTACTCATGGCAGTGTCCATTGTCGGGTGTGCGCTAGGTTCCACATGAGATGTGGAACCCGCCACAGCCGCAAAGGACCTCTCTTTAAGCACCGGCCTACTTGCAAGAACTTTTTTCCTTGCGTCGCCAAAGGAGCAACTCTCAGTGGCCCGCACCTTTTGGATTTCCAGCTCCAACTGCCACTGAGGACAGTCTTTGGAGCTGGACGAATGATTCCCGGCGCAATTCACACAGCAAATCGGATTTTTGCATTCGTTTTCGTGTTTCTCTTTACCACAATCACGACATATTTCCTTGCTTTTACAGTTCTTGCTACCGTGACCAAATCTTTGGCACCGGTAGCATCGCAACGGTGATGGTACAAACGGCGTCACCTTCACCCTAAGGTACCCCACCTTAAGTGACTCCGGCAATTTGGCCATAGCGAAGGTCACAAAAAGTGTGTTGGTGGGGATACGTTGGGATCCCTTGGTGACGAAGACCCGCTGGACTGCTGTGACCCCCTGGCTGGAGAGCTCACCACGGATTTCCAATTCTGACATGTCGATCAAATCCTGACATCGGATGACTCCCTTGGAGGAATTCAACCGTCCATGCACAGAAACTTTGATTTGTCTATCAACGAAGACAGTCGAATCCCTCTTTAGAAGACTATCCGATGCCCTTTTGGTTGAGCACTCCACCAGGTAGGCCCCAGATCTCAGTTTTTTCACATCTTTGAACCCGATTGTGCAAACGGATTGAAAACCCTTCTGTATTGCGAACGGAGACAGCTTGCCTAGTGGCATAGCCGGATCCGCCCCCTCTACAACCAAAAAACGAGGCCAGGCCCCTTCTACCCCGATGCACAAGCTTTCTGTCTCGTGTCCATGTCACTGTCCGTGTCCGAGTCCGGTCCGTCATCACGCAGTCGTCGTTTATTTGTGGAAGCCATGTTAGTAATTTATGAATTCATCCCCCCTGCTCCCCACCCACCACGGAGTCCAACAAGGGGATGCGTCCAAGCGGAAAATCCAGCAAGGAAACGCACCAGGGTTACAGGGGGGATATACACCCAGACAATCCCGCACTGCCACTACGGTTTTGTTCAAGTTTGACCCATGAGCCGCAGCCTTCTAGCAGAGCTAGGGCAATACACGACCAGCCGCTTGACTGACGCGGGCCACGCCAGCCTCCCGTCTAGGAGAAGTCCGGGCCAAAGAGGTGTGTTAGTGTGAGGGACCGCAGTCCCTCAGGGACCTCAACCTCCAGGATCCCATTCTCCCCCGACACGGGTTGCCCTGCACGGCAAACGCAGGGGGCCAAGAGAAGGCCACAGAGAAAACGAAGAGTAGAAAAAGAAGGAGTGATGGGGAAAAAGAAGACAGGGAAAGTCCGGTAAGGCAGAAGAAAGGGAGTCAAAACTGCATAGTATATTGGGAGAATTTAAGGGTGAAGAGAATATAGGTGAAAGGACCAATAAGACAGAAACAAGACAAAAGAGAAGAAAAAGGAGTAGGCAACTTTGTCACCCAGCCAGAGAGAGGCATGGGGTCCACCCCCGGCGCGCGGAGCCGAGCCCGTGGGGGCTAAGTGCTAGTTACTAAGGGAGATTTCTTCACTTCCATTTGAAGAACGTGTGTGTGTGTGTGGGTGTTTGTTTCTGTTGCATTGTCAGGCATATTCATTGTTTTTAATAATAATAATAATAATAATACAGGATGCTATACGCGCCTTTCCCCAAATCATTCAGGCTCAAAGCGCGGCGATCTATACCAACATACACGCTCATCTTGGCACTATAATTATTGCATTTCTTTGAATGTTTTTGTTTTTTCTTCTGTACTGTATTGTCCTACGTTTCAGGAAGACTTGGCCACACAATTTCTTTCATCAGGATGCTATACGCACCTTTACCCAAATCATTCAGGCTCAAAGCGCGGCGATCTATACCAACATACACGCTCATCTTGGCACTATAATTATTGCATTTCTTTGAATGTTTTTGTTTTTTCTTCTGTACTGTATTGTCCTACGTTTCAGGAAGACTTGGCCACACAATTTCTTTCATCACCTGAAACAAAGTACATATGTACTTCTCATGAAATATATTTGTATAAATGTTGCATGTATGTTTTAATAACAAGTGAGGTCCACACAAATGTCAGTTTTCAATAGACACTTTGTTTCTTCCTTTTTGCAGAAACGAAATGGTAGAAAGCTGGGACAATACCTGGCCCACCCAATCCTTGCTGAATGACCTCATTGAAAGGACGGGGATTTTACCGGATGTCCTCGGTTCGTTCCTACAGCCAGCTATCGTAGACAGGAACCTCCCCCAATATCTGAATTGGGAAGAGGACTTCAAACAAAAAGGTATATTCTGTCTTGTTTCTCTCTCTTTCTCATTATGTTAATGTCTGAATATTATTCTTTATTTTAATACTTTGGCACTGACGTAGTTACTTCATCTAACATAACTTTATATATATTTCAATGTTTGGGGTACTTGGGGACAACCATACTTAGTTTGTTTTACCAATCGTGTCTCGTGGATGCCCAAATATAGACACCTTTACTTTGCCAACACAAGTCTTAACATCAATAAGGTGAAGCCTCATTTGCTTGATTTATTACAGAAAAAAGCCTGCAACTACAGTGCACGCAGTTGGAGGCTGGGCTTCCGCCTCCAATCGTCGATTTCGTGTGGTTTAATCTGAAATTTAACCACACGTTGAATCCACGGGTAAGACTTTATATATATCAAATAACAAATTGTATTACTGCCAAAAAATTACATCCTGTATCGGCCAGCGCCTACAGTCACCAAGTACGGCTAGATTGGTGCAATATATTAATCCTCCAAAATACATCAAGCAATAATAACATAAAAACAGGCTTTGTTGGTAATGCCAACAACAATACGTCTTTGTGTGATGACCTATGTGCCTTTTGTAATAACGTTCTTATTGCTATTTTCAGAAGAATGAAGCCAACCCTCCATTCCGGCCGGCCATGTGGGCCCACGCGAAAGAGATTTTTTCAAGATTGGCCACTGATGGTAAGCTATTGCTGTAAACAAATCTATAATGATTCATGTTTTAGTCCTTACTCATATGTGTAATCCATTTGGTTACAACTGTAGTTAGTTTCTTGTAGCTTTTCTTTATATTATGTTTTTATCTCCTTTCAGACCCCCTTCAAGGTCTCGCAGAGACTGGCGATATTTTTGAGACAATTGAGCCGGACAACACAGACCCAGACTGGCCAGAAGAAGAAACACCGGCAATGAAAGCGGCCAGGGAGGCAGAGGAGGAGGCGGAGACGTCGGGGGAGGACCCACCATGGCTGCCAACGGAGGTGGTCTGCATCTCCTCCGATTCAGATACTGAGGGTATGTTCTTTTAAATGTTTTCTTATTAGGTTGTGCATGGGTGGTGGTGGAGCGTCAAGGTGGGGAAAAAGATATTGCAGGAGGAGGGATGGGAGGGGGGTGGGATTAGCACAGTGATATCTTCAAGTACGTAATCGTTCTTTTTCAAACACAAATCCAGCTGCCAACCCACCTCCTCAGCCAGCTGCCAACCAACCTCCGGAGCCAGCTGCCAACCAACCTCCTCAGCCACCTGCCAAGCAACCTCCGGAGCCAGCTGCCAAGCCACTGCCTAAGCCAGCTGCCCAGAAAGATCCACAGCCAGCTGCGGCCACGAAACCTAGACGGTAAGTGGGATTGCTAGTTTTACAACCTATTAACCATTATTATAGAGCACAAAATAAAACACACACAACCATGCACACACAAACGCACCCTCACATACACACACACAGCACATTGTTGTATCATGAACATAAACTGTCCAAAGGTGTAACATTTAAGGATGTGTTTCAGAGCGTACAGGTGCACGTATTGTGAAAAGGTGGTGGTGAAAATGGCCCGCCACCTTATCACCCAACACAAGATTAAAGCGGAACTGGCAAGGAAGTGGGGGTACTCAAGGCGCAACAAGGAACCTGTGAGATATAATTTATATCTGTTGTTTACTACCTTTCCCCAGTCTTTTTTAATGCAATAGCAATGTCATGCACTTGTAATACTCAATTGTTATCTCGGTTGGTCCAAAAGTTTTACAATCATGCCTTTATGCTGCTTCTTTCTTACAGAAACATCGATGCCCTGTTTGCGGCTGTTATGTGGTGAAGGTGGGCCGCCACCTTACAGGGCAGCACCAGCTCCAGCAAGGTAGTGAGGCCTACCTGAAGGAACTGGCCAAGGTGGGCGGCCGCAAGGCCAATACAATACAATACAAGGTTATTGCTTTAGGTCCAGCGGACTCTTCCGAGCCAAATCAGGACCAGAGAGACGTTATCTTAAAATATTATAAAATGATTCAAATCTTAAAAAAACAAGCCTGTTACTCTTAAATACACAAACAAACTTTCACATGACGCCTCTTTAAGAGACTTCTTTAAAACTGATGTATTAAAAATATATTCTCTTTCTTCAATCAAATCACCAAATTCAGTCCTAATAAAATCCAAACTAAACAAAACATGTCGATATAATTTATATGCGATAGAACAAACCAACATCATGTAAAAATTGAAACAGATGTTGACCATTACATACTTTAAAAATCTCTTTGAAAGGTATGGAACCAAAATATGTTTCCCTTTCCTCAATCAAATCAGCACATTCAGACATAAAATGGCGAACAGAAAAAGATTGATCACATGCAAAGCACCATGGTGGTTCTCCTTTTAAAAGGAAACTGTGGGTGACATAAGTATGCCCAATATGAAGGCGAGATAACACTGTTTCTTCTTTGCGAGTGGATGCAAAGTTAGGCAAAGAAGTCGACAAATCGGGAAGAATTTGAAATAATTTGTTGTTGACATGGTTAGACCAGTCAGTCTGCCACAGTCGTTTACAATAAGATCCAGTCATACAACGTAGGTCAGAGTAGGGCACAAACTGGAAAATCTCTGGAGGGAAATCGAGATGCAGAGCATCTTTAGCCGCCCTGTCTACTGCAATATTGCCGCGGATGCCCATGTGACCAGGGACCCACATAAAAACTATCTTTTTACCCTCAGAAATAAGTTGTGTATGGAGGTCATGGATCTCTGCCAGAAAAGGATGTGATATCTTTCTCGTGGAAAGAGCCTGAAGTGCTGACAAGGAATCAGACATGATTAAAAATGAGGTTCGTTTGGATTGATAAACTTGTTTCAGAGCTAAATGAATTGCCTTGAGCTCAGCTGTATAAACAGAACAAAAATCAGGTAAACGCTGTTGCAAAGGCTGGTCTAAGTGTCTCTCGGAGACAGACGCAGCAGCAACTGAATCTCCTTTCTTTGACCCGTCTGTAAAAAGTTGTTCATGGCTGCTCTGGCCAGAGGTACATGTCCATTGTAATGTGTGATATGTTTCACTTGTATTCTTTCATTAATGTGGCTCACACATGGTGCTCTTTACGTGCATTTTTCTTCTCTCTTATGGATGTCTGTATTTTCCTATATGCAGCCATTATTCCTATTATGCAAGATGGCAATTTCATCACGCATTGGTGTTTTGATGGTTTTGTTACCTATTATGCTGATCAATTTTGCTCTTGTTTCAACCAATACAACATGAAACAATTCTTTATTTCTTTATCTCTTATATACATCTATTTACTAATCTCTCTCTGACTCTCTGTCTCTCTCTCTTTTTCTCTCTCTCTATCTTTCTCTTTCTCTCTCTTTCTCTCTCTATATATACATGTTTGTTTCTATCTTTACAGCTATGGAAGACCAACCCACGGCACAGGAGACAAGAACAACTCCAATCCCATGGACTGTAGGTTACGCACACCGTAAGCAAAAATAATTGGTTTACCTTACTAATGACCTGTACTATTTTGATGCTTACACAACTTTTACCTGTTCTAAATTAAATCTGATTATCATTATTGCCTTTGCTTATGTGTAGATAAGGTATACGCAGCCTTTGACACACATCTGAGCACCTACAGGTCCATGAAGGAGAAATCCAGGAATCAAATCATCACCTCGGTGCAGAAAGCGTTCAAGACCGTCGCACCACAGGGACGGGGTGCTTTTCAGATCGTATTCCGTGTAAGTATTCATATACATTACAATTGATTTTTTATAATGTCATATGCTATAGTCCTCACAGTTATAAAAATGGGGGTCTGTTGACATATAACCCCTGTGTCATTCATTGCTTTCAGGACGATAAACCCCCCCCTGGATGCGCCTCAGGTGTGGGAAGAGAGGCTCGTCAATCCTCTTACAGCAAGAGCTCGAGAGCATCCACAAACTGCCTCAAACTCACTGAACAAAGTGGACGCCGTAATTGTAAGTACCATTACTTGCAGCATAAGCAGCAATAGTCATATTTTGGGCTAGTATAATATTTCTAGCATGATGATTCTTGGCCAGACGTTCAGCAACAAATACACACCTACTAAACCTAAAACTAACTATTGTTGTGGTGCTCTGTTAAATAGTGTTTTCGATGATGATGATGATGATGATGATGATGATGATGATGATGATGATGATGATGATGATGGCATGAGTTCTTTTCGTTATCCAGGAATTCCTGGAGTACCTTCAAGGATACCAGAAAGTTCTTCTCCAAGAACTCGACATTTCACTCGACACTTTGAGGGGACTTGAAAAAAGACTAAAACTGGCCAAGTGAGTTTTTGTCCCTTATCATAAATAGCTGTAGCAGGCAGGAACTTCTAACACTGCCAAGCACAATTATATAGTATTTAAACCCTAAGAAATACCATTATATGTACTTGCACAAACATCCAGGACTATTTCTTAAACATTGTTAGTACTTTTTCCATTACAGTTTCACACTCTATGCACCCTTATTATGGTTAAATTCTGGGTCAACTCACCCTAACGGACAATCACAATCTACCTAAGTAAGTGCCAATTTCACATTTGCATTTTACTGTCATAACTACAGAATGTGTCTGACGATTTCCAACATTACTGTCATAAAATGTACAAAGGTCAATTTTTAAATTTTCAGGGCACCTCTGATGCGATGCAAAAAACAACGCACCATTGAGATTAATGAAAAGGCGGCAGGTAAGTGGTTTCTTCATATGTATAATTCATGTGAACGATGACTGCTCAATTATTCTCAACATTATCAGGATGATTATGATGATGATTATCATTATAAGCACTTTCAAAAGGAATACAACAATGCAATACACCAATACATTAATAAATACAGCAATAAGTACATTGGTCATAATGAGGGAAGCAATACATTCATGTGCTCTTCTTTAAAACAAGCTGAACCTTTCACTTTTTTGTCCACAGACATCCGGATGGAGCAAACGCGTCCTATGGCAAACTACAGGCAAGCGTTCGACAACTGTTTCCTCCAAAATGCCACCAACTGGTTCCTAACAGCCAGGAACCTCTTGATGTGCATTGTCAGCACACTTAATAAATATTACAAGTTTAGATGTGTTATATATTTCGTTACTTTGTTTCCAGCAGTAATGATTAAATTTGTGTTATTGTGTTGTTGTAGCCAAGATCACAGACAAGTCAGGGTTAGATCGAAGTAAGTACAACTATATTTTACTCAGTATATAAAGCCTGGAATAGCAGTGATGTATTCCTACTTATGGTCAACATGACAAGTGCGGTAAAAATACAATAAATGCTTTACCTAAAAAAAGAACTGCATTTCCTTTCCATTATGCCATAAATATGGGTCATAAAAAAACAATCCACATATCAATATATTTGTGTACGATATTAATATTCTTTTTTAAAGTGGAGTGTTACTTATAAAAGCTATTAATCCATTATTATAGAGCACACACACACTACAACACTACCACACATACATACACACACACTCAATTTAGCAGCTTGTTATTGTCGTATTATGAACACTAAATGTCCAAATGTTGACTATTCAAGGCTTTGTTTCAGAAAATATAGGTGCGGGTTCTGCGAGAAAAGGGTTTGCAAGCTGTCACGTCACCTCGTGCAAGTCCATCACGTGGACCCCAAAAAAGCACTTAATTGGAGATACGAGGCGCACAATACACAACCTGTGAGCTATATTTCTTAATTGTCGAATACAATCAAATTGTTATGCAGTTGTAATACTCAGTTGTTCTCTCTGTGTATTCAGAACTTTGACAATCATGCCTTTATGCTGTATTTTCCTTGCAGAAAAAGAAGTGCCCCAGATGCTCCCTGGAGGTAGTCAATGTTCCCCAACACCTCGTCCTGGTCCATAAACTGAAAAAGGACGAACCTGAATATTTTCAAGCTGCGGCTTTAGTTGGCGGAGCCAAAGCTAGGAATGCTCTGGCCAGAGGTACATGTCAATTCCATTGTGTGCTATGTTGGACTGTAGTATTTTTATAATGCGCCTTACACATGGCACTCTTCAAATTAACTTTTTTTCAGTCTTATGCATGTTGTTATTTGGCTCTATGTAGACTTTATTACTATTAGGCAAATATGGCAATTTAACCATGGCATTGTGTTTTGAACATTCCATGACCTATTACCCTGATCAATTTGGCCCCTGTTTGAACCTTTACAAAATAATTGGTTAGTAATGCCCTTTATTTTTTTTCCGCTTATGTGTACTTCATAACACCCTAAAAACATTCATTATGTGCTTATCTGTTGTATACATCTATCTACTAATCTATTTACATATGTATCTATTATTACAGCAATGGCACCTACAGAGACGCAGTCGACTGAAAGAACCACAGCTATGCCGTGGATTTCGGGATTCTCTCACCGTAAGCAAAAGTTATATGTTTGCATTACTAATGACCCTAAACCTCTTTTGATGCTTCCACAACAAATTTGACCTCTTTAACAACAATCTTATTATTATTATTGTCTTTCTTTATGTGTAGTACCCATCTACATGGACTATGATCATCACCTAGAAAACATCAAAGGAAAAGGTGAGAAGTCCCGAAATACCGCCATCAGCGCTGTACTCCACGCCCTGCAGACAGTGGCCCAAGATGCTAAGGGCGATTTGAAGTTGATTTTCCATGTAAGTATACATAAACATTACAATCTGTTTCTTATAATGTAATATGGTATTGTAATACAAGTGATAAAAAAGGGGTCTGTTGCCATCTAAGACCTGTGTTATTGTTTGTTTTCAGAGCCGTACTACACCCATGGATGTGGCCTCGGAGTGGGAGGATCGTTTCCTGTCGCCTGTCACCATAAGGCCACGAAAACAACCTGAGACGGCATCAAACGCGTTGAACAAAATTGACGCTGTCATTGTAAGTACTAGTAGTTGTAACAGAAGCAGCAACAATCTTATTTTGTTGTAGTTTAATACTTATAGCATGATGATCTTTTTCCTGACATCAAACAACACATAAATAAAACCAATATTTGTAACCCTAACTATTGTTGTTTCTCTGTTGTAAACTGTTTTGGATGATTATGCTGCTGCTGCTGCTGCTGCTGCTGCTGATGATGATGATGGGCTTTTATTTTGTCTATCCAGGACTTCCTCACCTACATTGTAGGTTATCACGGCCCTCGGCTGAGGCAGCTGGGGATAGACACTGCACGTATTGGAGAGGTGAAGGACAGGCTCACACTCACCAAGTGAGTTTTGTTCCCTTAGCATAAATAGCTGTGCAGCACCTGTAGCAGGCAGGAACATATTACACTGCCAAGCTAAATACTAATGTGGTTTAACATTAACAAATACCAGTACATTTATTTGGAACCTATTTCATAACAATTGTTATTATTAATTTATTTTAACTGAGATTTCATACTGTATGGTCCCTTATAATGAGTACATTCTGGGTCGCCTCCCCTGTGACACAGACTATCACCATCTTTCTAAGTAAGATTTTTGATTTAACTTTAATAACAATAGAATTGCTATGATGATTTCGAACATTAATGTCATACAATATACACATGTCAATTGCAACATTTTCAGAAAACCTCTGCGAAAGAGAAAACAACTAAGGGCGGTGGAACTAAGTGAACAGGTGTCCGGTAAGTTTTTTGTTTCATTTGTTGATGTCATGTGAATGATGATTACAACACTAATGCCAAAAAATAATGATGATTATGATGATGATTATTATAACAAGCATTTCAATTCACAATACAACAGTGCAATAAACAAATACAGTAATAAATACACACATCAGTACATTGGTTATTATGATGGAAGCAATATCTACAAGTGTTTTTGTTTAAAACAAGCTGAACCTTTGTTTTCGTTTCTTTCTTTTTTGTTTCCCCAGATCTGCACTTTGAGCAGACACAGCCCCTGGCGAAATATCGCCATGCGTTTGACCATGCCATCAAGGACCATGGCCACAACTGGTTCCTCGACATGAGAAACAACATCATGTGCATAATAAGCATATCGAATGTATCGCGTCCTGGAGAAATTATACAGATGACTTTGGGAGAAGTCCGCCAGGTCAGAGAGGTGCGAGGAAAAAAAATCATCAGAGTAAGTACTTTAATTTCTGGTGTTATAAATGCTTGTTAGCAATATATTGTGGTAAAAGCAGTCATAACATGAATTTCTTTCATTTTCTTGTGTGCGTGTGTGTGTGTGCAGGTGAAGAAACACAAAACCTCAGCAGCGGGCTCCAGGGAGCTAATTTTTCATGCTGAAGATTTTGTCAGACTGGAGCAGTAAGTAATATAAATATTGTTGTACGTTCAATATATCCGTTGTATCTTATTATCCCCAAAAATAATTTCACTAAAAAAGGTTTGCGCTATCGAGCTGATCATCTTGCAACAAACCCCATTAAAATGGGTCAAGAATTACGGGTAGGGCATTCAAAAACATGTATCAGGTGCATAGGACCTCATTTCAAAAAGGACTAAAAAGGAAGCGCGCTATCAAGCTGATCATTTTGACACCATCCGCACTAAAATCGGTTAAGAATTATTGGTTCTACGACTGTTTTAGTACTTATTTATCTTTTAACTTTTATCTGTTATCCCTTTAACCCTTCATTGGAAGTAGGCCTACTCACACATTATTAGGCCAAAGCAAATTCCTGCTTTATTCTTTTCATCACCCTCTTCATAACCCTGCAAATTTCATGCAAATCGGCTTAGTAGTATGGGCTCTGCCCCCAGGAGCTGGAGGTGGCAACACCAACGGAAATTTCCAAAAAATTGACGTCACGTACCCGTGTAACATTATTAGGCCAAAGCAAATTCCTGCTTTATTATTTTCACATTTATAATTAAATGGCTTAAGCTAAAGAGATGGTATTTGGGATGGACATTTATGTCATCACCCTCTTCATAACCCTGCATATTTCATGCAAATCGGCTTAGTAGTATGGGCTCTGCCCCGGGGAGCTGGAGGTGGGAACTTAGAAAAATTGGGAGGCAAAATACTTTTAATACTTTCCGTCACTGAGCTGTAGAAAGAGTCGGCGATTTTGATCCAACCCTCTGGCCCCCCACCCCCACCCTTATAGTAGGCTCAACTTGCATTCTTTTGCAGTTCACTGTATATTTGAGGACCACATATTGGCTAAGTGGTTAGAGTACTGCCACAGCAAATGGTTAAAGGCATATATATTGGTCTAAATAGGTGTTGTGATATATCAAAAGTCATTCTATTTGCGGCACCAACATTTGTCAGTGTAGTCCCAAAAGATGACCTTTGGTAACATGTCGACGGTTCAAATACACACAGTATGCTTCATCAGATTAGTTGACTATAAGACATCCTTGGCTACAATCCTGCCATTGTTTTCTGTTTCAGCTATATCTTTATGGCTAGAAAAGTCATTTGTGAACATGCAGACGATGGTCCCAACGCCAACGTCTTCATCACCAGCATGGGCAGGCCGCTCACCACCAGCCAATTTAATGCTGTTCACACAGCATTGGTGGGCAACACCTGCACCCAGGGCAGTTAAAGTCAAGTCAAGAAACCTTCATCCCACAAAAACATGATGCAATTCTTGGTGTCACATTGCATACATGGCAGTCAAACATAACAAAAGGATGTATACAAAAAGACATTCTAACACTCCTCACTGGTACAGTGGTTCTTGAAAATCATCTACTGTTTTTTAATTCAGGTATGCAACAAAGATGAGATTTGCAGAAAAAAGAACGCAGACTTCCTCCACCACACCCTACAAACGCAAACCAAGCATTATGCTGGGGACGCAAAGACCGAGTTTAAGGTGGACGCTTTCGAACGCATTGGAGCAGAAGTGTTTGAAGGTGAGTCAGTGATTATACGTACCTTTGGTTATGTGTTTTTCAAGTGTTTATAATAAGTGACTCTTTTAAGACTCTTTAAAAACCTGAAAACACTAAACACAATTCATTGTGAGTATTTGTGATTAGCAGTTTCTTGGGGAACATGTAGTATAATATTACATTTTCTTGTATCACACAAATCATTTGTAACATGTGCTATTATGTCCTCGGCGTATGTTTTTTGTCTGTGTTGTAAGATTGTGGTCTGTGGTGTAAGATTTGGCCTACTCAATCTTACGCCAAATACAAAACGCGGGTCCGCGGTGCAACTAAGTTTGGCGTTAGCAGACACCTTGGCTACGTCGCAGACCTTTTTCTGAAGTCCTCACCGTCTGTACACGTATACAAAACATGATTCATGTTAAAATATACCCTGACTACTATAATAAGGGAGACCACACCACAATGACTGACTTCATTTCCAAAATGTACTGACAGAGAGAGACAAAGAGGGCTATTGACCACGTATTTAATAGCATCATGAACAGCCATGTCTTTAATGTATTTGCAGATGACCTTGCCGTACAACCCAGTATTGTGGTGCCTGACCGAATGGAAACGCACACCATCATCAAGAAGAAGCAGAGTAAGTCGATTACAATGTCCTTTTACTGAGAGGAATATATAGCAATAGGCCCTTTACTTGGTATTAGATTCACGTCAATATCGTAATTCGTTGGTTGAGTCAGTAATGGTTAGTGTTCCACACTTTGTTACTGTGAATGCTAATTGTTATATCACTCCACTACATGGGTTCATGAGTTTGATGGCAGTTTGTGGTCATAACATAGGTTATAATATCCACTACTTATTCACCAAATACATTATAATCATGAGGAAAACAATCGTCAAGAGTATAATAACAGATACAAATGAACAATTTCAGTGCATTTATTGCAAAAGACGGAAACAGTTGGACAGAGTTGCTAGCATCATCAAGATCCATGTTTTTCTTCTAATTACAGAGACAGTGTCACACACGGTGACCAAGCCACCTTCACCAGAGCCAGTACCTGAAGACCACTCCAGTAAGTCTAGAACATGTGCTGTCATGTCCGCCACTTATTCACCACATAATTCCTATTCATCGTACAGGATATTGTACAGTGTATAAAATAAGTCAATGTATTGCAAAAGGGTTCAACAATTGAATACATTTGCTAGCATCATCAAGATTCACCTTTTCCATCTATTTACAGATACCATAGTTGTGTCTGATGCTGATGACAACGGTCCACCAACTGTACAGCTGTCAGATGAGGAAGAACAGAGTAGAGGTAAGTCTATAACATGTGCTATAATGTCCACCACTTATTCACCACATCATTTCTATTCATAAAGTAATATAATAACATATAAAAATCAACTATTTCAGTGAATTTATTGCAAAGTGGTACACAATTGGACTGAGTTTATAGCATCATTGAGATCCACGTTTCCAATCTATTTACAGACGCCTCAGCTGTACTTCAGACAGTGAAGCGTGTCATAGCGTCCCAGATCAGGGACAGTGAGGATGAACAGCCAAGCGGTACGTCTATAACATGTGCTATAATGTCAACCACTTATTCACCACATAATTTCTACTCATGATCAAACAATCCTAATGAGTATAATAACAGATCCAAATCAACAATTTCAGTTCATTTATTGCAAGAGTGGTACACAATTGGACATAGTTCATAGCGTCATCAATAGCCACCTTTTCCATCTACTTACAGATCCAGTGGAACCACCCTCTTTAACTGAAGAAGAACCTCTGGTGCATTATGGGGCATCCAGCCCACAAGCTACAAGCAGTAAGTCTACAACATGTACTATAATGTCCACCACTTATTCACCACATAATTTCTACTCATGATAAAACAATACTAACGAGTATAATAACAGATATAAATCAACAATTTTGGTGAATTTATTACAAAAGTGGTAAACAATTGGACATAGTTGATAGCATCATCAATAGCCACCTTTTACATCTACTTACAGATCCAATGGAACCACCCTCGTCTTCGGACGAACAACCACATGTACACATTTCTTCTCAGCATGGACCATGCCAGCAAGAACAAACAAGCAGTAAATCTAAAACATTTCTATCTTCTTCAGAAAGTGAGAGCAAAGAGATCTTGACTATTGATATGGTAGTTGCATCATGTACATAAAATTGTTGGTTTAACCCACTTCTTTTGGCACTCTTTATTACAACATTGGCTATTTGTCTTAATTTCATTAAAGTAAATGCTAATTCCTCTTAAAATTGTTGTGCTGTGACATGCATTTTGCTTCCTCTTGTCTTTCAATAGGTTCAACCCGACAGGCGCCACACCATGTGCCCTTGCTTCTCCTCACCACCGAGGAGTGCCAGCGTCTCAAGTGGTATAAGAGAGAAACATCACCACTCAAAGAATCAGATGTAAGTCACATTGCTGTTTACATCTTTTCGAAGCAATGTCCATTTCAAATATGGAATTTGTTTGTAATACTTGTTTAAGGTATTAAGTCTTTCGTCTTTATTATTCAGTATATTGCAATCTTTCAATGGACCATACTTAATATGTTGCCTATTGAGTTTTATGTTACACCACTTAGTCTATGAAGACACTGAGGTGAACAGATGTCACCACTAAAATGTATACACATTAATGCAGATAAAACCATTAAAATTGGTCAAGAATTACGGGTAGAGCATTCAAAAACATGTATCAGGTGCATAGGACCTAATTTCCAAAAGGACTGAAAACGAAGCGCGCTATCAAGCTGATCATTTTGACACCATCCGCACTAAAATCGGTTAAGAATTATTGGTTCTATGACTGTTTTAGTACTTATTTATCTTTTAACTTTTATCTGTTATCCCTTTAACCCTTCATTGGAAGTAGGCCTACTCACCCATTACCTACCAAACCCTACACGCGGACGTGCGTACCCGTGTAACATTATTAGGCCAAAGCAAATTCCTGCTTTAGTACCATTACCTACCAAACCCTACACGCGGACGTGCTTGAATTCCAAATTTGGCCACTTTCTGAGGATATGATTTCACATTTCCTTTCATCTTTTCAGTGTGTGTGTATCTGTAGCAACTACACGCTCTTCTTTCCTTATAGTAGGCTCAACTTGCATTCTCTTGCAGTTCACTGTATATTTGAGGACCACATATTGGCTAAGTGGTTAGAGTACTGGCACAGCAAATGGTTAAAGGGAAATATATTGGTCTAAATAGGTGTTGTGATATATCAAAAGGAATGGTCTCATAAGGAAACAACATTATCTTCTGTTTCAGATTCCCACTGGCTGATGGATCATCTGGAGCCGAGAGGAACACAAAATGATTCACAAATATTTCGGGGCTTATAGGGGGTTGAAAAGGGAGGGGGCCATTTTCAAAAGCAATATTGAGGTGATTCTTGACCATTTTCCTGAGTGGAGACAGAAATTGCAGGCCAAATCATTGAACCAGATTCGAGATAAAATTAGGGGGTGGAGTAAAACATATTAAATTCTTCTCCATTCGCCATTTGATGTCTGTGCTCTTCTGATAGAGAAAAGATAAACATATTTTGGTTATACCTTTAAAAAACATTTTTAAAGTATGTAATGGTCAACATTTGTTTCCATTTTTACATGATGTTGGTTTGTTTCATCGCATATAAATCATATCAACATGTTTTGTTTACTTTAGATTTCATTGATTGCACTGAATTTAGTGCTTTGATTTAAAGAAATATAACATAATTTTAATACATCAGTTTTAAGGAAGACTTTTAAAGCCTGTCATGTAAAAGTTAGTTTGAATATTTAAGTGTATCTCTGGACCTGATTTTGCTCTGAAAAGTCCGCTGGACCTAAACCAATCATCTTATATTTGATTTTAAGAAAGACAAACCTATTTTTATTCAATACTTTTCAAAGGTATTTCTTAAGTGTGTAATGGTCAACATCTGTTTCACTTTTTACATGATGTTGGTTTCTTTTATCGCATATAAATCATATCAACATTTTCTGTTTAGTTTGCATTTCATTGATAGGACTTACTTCAGTGATTTGATTGAAGAAAAATAACATATTTTAATGCATCAGTTTTACAAAAGACTTTTACAGAGTGTCGTGTAAAATTTTGTTTTAGTATTTAAGAGTAACAGCCTTGTTTTTACAGATTTGAAGTATATTATTATACTATTTCAAACTAAAGTCTCTTTGGTCCTGTTTGGGCTCAGAAGAGTCCACTGGACCTAAAGCAATATTCATGTAAAGTAATGTAACTTTTTCTTTCATAGTTTCTTGGACTTTCTCTCTTGTACTTTAAGTTAGAATGAAGTTGTAAATAGGTGTGAGTTGTAAATATGTGTAAATAATGTGTCCTTCATTTTATGCAAAAGTTCTTATATTACTTGACTTCTTTAAATTATATCCTATGTTCTGTGGTAAATACATTTAAATATTGTGTACATATTCATATTTCATACTTATTCCATTTATATTCTATGTTAAGAGCAGTGAGTGTGTGAGTGATGTAGCATATTCATATGTGTGTGTGTGTGTGTTTGTGCATGTGAATTTATTTTCTGTGTATATGTTCATTATTGATCAGGTTAATTTTTGTTTTTTACATTTTACAATTGATTAGTGTACAGAGGTGGTGCTAATATGTTAGAATGTATCTCCCATTGTGATCAAGTGTTAAAATCTTAGTGTGTATGTGAGTGAGATTGAATATTATTATGTGTGAGTGTACATGTGTATATCTATATATATATAGTGCATAAAGAGCAGTAGGAGGGAATTTGTAAATATTAACATTTCTTGTATATATGTTAAATGTTAAAATAAAATTCTTTCAAAAAGTAAAAAAAAAAGAGGCAGGGAGCCCACATGGGGAAGAATACAGAGTGTAGAGGTCATGTTAAAACCGCTCCCACCTGTAGCCTTCCTCATTTGGCATAACACAATCATCAAAGCGCAGGGTTACATTTAAGCCTCCGGTGTGTGTATCTATATATCTGGATAGATATACAGTCATTTATATATGGAGTTCATTGCTAATTAGTTTTAATTTTTGTTAAAATGTGCGAATGTGTTCATGTCTTTGTGTGATGACCTATATGCCTTTTGTAATAACGTTCTTATTGCTATTTTCAGAGAATGGGACAGGAACCCCAGCCTCCATTCCGGCCCATCATGTGGGCACACGGCAAAGAGATCCTCTCAAGATTGGCCTCTGATGGTAAGCTATTGCTGTAAACAAATCTAGCCTGCTTTATGTTTTAGTCCTTACTCATATGTGTAATCCATTTGGTTACAACTGTAGTTAGTTTCTTGTTGCTTTTCTTTATATTATGTTTTTAATTCCTTTCAGACCCCCTTAAAGATCTACACGAGTCAATGGATGTGCAAGAAGACATTCCAGAAGGTCAGATGGATGATGAGGAGAGTAAGGAGGAGCGAGAGGCCAGGGAGCAGGAGGAGGAGCGTCAGGACAGGGAGTCGGAGGAGAGGGAGGACAGGGAGGAGCAGAAGAGTGACATAATTTCCATTAACACTGACTCCGATCCTGAGGGTATGTTCTTTTAAATGTTTTCTTATGAGGTTGTGCATGGGTGGTGGTGGAGCGTCAAGGGGGGGAAAAGGATATTGGAGGAGGAGGGAGGGGAGGGGGGTGGGATTAGCACAGTGATATTTTCAAGTACGTAATCGTTCTTTTTTAAACAGAAATCAAGTTAATAATGCAGTCCTGGTATTTAAATAATGAGTTTCATCAAATGTAATTAATATTGGAACTATGAAGAAGAAATGAAATTAATTATAACAGTGGCTAACCCTAACTTCATACTTGATTTTATACTATTGTCTTTGTAATTCCAGACCCTACCTTTGACATTGCCAAAGAATTGCAACAAATAAAGAGAGAAAAGAAACATGAGAGGCAGGCAGAGGCGATACTAAGGTAAGAAGCACATAGACATACACTCACATGCATATAATAGCAATGGGATTGTACTTTGTGAACTTGTTTCCCGCAGTAATTGTTATACTTGTTTTATTGTGTTGTTGTAGATTAATTCAAAAGCCAGCGGCAACGGAGCAGGCACCCCAGCCATCTACTTCGTTGTCAACAGAGCCACCACCCAAGCCGGCCACCGCAACTAAGCCGGCCACACAGAGGCAAATGACACCAAAGCCTCAGCCTCAGCCAAAGAAACGGTAAGCCCAGCTATATTTCCCTCAGCACATAAAGCTTGGCATAGCAGTAGTGTATGCCTAGTTAGGGTAAAAATGAGAAGTGGGGAATAATATGATGAGTGTTTAACCTAAAAAAACACGTTGGGCATTTGCTTCCCATTACGCCACAAATAGGGGTAATAAAACAAGTCTCAAGATATCAATATATTTCTGTCAGAGATTACATATTTTTTTCCTTTTGTGGGTTGCTAGTTTTACAAGCTATTCACCATTTTTATATAGCACAAAATAAAAAACACACAACCATGCACACACAAACGCACCTCACACACACACATAGCACATTGTTGTATCATGAACATCAAATGTCCAAAGGTGTAACATTTAACGATTTGTTTCAGTGCCTACAAGTGCCGGTTTTGCGACAAGGTGGTGACCAAGTTGGCCCGCCACCTGGTCAGCATCCACAAGATACCACCTGAAAGGGCCAGAAAGTGGAGATATGGAAACCGCAACAAGGAACCTGTGAGATATAATTTCTTTCTGTTGTTTACTACCTTTCCCCAGTCTTTTTTAATGCAATAACAATGTCATGCAGTTGTAATACTCAATTGTTCTCTCTGTGTGTCCAAAACTTGTACAATCATGCCTTTATGCTGCTTCTTTATTACAGAAACATCGCTGCCCTCTTTGTGAGGCTTCGGTGGTCAAGGTGGGCCGCCACCTCACAGGCCAGCACCAGCTGGCCAAGGACAGTGAGGAGTACCTCCATCACCTGGCCTAGGTGGGCGGCCACAAAGCCAAGGCGGCTCTGGCCAGAGGTACATGTCAATTGTATTGTGTGCTATGTTTAACTTGTATTATTTCATTAATGTGGCTCACACATGGTGCTCTTTACATGCATTTTTCTTCTCTTATGGATGTCTTTATTTTCCTATATGCAGTCATTATTCCTATTATCAACATCAGCCCTAAAATTATTGAAGTCATCAAAAGCCTGTATGACAAGGCTACCAGTGCAGTCCTCCACAACAGAGCCATCGGGAATTGGTTCAGAACAACAATCGGTGTGCGTCAAGGATGCCTACTCTCTCCAACACTCTTCAACATCTTCCTAGAGCGCATCGTGTCGGATGCTCTTGCAGAACATGAAGGCACAGTCAGCATAGGGGGTAGAGCAATCTCCAATCTTCGTTTTGCAGATGACATTGATGGATTGGCTGGAGAGGAACAAGAACTTGAACAGCTGGTACAGAGGCTTGACACCACCTCCAAAGCCTATGGAATGGAAATAAGTGCAGAGAAGACCAAAATGATGACCAACAACACCAATGGCATCAATACGGACATCAAAGTCCAAGGCCAATCCCTCGACACAGTGCATAGCTTCAAATATTTAGGAGCCATTGTATCAGACAATGGGTCCCGACAGGAAGTCCTCTCCAGGATCGCACAAACAACTGCTGCCCTGACAAGGTTGAAGCCCATTTGGAAAGACAGGACCATCAGTCTACATTCCAAAGTAAGACTGCTGCGCTCCCTTGTCATCTCCATCTTCCTATATGCTTGCGAAGCATGGACCCTCACAGCAGATCTCCAACGAAGAATACAAAGCATGGAGATGAGGTGCTACAGAAGACTTCTGGGCATTTCCTATACCCAACACATCACCAACGACGAAGTCCGACAGACCATCACACAAGCCATTGGACAACACGATGACCTGCTAACAGTGGTGAAGAAACGGAAACTTCGGTGGTATGGCCACGTCACCAGATCATCAGGCCTTGCAAAGACTATTCTGCAAGGCACAGTGCAAGGAGGTAGAAGAAGAGGGAGACCGAAAAAGAGGTGGGAGGACAACATTCGAGAATGGACTGGTTTGACACTGAGCGAAGCCATCAGGGCTGCTGAGGACAGAGAAAGATGGAGTATGCTGGTTAAACGATCATCTGTGGTGCCCCTACGACCTTCGGGTTACGGGACAGGATAGGATAGGATAGGATTCCTATTATGCAAGATGGCAATTTCATCACGGATTGGTGTTTTGATGGTTCCGTTACCTATTATGCTGATCAATTTTGCTCATGTTTCAACCAATACCACATGAAACAATTCCTTATGTATTTCTCTCTTGTATATCTCTATATACTAATCTGTCTGTCTCTCTGTCTGTCTCTCTCTCTCTCTCTCTCTCTCTCTCTCTCTCTCTCTCTCTCTCTCTATCTATCTATCTATATATATATATATATATATATATATATATATATATATATATATATATATATATCATTACAGTCATGGCAGACAAAGCAACAACAATGGTATCAAGGACAACAGAACTGCCTTCCATGGTGGGCTGTGCACACCGTAAGCAAAAAATATTGCTTTACCTTACTAATGACATGTACTATTTTGATGCTTAGACAACCACTTTGACCTGTTGTACAAGAAATCTGATTATCATTATTGTCTTTGCTTATGTGTAGGAAACGTCTACGTTGCGTTTGATAAGCACCTGGAGAGATTCCGCAGCATGGGGGAGAAGTCACGGAATCAGGTGATCAGCTCCGTCCTCCATAGCTTCAAAGCAGTGGCACCGGAGGGACGAGGCCATTTCAACATCGTATTCCGTGTAAGTATTCATAAACATTAAAATCTATTTGTTGTAATATCATATGGTATTGTCATAAAAATTTTCAAAATTTTTGTCTGTTGACATCTAACCCCTGTGTAATTGTTTGCTTTCAGGACGACAACCCCCCCCCCCCCCCCCACCGAGAAGTCACGGAATCAGGTGATCAGCTCCGTCCTCCATAGCTTCAAAGCAGTGGCACCGGAGGGACGAGGCCATTTCAACATCGTATTCCGTGTAAGTATTCATAAACATTAAAATCTATTTGTTGTAATATCATATGGTATTGTCATAAAAATTTTCAAAATTTTTGTCTGTTGACATCTAACCCCTGTGTAATTGTTTGCTTTCAGGACGACAACCCCCCCCCCCCCCCACCCCCCCCCCCAGGATGCACCACAAGTCTGGGAGGACAGGCTTGTGGCGCCGCTCACTAGCCAAGCCCAGGCAAATCCCCAAACGGCATCCAATTCAATGAACCGCTTGGACGCCGTCATTGTAAGTACCAGTAGTTGCACCATAAGCAACAAGAGTCGTATTTGTTGTAGTAGAATATTTATAGCATGATGATTATTTGGCAGACGTTCAGCAACAAAGAAATAAATACCAAAAATATCTAAACCTAAGTATTGTTGTGGTGCTCTGTTAAATAGTGTTTTCGATGATGATGATGATGATGATGATGATGATGATGATGATGATGATGATGGGCTGAGTTCTTTTTCTTATCCAGGCTTTCCTGGACTACCTTCAGGCTTTTCAACACACCCTCCTCCAGGACCTTGGCATTAGTGGCGAAACTCTCAACAGTATTCAAAATTGATTGATTGATTGATTGATTGATTGATTTATTGTTGCTTTAGGTCCAGCGGACTCTTCCGAGCCAAATCAGGACCGGACAACCCCCGATCCGCATAAAAGATCTGCTGAAACAACCCCAGTGGGAAAATTGAATGCCCTCCACCGGCCAGTCACTTTACAATAAAGACATCCCACGCGGGGGACGGCTGAGGGTTGACCTCAACTACGCGAACACCCCGGTTACAAAAACAAAATAGAATACAAACATCATTATAAATCATCAACAAAACACATACATATAAAATGCCTATAGTGCTAACTAGTACAATCATAGGAAGCCCTAGTGACCACCCGGCAGAAAGCGTCCAACACTCCCAAGCTGATCCAACAGACCTCATACACAAACAAGGAGTCTTGTCCAGGAAGAGTTTTCAAGAAAAAAGGTAGGTCATTGATCTAGCGAAGAAGAAGATAGTATAGCAGAGTGAAGGACAGAGCAGGAATAGGAAAGAGTAAATGAGGAAGACAGCGACAGTGGGAATTTAAAGCACTAAATTTCCATAAAGTGGGGATACTATTTATACTGAAAACCCCCGGCACTCCAACGGGGGTACTGTTGCCGCAGTGAATCTGTCTTGCAGTATTCAAAAAAGACTGAAACTAGCATAGCTGTAGCAGGCAGGAACATCTAACACTGCCAAGCAAAATTCTAATGTGTTCAAACAGTAACAAATGCCAGTACATGTACTTAGAAGAACATCAGTGACTATTAATGCCAAGAAATGATGATGATTATGAATATGATCATGATTATTATAACAAGCATTTCAATTCACAATACAACAGTGCAATAAACAAATACAGTAATAAATACACACATCAGTACATTGGTTATTATGATGGAAGCAATATCTACAAGTGTTTTTGTTTAAAACAAGCTGAACCTTTGTTTTCGTTTCTTTCTTTTTTGTTTCCCCAGATCTGCACTTTGAGCAGACACAGCCCCTGGCGAAATATTGCCATGCGTTTGACCATGCCATCAAGGACCATGGCCAAAACTGGTTCCTCGACATGAGAAACAACATCATGTGCATAATAAGCATATCGAATGTATCGCGTCCTGGAGAAATTATACAGATGACTTTGGGAGAAGTCCGCCAGGTCAGAGAGGTGCGAGGAAAAAAAATCATCAGAGTAAGTACTTTAATTTCTGATGTTATAAATCCTTGTTAGCAATATATTGTGGTAATATAAGCAGTCATAACATGAATTTCTTTCATTTTCTTGTGTGCGTGTGTGTGTGCAGGTGAAGAAACACAAAACCCCAGCAGCGGGCTCCAGGGAGCTAATTTTTCATGCTGAAGATTTTGTCAGACTGGAGCAGTAAGTAATATAAATATTGTTGTACGTTCAATATATCCGTTGTATCTTATTATCCCCAAAAATAATTTCACTAAAAAAGATTTGCGCTATCGAGCTGATCATCTTGCAACAAACCCCATTAAAATGGGTCAAGAATTACAGGTAGGGCATTCAAAAACATGTATCAGGTGCATAGGACCTCATTTCAAAAAGAACTAAAAAGGAATAGCGCTATCAAGCTGATCATTTTGACACCATCCGCACTACACTCGGTTAAGAATTAGTGGTTCTATGACTGTTTTATGACTTCTTATCTTTTATCTTTTATCCCTTTAACCCTTCATTGGAAGTAGGCCTACTCACACATAGCAATACAATAGGAAATAGGCAGGAAATTGACGCCACGTCCCCGTGTAATATTATTAGGGCAAAGCAAACCCTGAAGCAAACAAATGAAGTCTCTCCCTGGTAGGCCTACTCAGCATAGCAACACAAACGGAAATTTCAAAAAAATTGACCTCACGTACCCGTGTAACATTATTAGGCCAAAGCAAATTCCTGCTTTATTCTTTTCACATCTATAATTAAATGGCTTAAGCTAATGAGATGGTACTTGGGATGGACATTTACGTCATCACCCTCTTCACAGTGATCGTCCTAGGGATTTGCAAAACCGGTACGACGTCACAGTAAACAAACCCACTCGAACGCAAACCGGTAAGCCAGTCACGGAAACCGGTATGACCCATAGCAAAGCTTAATAATGCGTCACTATTTTATATAAGTAGATGGCTACTCTGTTAATGCACTTTCTGTTTCATTAGAAACATATTCGTCTTCACATAAACTTCTTATATCGCACCTCTCCCCCTTAGCAAAAAATGAAAAAAGAGATTTTTGCTTCTTCATTATTACTAGCCTATCTGCCACTGCCGCAATACATACTGACGAGCACGAGGAAAGAAAAAATCGAAAAGTGCTCGATTTTAATTTATCCGTATTCACGATAGCCTTGCGCCCGCCAACGTTATATCATTCTGTATTAATTACCTCAAAGAATATGGCAAGGCTACTGAACGCATTCGCAAGCCTCTGTCTACACTCCCTAAACACATAATCAGCGTAGCTGGCTGGCTGGCTGGCTCTCTCTCTCTCTCTCTCTCGCTCTCTTCATTTCTCTTGTTTTTCTTTCTCTTTTCCTTTATTTTTGAAACCAGTCAAACAAAATAAGAACCGGTAGGCTCTACCGGCTACTGATTTTTCAACCGGTATTTTTATTCTAAAACCGGTAAAATACCGGTAATTTCCGGTTAAATCCATCCCTGCTCTTCATAACCCTGCATATTTCATGCAAATCGGCTTAGTAGTATGGGCTCTGCCCCCGGGAGCTGGAGGTGGCAACACCGTCACGTACCCGTGTAACATTATTAGGCCAAAGCAATCCAACCTCTCTCCAAAGCATGTGGTTCGAATCTTAGCATTGTCAGGGACAAAGTGCACTGATGGGGCTTGAAGATAATGGGTCAACAGGAAAGAGACTAGGAACAGGAAAGTGACTGGGTGTGCCGCGGTTCTCAATGGATTGAATTTATACGAGGAGAAGGAGGAGGAGGAGGAGGCCCATCGCGCAAACAACTTATGATTTCAGTCAGTCCGGCGTGCGCAAGAATGAATGATAAAAAACAAACTAAACAAAAGAATGAATGAGCGCTGCGTGTCCCGCCGCTCTATAGTATATGCCGTGCGGCTGAATTTTGCCTTCAAGACGCCACCTGATTGGTGCGTGGCTTCGCAACACAGGGGTGCAGCTGGACAGCCTATATGCATTCGCTGTGCCGGCCACTGTTTGTTCTCTACAGTTGTCAACTGTGAAGTTAGTCCCCCTCCTATACGCAGTACTGTGTGTGACGTGTGTCTGTCCGGGGACGGTCGTCTATGTACTGTAACTGTAACTATCCACTGTGGTTGGGTGGGACCCATACACTGCACTGCACACACGACAGACGGAGGAGGGACTGAGGGAAGGTGATGTTTGTGGACATCGTGAGTTCTGTAACTTTTGAACACACACACTGACGGGAGGGAGGGAGGGAAAGAGAGAGAGAGAGAGAGAGAGCGAGAAAGGTGTGTAATAGTTAGGAAGCAGCTATCCTATCTCAAATACATGGATTTTTGAAGGTCCACGTTTTGGAGACGTCCTGCAGTGGCATCCCTATAGTGGTTAGATTCGTGTGGTATCCAATGTACCATTACTCAAGTCTTGAAGTTACCTATGTCCAAAATCTTTCTGCAGAATGGGACATTGGGTATCACAGGAATGGACATCGGAGCCCTTTTGAGGTCACAGAGGTGGGTAGTTGAAGACCCTAACCCTAACCCTAACCAAACCACCTTTTACTTACTGACCAAACCACCTTTGCCCCACTGACCAAACTACCTTCGACTCACTGACCCAAACCATCTTGGACACACTAGCCAAACCACCTTAGATTCACTGACCAAACCACCTTTGTTTCACTAACCAAACCATCTTCAACTGACTGACCAAACCACCTTTGACTCACTACCCTATCAGGGGACTGTCACCGTGGTCCACCTTACACCTCACCTACCTTCACCGCCAGGGTCGAAGGGGAGATAAACAAGTCCGTTGATCGACCCTCGGGTCCCGACCTGGATGTAGTGAATCCCCTTGGCGGACCCTTGGGGGATGCTCCGAACCGGGTTGTCATTACTCATACTACTTTACTCACACGGTGTGACAGTAAACATCCAGCGGAAACACCACTTTCACCTACGACTGAAGAAGACTTTTTGATGGATACGGAGTGGGACATTACCTCCGACAACAACCTACTCTTACTGGCACCTACACCACCAACAACCACCGACAACCTTGACACCACCACCACCTCGGTCGCCACCGTCACCTCCACCTCCACAACCACCACCACCACCACCACTACTAACCCGGGCACCTTCATAACCACCTCCCTCGATGAGGCTTACGTACCCTACATTGGGGAGACTACCATCCCTGAATCACCACCCAGCACCCAAACCTATCGCACCTCTGCCTCTACCTCCACCTCCTCTTCTACCGGGGAGTTACCTACTTACACACCAACCAAGATCCCCCCGATGGGCAGTGGGGGGATCAAACCCCTTTGCTACCGACCAAGACGAGGAACAGCTAACCAGACTGTACCGGGAACTGGCCCGGGTGGCGAGTCAACATCGTAACTGGCACACCATGGACCAGCTCCCTCGCAACCTGCGGTGGCGACCCCGAGGGCATTTCCCCATGGCCATGGGGCTCATGGATGTGGGATTGGAAACTCTGCACACCCAATTCGTGATAGACACGGTCACGGAACACTCAAGCAAAGCGAAGACCAGGATTAATGACAACATCCCAAAACTACTGAATGATGTACGTTTTACTAACTTACAACACAATCGCGCCCGGCAGACGGGCACCGCCGCCGCTACCACCCCGCAACGACCCACCCGTACCAACACAGCTCCCGCCACACCCCCACCTAAACCAGGGGATTACCGTTCACCACTTACTTCCACCCCCACACCACCGTCACGGCGCAGAAGACACAATCCTGCGTACCGTGATAGGGAGGAGGATGACGACGACAGGCCAGTCACATTCAAGGACCTCGAGAAATACTTCAAGAGGGACCAGGCTAACAAGTAGTACCACAACGGACCACTACCACTACTCGACAACGCCACCTTTTCTTCAACACTGAAACGAATCACTACTATTAATCAACATTTAACCAAGGGACATGGACAATAACATTTCACTTTTTCATCCTTTTGTGTGGGGATGATTTTATCAAAACTCTTGATTTGTGTGTGTGTGTCTAGGGGAGGGGACCCCTAGCCCTAACTTCAAACGGAACTGTGCAAACGCCGCCGACACACAGCGGTATTTACTGACAATTTGAACCTTTTTTATTCATTATATTTCACACTTGCCAAGAATTGGCAGACCATTGTCCTTTGCTGTTACTTATCCTTCCTCTATGTACCATTTTACTTACTCACCAATGCTTTATTCAATGACTGATTGTACCTTGATTGAATGATTGATTACATGGTTACTATTGTAATGTTTATTTGAGCTCCTCGCAAGTATAAGTGCAGAGAATAATTATGTTGGGAGCATGTACTATAATATTGTAATGTTTATTTGAGCTCCTCGCAAGTATAAGTGCAGAGAATAATTATGTTGGGAGCCTGTACTATAAAGGATGTGACGTACCGGCGCGAGACACGATTATATTTAGTTTTGGATGACGTCGACCGAAGTTTTTTGCATCACACGTACACAATGACGTGGTTCCTGCGGTATTTAAAACATTCTTTGGACAGAATAAATATTGCCAACCAGTAATCTTAATCGTTTCACGGAGTTGAATGTTAGTATATATATAATATTTACAAACAACTTAACAGATTAAGAGAGTTCAATTTCCATGACAGCTTGTCAACTTCCTGGATATTGTTTAGCAACGGGAACTGTTAGCTCGTGACTAGACGACAGAACTTTGCCTGAGAAGGATGAAGCTGAAGACCTGCGGTCGTGTGCATGAAGAATCTTAAAGGGCAACTTAAGCTTAAGTTCGCTTACTCAAGCTTAAGTTTGAACTCTCCGTGTGCTTGAGTAAGCGAACTTAAGCTTAAGTTGCCCTTTAAGATTCTTCATGCACACGGGCGCTGGAGTTTGGAAACCTCCTTAGTTCCTCTTTCACGCCTTTTAACAATAACTTTACAGTCGGCAAAGTAACTAGTCAATCCATTCAACGCAGGGTTGAAACTGCAGGATTTGAAGAAGTTCGAACTGGTAAGAATTTTAATTCTGCGCGTCCGCGGAGGAGAATGTATTTGTGTCAGGACGACCGCCATTCATTGTTGTTGATGCACATTTGTATTCGTTCGATTGAGTGTTTGCGCGATCATTTTTTTTAAATTAAATAATGGGGTAATATTATTTGTCAATGATCGAAGTTATGTTTTTTATAAATCTTGTAAATGAAATGAGTATCATCGACTTGGAGAAATGAATTGCAACATTGGTTACCATGTCAACTATTTAACGGTTTTGGTAAGACGGTTTTCTAGCAAGTCGATACTCATTCTCAGACCTCTGTAAGCTGATGATTAACGAAGTTAGGTACTTCGCTATGTTGCAGGGTCGGACTTCTTCCTTTGTTCTCATTCTACCTGTGGTTACCTATTTTGCCGAGTTTCACCGTATTGTTTCGTTGCGGAAGATCCGGCGACTATCGTTCATCGTCATATCCACCCGAGTGATCGGTATCATCATGACATTACACGAAAGATGAAGGGACTTTGAAAGAACTTCGCGAATGCTTATAAGACTCTTCGTATCATCTACATCCTCGATCGTCATTACGTCAATGTTAATCAAGCTGAGTCCATATTTATTTTATGTGTTGGCTAAGTTAGAAAGACATCTTACTATCATCCATTCATTAAAAATAAGTTAATGTGAAGTAAAGTTGTCTTTTAGTTTGTAAAAGAGAGATGAAGTGTTTGATGTGTAAAGTTTAATGTTCAACATCATTTCAGACAAATGACAACACACGCACATAACTGAAAACTTAAACCTTGCCCACTATCTTATCTCAAATTCGTAACAACCATAACCCTAAAACGAACACCTACAGTGACTGGTCTGGAAATTTGTCATCTTCTACCTCTCTACTCCTACTACTATCGCAGTTTGGGCATTGGTCGTGTTTTGATCCTGCCTTCTTCCTCCTTCTTCCTTTTCCGGCCTTGCTCATCCCTGCTCTGCCTGTCTTTCAAATCGCTTTACTTCTTACTATAAAAGGGTGGCTTGCCCATCACTGCCACCATTTCAAAACCGAAAGCGGTCTCATCCCGCACACATCAAAGATAGTGCCTACGTAACAACAGACACGCGGAGTTCCGAACTCACAAAACAAAAGGAAACCGATGCAGCAAAATCAAACACCTGGCAACTGACCCACACGGGGCACAAAATTACCATTGACCATAACTATAACACAAATTTTACAATTATAACAATTTTCCACAGTGCTGACAAACACTGTTTTCATTATCACCTATTCCAACTATCAAGCCAACTGACGAGCACCGTGGCGGGTGTGAAACCGGTATTGGCTGCCAACCTAACCTTACTACCTACCTACCCACCAAACATGAACCACCACAACACACCATTAGACACCTCCATTGTCAGGAGGGTGGTCTATGACTTCACAACAAGCGGACTCACGTCTGCTCAGGTCTCCCTCCTGTCAAAAGGACTCAAATTTATACCATTTGAACTCCACCATTTAACGGACCTCAACACAGCCTTCGCACAATATCAACACAGACTACTGCTCAACCTCCACTTTGTAGAACAACTTACACTACCACTTACTAAGCTGGACAAACTTAAACCACCCTCTACCTGGTCACCTCCCCCTCCCCAACGGGATTGGTCACTATACTTACACTACTTGAGGGTCGCATCCAACACAAAATCCATTGGAAGGAGACCAACACCTTTCAGTACATTCGGGCAGACAGTGCCCACCTACTCATCAAATTTACCAACTCAACTTACGAGGTTTAACCCTTACCTTCACACAACAAAGGGCCACCACCACTGCCAACTGTACTACCATCAACACAATACCACCACTACTAACAACCTAAACACCCCCCTCCAGGTCCCTTACCCTACCCTCCCCCCGATCCAGCCTGCTTTAACTCGCTTTGCAACCAACCACCTAACACCCTTCCTTGTCGACGCCTTATCCTAACCTTAACCCAGCTTACTTAACCTAAACACCTGCGCTTAACCTAACCAGTAACCACGTTTGCTTAACCTAACCTTTCACGCTTTCGCTTACCCTATTCCCACTGCCCCTAACCCTAACCCTAACCCTCACCATCACCATCGGGACACTAGGGACCCATCCCCCAAAAACACCCAAACACCGGTATTTGGTCATGATTCTATAGGATTTGAGGAGAGTCAGCTCAATCCAACAGTCACCTCTCCCTCAAAGCGTGGTTGGATTCTGTGCATTTTCGGGGACAAAGTGCAGCGGTGGGGGCGTGATTCAAAATGGTAGATATGAACAGAATCGGTCCAGTGGTTCTCCAGTTGTTGAATTTAGACCAGGCCAATCGCGCAAACATCAACGAAAGGTGATGGGACTCCTGGGGGAAGAAATGACCTCAGCAGCAGTTGTTGCCCTTTCACCCCAAACACGGCCTTTCAGTCGATAGTAATCCCGATTCTAAAACAAGGTAAAGTAAGATCCTCATTAGATAGTTATAGACCTATTGCTTTAACCTCACACATAGGAAAATTGTTTGAAAAAATAATATTAAATAGATTGTTATATTTCAGTGAAAATACAGATACCATTCCAACAAATCAGGCTGGTTTCAGAAAAGGTAGATGTACAACAGATCATTTAGTAAAGTTAACTACACACATTAAAAAACAATTTGCTCGGAAAAAAATCTGTTTTAGCTACTTTTTTCGATGTTCGTAAAGCATACGACAGTGTATGGCATTCCCGACTATTATTCAAACTTAAACACATTGGTATATCAGGTGCTTTGTATCACTACATTAAAAATTATTTAACTGACAGAAAAATATGTACACGTGTTGGTAAAGTCTACTCATCTTTTAAACAAATAGATATGGGCATTCCTCAGGGGTCAATTATAGCACCTATACTTTTTTCAATTCTAATTTATGACTTGCCCAAACATATGTCTAAACATAGTAATGTGGTTCAATATGCTGACGACATTGCTTTATGGATTAACACAAATCTAAGAAAAAATACGCCGAAACGAGTTGTTAATTATGTTAAAAGTTTATATCAGTTAGAACTGAACAAACTTAGTACATACATGATAGAAAATGGGCTTCAACTCTCATTCGAAAAAACATGTTTGTTGTTGTTTAATAACGGAGCAAACTCCACTGCTCTTCCATTGTTGGTACTTGAGGGTAATGTTTTAAAATATACTCAACAGGTAAAATTTTTGGGTGTATTTTTAACGTCTAAATTAAGCTGGAATTGCCATATACAATATTTAATCAAGAAAGCATCCAAAAGATTGAATTTTCTAAAATTGTTATGTTTTCAGCCACGGAGTCAAGATACATATACATTAATTCACTTAGCAATGTCGTTGGTTAGATCGGTACTCACATACGGTCAGGAAGTGTATTTTTCAGCTCCAGCAACATTGTTAAGGAAAATACAAAGCTTAGATAGCAGAGCATTTAAATTAGCCTTAGGTGTACCTGTACACTCTAATACACTAAAATCATATAGGGAAGCTCGTCAACTCTCTTTTATAGAAAATCAAAAATTAAGTGTTGCTAGATATGTTATACGGAGTTTGGCCGTTCCTAATTCTGTTCATGAGATTTTTGTCGACAGCAATGTAGATTATCCAAAACGAGCAAAATCTATACCGTATCTACAACCCATTAAAAACTATGTTAGTGCCATTTTAGACAAGTGCAACATTGACATTTCTGATATTCCTGTTTTACCAAGTGTACCGAAAATCCCACAATGGGAACATTTAAGTGCTAATTTTGATATTGATTACACCTCGGTTAAGAAAGGTGAAAATGGAAATGTCCTAACAGCTGAGGTTCGAGAACATTTGGAAAGAACGTATGGTAATCATTTAAAAATTTATACAGACGGATCTGTGTCTGAAACTTTAGTTGCTGGTGCCGGTTTTACCATTCTTGATCTAAAAATAAAAAATCGTATTATGTTGGTAAGAATGTATCAATTTTCACAGCAGAATTGTGTGCCATTTTAATGGCTTTGGACACTATTAGCAACACCTCTATTGCCTTTTATAACATAGTTTTATGTGTTGATTCTAAAGCTGTTCTCAAAGCCCTTCAAAATTGGTATTGTAAAACTAGATCAGATATTATTTTCGATATTAGATTATTAATTCATGCTATTATGTCAAATGGTGTAGGAATTGCTTTTTGTTGGGTTCCTTCACATTGTGGCATTTATTTTAATGAAGTTGTGGATACTTTAGCAAAGGAAGGGTCATTCTCTGTAAGTGACAACAACATTGTTAGACCATCTGCATCAGAACTCATTTCGTTGGTAGAAAGATCATGTACTCCACATTATCACAAAGTACTGGAATAGATCATTACTCATGTTCTAGAAACTTGTGTAGAATAATCAATAAGCTAAGAGTCAACTCATGGAATACTAAATTTTTAGCTAATGCTATGTGTCCATGTTCTCAACCAATTTCCGTTGAACATCTGTTAAAAACTTGCCCCATATTAACTTCACAATATTTAAACAAAAATATTAAAACAAGTGAACATTCCACTGTTGAACTGCTGCAGTATCCAACAATTATTACCATAGCACAAATTATTAGCCAGTCTCCAGTGAGCACATTTTTGTGATTATTTTGTCTGATCCTTGGATGTGCTTTTTGCATTTTGCGTGTGATTGTGTGTATGCTTGCGTGTATGGTCTAATATCACAAACTGTGAATAGACGTTAAATAAAATTATTGAATTGAATTGAATTGAAACGGCCTTTTAGGACCAATGACAGAGGGTTGCATGTCGGAGCTTCTTTGGGCGTCGCTGGCCGAGACATCGGGGCTATATATACTCGAAATAAAAGCCCCAAAACTATCTTATCCTGTCTGCCCTATCGCCAATGGTGGTGGTGCATGCATGGTGGAGTAGACGTTCGCTAAACCTCAATGTTCGTGGTTTCCTTCAACTGTGATTGGATCAATCATGACACAGACAGACACACGCACACCCACCTACACACACCCACCTACACACACACACACACACACCCACACCCACAGCCTTTGGGCTGGTAGAATTGAAAACGCTTACTCCATGGCAACTTTGACCGTCAGTCCCCTATTATATATACATATGCTGCTTATGTGTTGGGGACTGTACTCTATACACAAGACAAGACATGGCAACCTTTCCATAGTCGCATCATTTGCTCGATGGGGTGCATGCTATCTGCAAACTAGACTCAAAGCCTGACGCCATCCTATCTATCACCCATACCCATGACTCGGGGAGATCGTTGGGGCTGGTTTGGCGTACTACTACTACTACTACTACTACTACTACTACTACTACTACTACTACTACTACTACTACTACCACCACCACCACCACCACATATACCCACCAAAAAAAAACAACGAGGGCTTTTATTTATTTCTTTTGTTCAGTCCTATCTTTTTAGAACACGGTGACGGGAGGGAGGGAGAGAGAGAGAGAGAGAGAGAGAGAGAGAGAGAGAGAGAGAGAGAGAGGTGAGTAGTAGTTAAAAAGTATTGATTTTCAATAGTGTGTTCAAACATCTGGCTTTCTGCTTCAACTACGGGGATGGTAAGCCTATTTGGGTTGTACAATGCATGCATTTTACAGTTCCAAGCACACTGACGTCCACTTTTTAGAATTTTTGCAAGCTTCCGGTAATGTGAAGGTCATGTATAGTTGTTTGCTTTCCAGAATGTAAAGGTTATGATAACAACCCATGACATGTAGCCCACAATGTAAAGGTTTATCATCATGTGTCAAGAATGAGGGGTAGTTTGTTCTGTGTTACATGTATTAGGCACTGCCACCCCATTCCCGCTGTTCAGTGCACAAGTTCTGTATGGAAGTCGCCGTAGCATATAGGAAGAGACTTCGGGCGTTCTGCTGCTGTTGTTGTTGTTGTTGTTGAAAGCATACAGGAGACGTGATGGTTGAAGTCATAATGATGATGTCAAAAGTCCTAGGACGCTGCAGTGGAAAGTCATTCGTTGCCAAAGTAGAAGTTGACAGCCTTGTGAGGAGAGTGCGCGACGGTAGCGCCAAACGGCGAGGCGCCTTTCGCAGCAGAGATGCATCCGGCACCCAGCTCTCAGCGGTGAGAAATGAAGTTTTGAAGTTGTGTTTTCTGTGGTTATATGAGCCAAAGTCACCGCCTGCGAAGCAAAAGCAATAAAACGAAATGCAGGCCCTGTGATTGGTCCTAAAAGCCAGCGTTATTATAAGGGGAGCACATCGCGCACACTATATAGAGGAAACCTGATTAAGAAGAAATGACAGCAGCAGTTGCTCCCCATTGACCGAGGGCTCAAAGTTGACAGCATTTGCGCAATCGGCATGGTATAAATTCCAGAACTCGAGAACCACTGGACCGATGATTTCCTAGTTAGCCAGTTTTAATCACGCCCCACCGGTGCACGTTGTCCCCCAACCATGGAATCAATCGATGCACACGTTGGGGAGAGTTGACTGTTTGACTGAGATGACCATCATAACAATCCCTCTATAATATGACCAAATACACTTTTGGATTCCACTGCACTGCACACACGGCAGACAGAGGGAGGGAGGGAGGGAGGGAGGGAAGGTGATGTTTGTGGACATCATGAGTTGTCTAAAGCAAGTGGGGTGGGAATTTTCTAGTGTTGTATCCACTAGATGTGAAGGAGAAAGACTTGCTTTTTCCACAGTGGCCTGACTAAACGACTTGGCGATGGTGGCTTACTCTCGGCTGTACAACAGCTATCACTCCACCTCCAGGACCATCACAGGTTACGCCCAAGCCAGCGGATAAGCCAACAAAGAAGAAGGCAGAGCCTAAGGCCACCAAATGCCCCTACTGCGAAAAAGTGGTGACGAAACTTGCGCTCCACATGACCCAGATACACAAGGTTAGCACTCCACCTCCAGGACCATCACAGGTTACGCCCTAGCCAGCGGATAAGCCAGCAGAGAAGAAAGCAGAGCAGCCACCTAAGGCCACCATGACTACCCAAAAAACAAGGAAGAGGTAAGTACAGCTTAATTTTACCCAGTACATACAGCCTGGAATAGCACTAGTGAATACCTACTGAGCATACAAATGAGGAATAAGGCAAATATGATGAGTCTTTTGGATGCAAACAATACAACAGCTGTTGCTTCTCATTACGCCAGAAATAAGTTTAATCAACCCATAACACCAAAATATAAATACATTTCTTTCAGGCATTACATTGTTATTAAATGCCTGGCTACTTATACAAGCAATTCATCCATTATTACATATCCAATATACCCACACAAGCTTGCACACACACGAACCCTAACGCCATATTTTGTAGCACCTTGTTATTTTGGTATCATAAACAAGAAGGGGACAAAAACTTAACCTTGAAGGGTTTGTTTCAGGGCTTACAAATGCCCCTACTGCGAAAAAGTGGTGACGAAACTTGCGCGCCACATGACACAGAAACACAAGGTGAACAGAGAGGAGGCAGCCAAATGGAGATATGCTAGACAGAATAAAAACCCGGTGAGCTTCATTTTTTATTTGTCTATTAACTTTCCTCAGTAGTTCATCACCAATAACCAGGTATGGCATTTGCAATTCTCTGTTATTCTCTCTGTGTGTCCAAAACTGGGACACTCATGCCTTCATGCTATATCTTCCTTGCAGAAAACCAAGTGCTGTATGTGTTCAGCCCGGGTGGTAACCATAGGCCGCCACCTCCGCCAAGTGCACGGTCTCCAAAAGGACACACCTGCTTACTTAAAGCCTCTGGCCACAACGGGAGGTCGAAAGGCCAAAGCGGCTCTTGCCAAAGGTACATGTCAACTGTATAGTGGGCTTGATTTGACTTGTACTATTTTATTAATGTGCCTCTCACATACACCTCTTACAATTATTTGTTTTTCTCTCTTGTACATTTTGTGATTCTGCTGTAGGCAGTAAATATTCCTATTATGCAGTAGGAGGCTGTAGTTGTTTTAGAGAGATTGCCATCTGATGGTGAGTTGTTTCATTTTTCAAAAATCTAGCATGTTTTATGTTGTAGTACTTATTCATCTGTGTAATCAATTCTGGTAAAACTGTCCTTACTTATTTGTTGATTTTGTTTATATGACGGTTTTCTTTGATTTCAGATCCCCTACAAGGTGTCTCTCAGGATAACAACAGACAGACGGAGAAGGACAAGGAGGAGGACGTGGAAAAGGAGGATGGCGAGGAGAAGAGGGACGAGGAGGAGAGGGACGAGGAGGGTGAGTTGTTAATAGGATACGATCCCCGAGTTATGGGATGGGTGATATGATAGCTTCCCCTAATGCTGTTTCTGCATACCCCCAAACACACAAAAAAAACAGACCCCAACAATCTCCGAGTCATGGATTTGTAAGGGTTAACCATAAGCGTCCATCTTTTGTTGTTCCAATATGGCGACGAAGAGATGACCGGCCATGTCTACCTCAGGAGAAAGAAAGTAAGATATTAAATATATGTTATGTTTCGGGCTTATAATTGATATATTTATGTGAAATGGAACTTTTATGATTTGGTATAATTCATTTGATGTTGATCATTCAGCAATACTTTACACATAGCAAAATTTCATTGCGTACCGATAATGCGATAATGCGTATTCCACAATGTGCGTCATGGTCATGATGACGTACGCAGTCTTCCCCCCCTCCTCCACCCCCAAACAAAACAAAACGTAACCATTGCTTTGTTTCTTGCTACACGTTCAATCGCTTATGTTATTTACTGTGTGACTTCTTCACGTCCGGTGTATTGAACAAACAGTACAAGTTATGTAAATCTGATGAATAAAAATTAATACAACAATGAAGAAACAAAATGGTAGAATTGTTTCCTCTATTTCTTCCTTTCACAAAACCAGAAGTAAACATGTATCCCTAGTAACGTAAGCGCTTACAAAATAGTTTCGTATTCCTGTAACTTGTGTTACAATGCCTTTTGTTCTGTAGCTCACTGCCTGTTGTCGCATGCTACACACGTGTGTGTGTGTGTTTGTTTGGGTGTGTGGGTAGGTGAGTTTGTGTGTGGGTAGGTGAGTTTGTGTGTGCGAGTGTTTGTTTTAACTTGTGTTGCAATGCCTTTTCTACCCCTTGGGGTCATGAGCAATCTTGCCACTGTAGATTGTTCAAACCTATAAAGGGAACAGTGAAAGCCACAGTTGAAAACCTGTCTTTCCTTTATAGGCAAGACGCTTCACTGCGGCAACAGTACCCCCGTTGGAGTGCCGGGGGTTTTCAGTATAAATAGTATCCCCACTTTATGGAAATTTAGTGCTTTAAATTCCCACTGTCGCTGTCTTCCTCATTTACTCTTTCCTATTCCTGCTCTGTCCTTCACTCTGCTATACTATCTTCTTCTTCGCTAGATCAATGACCTACCTTTTTTCTTGAAAACTCTTCCTGGACAAGACTCCTTGTTTGTGTATGAGGTCTGTTGGATCAGCTTGGGAGTGTTGGACGCTTTCTGCCGGGTGGTCACTAGGGCTTCCTATGAATGTACTATTTAGCACTATAGGCATTTTATATGTATGTGTTTGGTTGATGATTTATAATGATGTTTGTATTCTATTTTGTTTTTGTAACCGGGGTGTTCGCGTAGTTGAGGTCAACCCTCAGCCGTCCCCCGCGTGGGATGTCTTTATTGTAAAGTGACTGGCCGGTGGAGGGCATTCAATTTTCCCACTGGGGTTGTTTCAGCAGATCTTTTATGCGGATCGGGGGTTGTCCGGTCCTGATTTGGCTCGGAAGAGTCCGCTGGACCTAAAGCAACAATAAATCAATCAATCAATCAATGCCTTTTCTTCTGTAGCTCACTGCCTGTTGTCGCATGCTACACACGTGTGTGTGCGTGTTTGTGTGGGTGTGTGGGTAGGTGTGTTTGTGTGTGCGTGTTTTTTTAAAGGATTTGGATATATTGTATTAAAAATGTGTGTGTGTGTGTGTGCGTGTGTGTGTGTGTGTGTGTGCATGTTTTTTTTCCATTTTCAGGTATATTCCTTGTGTTTTACCTTGGCAATAACAATATTTCAATTTATTTGACTATGGTTTTCTTTTTTAACCTCACTGTATTGTCCAATGTGTCATGAACATTTTCTGAGGCAATAGTACATCGGTACATGTCAAGAAATATTTGTATAAATGTTGTAGTTATGTTTAAATGACAACTGAAGCCCAAAACAAATATATAAACACCTTGTTTAAGCATTTATTTGCTTTTGCAGGAAACTAACCCTAGCCCAGCTCGATGACCTGGTGCATAGAACTGGGTTGCTGAAGGAGGCTGTAGTTGTTTTAGAGAGATTGCCATCTGATGTTGAGTTGTTTCATTTTTCAAAAATCTAGCATATTTTATGTTGTAGTACTTATTCATCTGTGTAATCAATTCTGGTAAAACTGTCCTTACTTATTTGTTGATTTTGTTTATATGACGGTTTTCTTTGATTTCAGATCCCCTACAAGGTGTCTCTCAGGAGAACAACAGACAGACGGAGAAGGACAAGGAGGAGGACGTGGAAAAGGAGGATGGCGAGGAGAAGAGGGACGAGGAGGAGAGGGACGAGGAGGGTGAGTTGTTAATAGGATACGATCCCCGAGTTATGGGATGGGTGATATGATAGCTTCCCCTAATGCTGTTTCCGCATACCCCCAAACACACAAAAAAACCAGACCCCAACAATCTCCGAGTCATGGATTTGTAAGGGTTAACCATAAGCGTCCATCTTTTGTTGTTCCAATATGGCGACGAAGAGATGACCGGCCATGTCTACCTCAGGAGAAAGAAAGTAAGATATTAAATATATGTTATGTTTCGGGCTTATAATTGATATATTTATGTGAAATGGAACTTTTATGATTTGGTATAATTCATTTGATGTTGATCATTCAGCAATACTTTACACATAGCAAAATTTCATTGCGTACCGATAATGCGATAATGCCTATTCCACAATGTGCGTCATGGTCATGATGACGTACGCAGTCTTCCCCCCCTCCTCCACCCCCAAACAAAACAAAACGTAACCATTGCTTTGTTTCTTGCTACACGTTCAATCGCTTACGTTATTTACTGTGTGACTTCTTCACGTCCGGTGTATTGAACAAACAGTACAAGTTATGTAAATCTGATGAATAAAAATTAATACAACAATGAAGAAACAAAATGGTAGAATTGTTTCCTCTATTTCTTCCTTTCACAAAACCAGAAGTAAACATGTATCCCTAGTAACGTAAGCGCTTACAAAATAGTTTCGTATTCCTGTAACTTGTGTTACAATGCCTTTTGTTCTGTAGCTCACTGCCTGTTGTCGCATGCTACACACGTGTGTGTGTGTGTTTGTTTGGGTGTGTGGGTAGGTGAGTTTGTGTGTGGGTAGGTGAGTTTGTGTGTGCGTGTGTTTGTTTTAACTTGTGTTGCAATGCCTTTTCTACCCCTTGGGGTCATGAGCAATCTTGCCACTGTAGATTGTTCAAACCTATAAAGGGAACAGTGAAAGCCACAGTTGAAAACCTGTCTTTCCTTTATAGGCAAGACGCTTCACTGCGGCAACAGTACCCCCGTTGGAGTGCCGGGGGTTTTCAGTATAAATAGTATCCCCACTTTATGGAAATTTAGTGCTTTAAATTCCCACTGTCGCTGTCTTCCTCATTTACTCTTTCCTATTCCTGCTCTGTCCTTCACTCTGCTATACTATCTTCTTCTTCGCTAGATCAATGACCTACCTTTTTTCTTGAAAACTCTTCCTGGACAAGACTCCTTGTTTGTGTATGAGGTCTGTTGGATCAGCTTGGGAGTGTTGGACGCTTTCTGCCGGGTGGTCACTAGGGCTTCCTATGAATGTACTATTTAGCACTATAGGCATTTTATATGTATGTGTTTGGTTGATGATTTATAATGATGTTTGTATTCTATTTTGTTTTTGTAACCGGGGTGTTCGCGTAGTTGAGGTCAACCCTCAGCCGTCCCCCGCGTGGGATGTCTTTATTGTAAAGTGACTGGCCGGTGGAGGGCATTCAATTTTCCCACTGGGGTTGTTTCAGCAGATCTTTTATGCGGATCGGGGGTTGTCCGGTCCTGATTTGGCTCGGAAGAGTCCGCTGGACCTAAAGCAACAATAAATCAATCAATCAATCAATGCCTTTTCTTCTGTAGCTCACTGCCTGTTGTCGCATGCTACACACGTGTGTGTGCGTGTTTGTGTGGGTGTGTGGGTAGGTGTGTTTGTGTGTGCGTGTTTTTTTAAAGGATTTGGATATATTGTATTAAAAATGTGTGTGTGTGTGTGCGTGTGTGTGTGTGTGTGTGCATGTTTTTTTCCATTTTCAGGTATATTCCTTGTGTTTTACCTTGGCAAAAACAATATTTCAATTTATTTGACTATGGTTTTCTTCTTTAACCTCACTGTATTGTCCAATGTGTCATGAACATTTTCTGAGGCAATAGTACATCGGTACATGTCAGGAAATATTTGTATAAATGTTGTAGTTATGTTTAAATGACAACTGAAGCCCAAAACAAATATAAACACCTTGTTTAAGCATTTATTTGCTTTTGCAGGAAACTAACCCTAGCCCAGCTCGATGACCTGGTGCATAGAACTGGGTTGCTGAAGGAGGCTGTAGTTGTTTTAGAGAGATTGCCATCTGATGGTGAGTTGTTTCATTTTTCAAAAATCTAGCATGTTTTATGTTGTAGTACTTATTCATCTGTGTAATCAATTCTGGTAAAACTGTCCTTACTTATTTGTTGATTTTGTTTATATGACGGTTTTCTTTGATTTCAGATCCCCTACAAGGTGTCTCTCAGGAGAACAACAGACAGACGGAGAAGGACAAGGAGGAGGACGTGGAAAAGGAGGATGGCGAGGAGAAGAGGGACGAGGAGGAGAGGGACGAGGAGGGTGAGTTGTTAATAGGATACGATCCCCGAGTTATGGGATGGGTGATATGATAGCTTCCCCTAATGCTGTTTCCGCATACCCCCAAACACAAAAAAAAAAACAGACCCCAACAATCTCCGAGTCATGGATTTGTAAGGGTTAACCATAAGCGTCCATCTTTTGTTGTTCCAATATGGCGACGAAGAGATGACCGGCCATGTCTACCTCAGGAGAAAGAAAGTAAGATATTAAATATATGTTATGTTTCGGGCTAATAATTGATATATTTATGTGAAATGGAACTTTTATGATTTGGTATAATTCATTTGATGTTGATCATTCAGCAATACTTTACACATAGCAAAATTTCAGTGCGTACCGATAATGCAATAATGCGTATTCCACAATGTGCGTCATGGTCATGATGACGTACGCAGTCTTCCCCCCCTCCTCCACCCCCAAACAAAACAAAACGTAACCATTGCTTTGTTTCTTGCTACACGTTCAATCGCTTACGTTATTTACTGTGTGACTTCTTCACGTCCGGTGTAAACATGTATCCCTAGTAACGTAAGCGCTTACAAACATGCTTCTACATGTTGCAAAAATAAAGCAATAGTTTCGTATTCCTGTAACTTGTGTTACAATGCCTTTTGTTCTGTAGCTCACTGCCTGTTGTCGCATGCTACCAACACATACCTGTATTCTCCAACTAACCACCAACTCTACTACCCCTACCACCTTCACCAGAGGTCAGTGCGCCATTCTCTTCATGCTACCAACACACCTTGTACACTACCACCACCACACCACACAGGTGATGCACTCTCAACCCTGGGATTGACCCCATACCTTACCACCTTACCTACCAGGGGAATCTCCCCATGAGCTACCTTACACCTCACTCACCTTCACAGCCGGGGTCGGAGGGGAGATAAACAAGTCCGTTGATCGACCCTAGGGTCCCGACCCGGATGTAGTGAATCCCCTCGGCGTACTTCAGGGCGTGCACACCACCGGATGGATGTTACCCAAACTACCTCACCTTACCTTACCTACACAATGCCACCATTGGACAAACACCCGCGAACCTAACCACCCTGGAACCTCTTGGCCATCACTGACCTCAAGACACCTAACCCTCACGGACAACCTTACCTAGTATTCACTAGTACAAACACCTTTTAATCACCGACCAAAAACCATCTTGGAGGCCTACCAACCACACCACCATACACCGGAATATTTCCGGTCGGAGACAGAGGAAACCAACCAACCACCTCCGGGCACCTGCGGGTTCATATCCCAGGCACCCCTCCCCCCAACAAAAAACAGTGGCGGGCCATCACCTGTCATATACCCTAACACACTTATAACCACAAAATAAACCACTGGAAACGGCAAGGTACCCCGTTTTCACTAAAACCAACCAACCAACGACACACTCAAAAAAGTCACGGAGGACTCCAAACCTCGGGACCACGCCCCCGGGGGTACTCTGGGGAGGGACCCAACTCTCACACAGGGTCCCCCTCCACACATCTTGTACCAACCATCACCACTACTACCATTATCCACCTACCTACATCACCCTATAGGCTGATCGCTCTGGTTCAAACGATAGCCTGACGGGTTACCAACTAGCACAGCGGGAGCGGTGGAGGGGAGACGGGTTGGGATGGGGGCGAGGGGTTTGAGCGGCGGCGTCTTCTATAAAAAGGGACGCTCCGCTCAACTGGCGCGCATTCACGACTCTAACACTGCACAATCAACAACGAGTACTTTGCACTGTTTGGGAAAACTATCATACCTTTACACGGAATACTTACTTACTGCATATCATGGCAGAGGAACCACCACTAACACCAACTACCGAGGATTTCCTGATGGATACAGACTGGGAGAATACCTCGGAGACTCAACTTCTGGCACCAACACCTCCAAACCTCAACAACACCAACAACTCTGATACTGTTGACTTCGTCGCCAACACCACCACCACCACCTCTACCACCTTCACTACTCACACCAGCTCTACCCAACCACTTACCACTACTACTACCACCACCCTTGATGATGCCTATACGCCTTATCCTGAGGGACTTATCATACCTGACACGCCACCCGGCGCCTACCCTACCTCAGCTTCGGCTACCACCACCTCCTCCACGGAGGAGTACCCTACTTACACACCTACTAGGAAGATCCCCCCATTGGGCAGTGGGGGGATTACACCCATGGCCAACGATCAGGACGAAGAACAACTTACTCGACTTTACCGGGAGCTGGCCCGGGTGGAAAGTCAATACCGTAATTGGAACACTATGGACCAACTACCCCGCAATCTCCGCTGGCGACCGCGGGTACATTTCCCCATGGCTATGGGGCTTACCGATGTGGGATTGGAATCCCTACATACACAATTTGTCATTGATACTGTGACCGACCATGCTAGCAGAGCCAAATCCAGAATTCAGGAAAACATCAACAAACTACTGGCTGCTGTACGATTTACTCACTTGCAGCACAACCGCGCTCAACAAACCGGCGCAGCCGCCGCTACCACACCCAAACATCCAACCACCAACACTACCACCACCACCACCACCACCACTCCACCCAGGAGCTTGGAGTACCGATCACCACTAACCTCCACACCCACACCTCCACCATCGCGGCGCAGACGACATTACCCTGCGTCCCGCGACAGAGAGGAGAACGACGAGGACAGGCCAGTCACAATGAAAGACTTGGAGAAATTCTTCAAGAAAGACCAAAACAACAAATAAAAACAATACACACTAACAACTACCACCTACTCCATCACCTTTGGACTATTGTGAACCTTTACCAATCAACCAACCTCTTCAATGTGTACCCAGCAGACATGGAACAATAACTATGACTTTCACTTTTATTTACTCGAATTGTGTGGTTAAAGGGAACCCTACACCCTTTCCTCTTACTGATTTGACACTATGATGCTGCCATTCCACACCACAGCACTGACCAACAGAACAGTTGAACAATGATACTAAATACCTTTATTTCTGTACATCACTTGTTACCGAGTATGCAATGTTGTACACCGTTGCACTCATACCTACTATTACTATTATTATTGTTGATTTACTACACCCAAACCCAAGACGGGCCCAGGGGTAGACCTACTATTCATTGATTGCTTTAATGATTGAACCTTTGATTGAATATATGGCAACCATACCCTAAACGTACACACTGTGACTGGTCTCGATTTTTGTCATTCTTCACCTCTCCACCACTATATTCACTATCAACCTTGTACTTTGATTGTGAATGACCTTGCCTTCCTCCTCCCTCCTCTCCTTCCCTTCCTCCATCTCACTCTTCACTATCCCGCCTCTCTCAAACGCTACTGTCTACCATTCAAAGATGGCCTTGCCTTTCTCGGTCACCAATAACCACGATGGCGGTACCAACCGCGCACATCAAAGATAGTGCCTACGTAATACCAGACACGCTCGGCGCTGAACTCACGGAAACAATTGAAATGCGCAGCAGCAAAACAAACACCTGGCATCTCTGACCCTAACGGGACGCTAAAACCAACTACTGTCTACTATTAATTATACATACTTTCTTATTCAAAAAACACACACAAAACCATTTGTATAGTGCTGACAAACACTATAATAACCACCATCAACTATTTTCACTTTTAAAAGCCAACTGACGATCACCGTGGCGGGTGTGAAACCGGTATTGGCTGCCAACCTAACCTCACTACCACCTAACCAATAACCATGAACCACCACAACACACCATTAGACACCTCCATTGTCAGGAAGGTAGTCTATGACTTTACCACAGGTGGACTCACGTCTGCTCAGGTTTCCCTCCTGTCAAAGGGACTCAAATTCATACCTTTTGAACTTCACCATACTACAAACCTCGATGCAGCCTTCGAACTATATCAACACAGACTACTGCTCAACCTCCACTTTGGAGACCAACTTACACTACCACTTACTAAGCTGGACAAACTTAAACCACCCTCTACCTGGTCACCTCCCCCTCCCCAACGGGATTGGGCACTATATTTACAACACCTTGGTGGATACCTACACAACCTACAAAACCAACTAAACATCCAACCACCACAACCTCACCTTCAAAACCTTACACCGGAGGAAACACAGGCCCTCCAACAACTAACCAACAACCCTAACATTACCATCAAACCGGCCGACAAGGGCAATGCTATTGTCGCCATGAACACTGTGGACTACCTCAGGGCGTGTTCTCACATGCTCTCGGACACCAAACACTACGGACCACCTACTGTACCGAACCACGAAATCAAGGATGAGACTGATTTTGTCATATCACAGATGGCCCACCTAGGCCTCGTACCTTCCTTCCTCGCCCTCTCCAACCTCCACCAAACTCACAGAGATCGCCTGTTTTTCGGGCTACCGAAAATACACAAACCAATTAACAAATGGGTCTTTGGCTTGCCCCCAATGCGACCCATCATCTCTGACTGTCCCAGTGCCACCTACCTGGCGGGCAAGATACTGGACAACTTCCTCCAACCGGTGTCTTGCCAAATACTTACTTTTTACCGCAGACGTGGAAAGTCTGTACACCAACATACCACACGAGGCTGGCATCTCAGCCGTTCGGGAGGCACTCACCACACATACCACTTATACCTCTCACCAGATCCGACTCATTTGTCGGCTTCTGTCTCTTCAACTGTTAAACAACAACTTTACCTTTCATGGTACACACTACACCCAACGGCATGGGGTGGCCATGGGCAAAGCATGGGCACCCGCTTACGCAAACATCTACATGGCGCGATGGGAGAAACAACTACTCACACTTACGACTCATCTACCGCAATTTACTCTCTGGAAGCGTTTCATTGATGACATCTTTGGACGCTACCCAGGTACCAAACCACAACTCACCCAATACCTGGCATTGGCCAACTCACTTGACCCAAACATCAAACTGGACCATGTCATTGACGAACGCGAGGTTCATTTCCTCGACCTAACCGTTTACAAAGATGCTGACGATCGCATCCAACACAAAATCCATTGGAAGGACACCAACACCTTCCAATACGTAAGGGCAGACAGTGCACACCCACTCTCTACCCGGTCGGCAGTGGCGGTTGGGCAATTCCACCGAACCTTCCGCTACTGTTCCCACCCACAAGACCAACGTGACCAGGCACGGTTCATCCATCAACAACTTACAAACCGGGGCTTCTCCAGCCGCCTCTTACGTAAAACCTACCGTACGGCACTCCTCGCCTCCCAACAGGGGACAACCAACCAAACCTCCAACCACAACAACAATAACACCACCTTACCAAAAACCATACAAAGGTGCGTTATCAGCGTACGCTACCACCCTTACCTACAGAACCTTAACCACTTACTACGGGTGTCTCACAGGCGAGCCCTCCACCGGGCCTTCACACCACAAACACCCCCACCACTACCACCACCTCTATTGGCGTGGAGCAAAGGTAACAACCTCAAAGACTACCTCATTCGAGCTAAGACCTGATCCACCAATATCCACTCAACCAACCACTCCTACCAATAACATCACCTTGAGGAAACTCGGTGGTCGCTAACCGCTTATCCTTATCACCACCACCACCACCACCACCCAACCAGAGGACACTTCTACGGGCATGACTCGACCATATTGACCATACCCAACTTCTACCCAGGACTTCTACTGCAACACTCACCCCCTCACACAACAAGGGAACATAACCACTACCAACTTGACTACCTTCAACATACATACCACCCCTACTAACCTCCTCACCCCACACCCTACCCTTTCCTCTCCCCTCCCTTTCCACCCGGCCTTCGCCTTAACACGGCGCTTAACCTAACCACTCACCATGTTTTGCTTAACCTAACTTCTCACAGCTGCGAATAAACCTAACAAATAACCATGCTTTGTTTAACGCTGCGCTTAACCTAATCAGTAACCACGTTCTGCTTAACCTAACCTCTCCCACCTTCGCTTACCCTCCCACGGTTGCTAACCCTGACCCCAACCCTGACCCTACCCCTATCCTCCTACCCCACCCACCCCTTACCCTACACCACTAACTCTTCCACCACCAGGGTAACCAGACCCCTGTACCACACCGGTGGACTCACCTCCACCTTTACCATCCACACCACCACTACCTCCTGGCATGTCACCGGCTACTTAAAAAAAATCGTAGTACCACGCATATAGAAAAATAGACACTAGAAGGAAATCAAAAGGCGTACGCATTCTATTGCCCAGATGGTTCGCAAATTTGCTAATAATAATATTTCAATTAACAATTGTAGGTACAATATTGTTTCCACCGTTGGCGACTTAAAACTTTAAACTTAGTGTTTGGGTCTTGCCATTTTAAATATATAAATAGGGGCACAGATGGCTAGGCAAACTTGGAATAAATAAGGAAAATAATCATGTTTATAGATTTTTTAAGTGCCTGCCACCAAATTTTGTGGTAAATGAGAAAATGGGGTGTCGGTGGTAACTTTTATGCTGACTATATTTTTAGACAAACCCGAAATTTGACATGCACGCGGTTTGTAATAAAAAAATTAATATAAAAAAAAGTTACAGATGAATTTTACCAGAGGTTGCGGCAAAACAATCCCTAACATCTACGTGAGCTACGCACAAAAAAGCTTTAAGCACAACACGATAGTTTGGATTTTATAGCAATTTTCTATAGGGCACTGAAAAACTTGAAAATGTTGGTGGTGTTCACGAAAATAGGTACCTAAAGCTATGTAAGCAAAGACTTGGCCTACCAAAATCTGAACGGATTTCAGATACCATATCTATATCTCAAGTTGTCTTCTATCTTGGTTGACAAATCTGCGTCAATGTTAGCGCTGGTGGTGCCAAATTATTAGAACTTTTTTCAATTTCTATGTTGTTAGGTAACGTGTCAAAAGTGTGAACCGAACACCACGCCATCACCTTAGCTGATGTCTGGAAAACGGAATCAACAATGGTTGCCATGTAGCTTTAGAAATGTGCAAAAACCAGTTACATTTATGTTTCCAAGGTTACAATTCCGCATGGCATTCGTATTTTTGAACATAATCAAACTAAAGTGTCCTTAAGTAAACTTTCCAACACCACACAAATGTTAGGGTTAGGGTTAGGGTTGGTGGTTATTGCAGAGATGTGGTTCTTTTCTCTTTTTATTTTAGTTTGTTATCATACACTGTGACGGTTGGCAGGCGCTAGTTCAGCCTATAACGGCCTCTTCTTTTTCCAGGCACTGCGTTGTGATCAGCATAAGCGTGGACGACCTCAACACTACCAGCCTTTACTTTGGAGTGTCAATAAATGTCCTATCCTATCCTATATCCCCTAAATGGAAGGTCGTAGGGGCACCACAGGTGATCGTTTAACCAGCATACTCCATCTTTCTTTGTTCTCAGCAACCCTCATGGCTTCGCTCAGTGGCAAGCCAGTCCATTCTCCAATGTTGTCCTCCCACCTCTTTTTCTGTCTCCCTCTTCTTCTGCCTCCGTGCACCGTGTCTTGCAGGATGGTCTTTGCAAGGCCTGATGCTCTGGTGACGTGGCCATACCATCGGAGTTTCCATTTCTTCACCCCTGTGAGCATGTCATCGTGTTGTCCAATGGCTTGTGTGATAGTTTGTCAGACCTCGTCGTTGTTGATGTGCTGGGTATAGTAAATGCCCAGAAGTCTTCTGTAGAACCACATCTCCATACTTTGTATTTTTCGTTGTAGATCTCCTGTGAGGGTCCATGTTTTGCAAGCGTATAGGAAGTTGGAGATTACAAGGGAGCGCAGCAGCCTTATCTTGGAATGTAGACTGATAGTCCTGTCTTTCCAAATGAGCTTCAAACTTGTCAGAGCAGCAGTTGTTTGTGAGATCCTGGAGAGGACCTCCTGTCTGATACAATAGCTCCTAAATATTTGAAGCTATGCACTGAGTTGAGGGATTGGCCTTGGACTTTGATGTCCCTCCCACACCTTGTGTTATGGTTTGTCGGACTTCGTCGTTGGTGATTCGCTGGATATAGTAAATGCCCAGAAGTCTTCTGTAGCATCTCATCTCCATGCTTTGTATTCTTCGTTATAGATCTGCTGTGAGGGTCCATGTTTCGCAAGCATATAAGAAGATGGAAATGACAAGGGAGCGCAGCAGCCTTACCTTGGAATGTGGACTGATGGTCCTGTCTTTTTCAAATGGGTTTCAACCTTGTCAGTTGTTTGTGCGGTCCTGGAGAGGACTTCCTGTCGGGACCCATGGTCTGATACAATATTATGGCTCCTAAATATTTGAAGCTGTGCACTGTGTTGAGGGATTGGCCTTGGACTTTGATGTCCATGTTGATGCCATTGATGGTGTTGGTCATCATTTTGGTATTCTCTGCACTTGTTTCAATTCCATAGGCTCTGAAGGTGGTGTCAAGCCTCTGTACTGGCTGTTCAAGTTCTTGTTCCTCTCCAGCCAATCCATCAATGTCATCCGCAAAACGGAGGTTGGAGATTGATTGCTCTACCCCCTAAGCTGACTGTACCTTCATGATCTGCAAGGGCCTCTGACATATGCGCTTTAGGAAGATGTTAAAGAGTGTTGGAGAGAGTAGGCATCCTTGACGCACACTCGATTGTTGTTCTGAACCAGTTTCCGATAGCGCAGTTGTGGAGGACTGCATTGGTAGCCTTGTAATACAGGCTTTTGATGACTTCCAGCATTTTATTTTAAATAATTTAAATTTCATTAATTCAATAAATGTACTTGTCATAAAGTGATACTTTTCTACTTTTTGCTTTGGGGTAAAGGCTAGTTAACAGAAAGTTAAAGCAACAGATTTGTAAACGTTTACAACTTATATAACTTTGTTATGTACATATATTTGTTCGCCCATGTGTTTGTGTATTTGTTGTTTTCCTCAGTCACCCACACCACCTTCTCTTCGTTTTCATGTAAATGTGACAATGGCATGCAACAATACTGATTTTGCCGGAGGGCGGGGGTTGGAGTAAGAAGTGGGGTTGGAGGGTGTATCTGCAATAATGTAAGCCCAGGTCAGACCTACCGATTTTCATAAGATTTACCCGGTCACACGCTGCACTAAGTTGTACAACAAGCTTACGATAAAATCTCAAACGACTCCATCGTAGATTCAGAGGATAGAACTGTGTGTAAATCGTAAGTCCGGACAACAAAGATGGTCAGCACATTACGATATGAAAACGTACTGGACCCTAACGGGTGCATATATTTGTTCGCCAGTGTGTTTGTGTGTTTGGTGTTGTTTTCCTCACACCATGACCTGTTCTTCGGTTTTATGTAGCCTAAATGTGCCAATGGCATGAAACAATACTGATTTTGCCGGAGGGCGTGAGTGGGGGTAAGGTGTGGGGTTAGAGGAAGGGGAGGAGGGGGAGTATCCACAATAAAATACTGTTGCATAAAAACATGTTTTTATAAAATAAACAATAAATTAATTTGGGAAAAGTTAAAACATTTTTGGGTTGGAAGAAAATAGTTATCGGAAAATCATAAGCAAGCTTACAATCATTCCGTCTTATGATGGAAGGTGTTTTGCCTAAGGAATTAATCTCATAGCACTGATGAGGGGTGGAAAAGTGGGGGTAGGCACACTTATGGCATGCTTACAGATCAAATTGATTTTTTGTTTTGTTGGTAATGTTTTAAAATGGTTTTTAGCAAGAGGCCTACTGCTAACGTTCTCCTCGGATTTTGCTCACAACGTTTGAAATTTGATTTTGATGTGAGAGTAATGAGCAACGCCATCTGTCCAATTTTGGCGCCATTAGACGCGGAAGAAGTAAAATTTTAATGAGAAGAAGCGTGCAGATTACGGTCTTCGTAAATCCTAAACGGTGAGTGATTTGTTACATACATGTACGCATATTTATGTATTGATGGTCAGATGCTTTTGTTTGTTTGGGATTTGCACAAAGTAAGGAACTGTGACATGTGGGATCAGATGAGATAGCGTCACGTAGCAAATTTGCCAGTAGCCTTCCGTCACTGGCCCACAATGCCGAACTGCCCCCCTAAGTCCGTGGGTTCGATCACAATGCTTTACACATTATTTGGGTGCCTGTTTCTAAAGGCTATCGGTGTGTCTGTGTCAATTATTAACAATAATAATTCCTTTGGGCTTATGTAGCTGGTATCTTGAATAGAACTTGGGAATAGATAGATCTATCTTTCACAGGTTTCCGCGTGTTACACCACAGGCTAGGAAGTCTCGTCATTCATAGGCCTCAATTACATATTATACTACGTATATATGTAGGAGCCCCACGAGTTTAAAAAGACGAAAGAAAAGACTTCAGAGCCTGTGGTTACACAAGCGCACTGCTTTGGTATGTACGAGGCTTATGAGGTTACCTACTGTTTTGGATGAGAGGTCTAGTCTTTGTACGTGCACATTCCTTCTCACAGTCACAGACTCATAAGATCCTTATGCCCATGTCTTAAACAGGTAAATGCCAGACACATCACCAGCATGCACTAAGTATAGTTTGCTGTCTTAATTAAATACATTAATTCCGGTAGTGTGATCCTGCTACTATAAATTATAATGTCAAAGTTGCTGTTAGTGTACATGTATTTTTACTTTTTACTCCTTTGTGTGTGTGTGTGTGTGTGTGTGTGTGTGTGCACATAAGTAAAGTACACACATTGGGACATACATATTTTCCATGATGATCTTATGATGAGCAATTCTTAAAGAATCAGCACAAACAGTTATTGACTGGATTTGATTGCAAACCTTTGCATTGAGAGTAGGTTATTAATATTATAGGATAACGTAACCTATCATACTTCCTAACATATATAATATAGTGTTATGTTTGGTTTCGGAATTCCTGGTCGTACTATAAAAAAAAAAATGTTATCAATTGTTAAGTATTGTTTTTCCTCCACAGATCTCCTTCAAATCAGACACTGAGACAGTGTGACTCTGGTTGAAATGGCAGAGAAGGTGTATGAAATTGAAAAAATCATACGCTCTCGCAAGTCTAAAACTGTAAGTTATTTGTTACGCACAATTGGCAACATATATATTTTTTTTTTTTAAGTTTTTTTTTGGCATCTTATTCCATAATCAGGTTTAAATTATGGTTTTCACAGTAAGGTACCACATCTCTGCTGTGACTTTGCCAAATTTCATAGCTGTACATGGATGACCTTGCCAAAATAGGCTGTTTTCACCCATAAGATTGAGGAGTAGAAACATAAAGTAGCTTCCACAAGTATTCAAATGTGTGACCTCGAGATGAATAGCCAGGTGCCAAATCAGGTGATTGGAGTTATTTTTAGAATCCTTTGCATTAATGGACAATAGTAGTTTCTAGTGTGCTTGTAGATTTTACAAAAATGTTACATGAAAAAACAACAAAAGAAACTTGTGTTTATATTATTTAGTTTGGCCTAATATAGTAATTGTGGCTTTTTTATGTACATTTTTGCAGGGAAGAACTGAAGTTTTAGTAAAGTGGAAAGGATGGTCTTCAAAGTGAGTGCTTTATGTTTAATTTATTTTTGTGAGTTTTGTTGATTGTTCTGATAGAAAATTATTAGGCTGAAAGAGGGAATAAAAGAATTGTTCAGGTAAAATTTTTTAAGTATTATTAACTTGACCTTTCAACAACAAAAAATAACCCCCCACCCACACACCCAAAAAAGGAGGGAGAGAATGAGCATATTTAAGCATGGCCATACTTTTTGTTTGCAATATTAACTTAAATGGAGGGTATCATACATGTTTCTTTATTTCTTGACAATAACTTCATTTATTTATTTGCTATTTAAAGAAACATCTCTTCTGTAGAGCGCTTTGAGCTGTTTTGAGGAAGGGCGCTGTACAAATGGTTTATTATTATTATAATTATTATTATTAAGTTCACTTTTGGAAATTGCAATAATATTGCATTATATATAGTATAGTATAGTATAGTATAGTATAGTATAGCATAGTAAAACTAAAAGCATATAATTGGTAATTGTAACTCAAACCAAACTCACAAATTTGAATTTTTGGGAATGTCTTGCCAGTTGTGTAATCTGTGCCTATTAGTACTATGCACACTGTCGCAGCAGTGATATTTGTGTATAGAGGTGATGCGATTAATAGTCACATAACCAAAAGAATGTATTGATTTATATAAATATCATACTTTAGGAAAATCTTTTTGGGGGGATTTACCTAACTTTAGTCTGGCAAGGGGAACGAACACTCCACTATGAATTTGAAAGGGTCTGTGAAACTGAAATCTGATCTTGAGGTCCTGTAAGTAACCTAAGCCACAATTGTTTTGCATAAGGTTTTGCCGTTTAAATACTTTGTAATTAGTATAAAAATGTGTTTGTGTAGAATATTCATAATGATTTTTATGTTCTGTGCAGGTATAATTCATGGGAACCAAAAGAGAATGTAACAGACATAACACCGCACAGGAAGCAAGGTTCATACAGTCCTTTTAACTGTTTGTAGGTACTTAGATTTGGGCATGGGTGAGAACAGGCATTGTAGGTGCTGCTGTGGCACATCTACCTTCACTCAACATTCAAGTAACATTTGTGTACTACAAGATACAAAATGAATTATTGTCTTTATTTTACTAAGGAAATTTGGCTTATAGCTGCCATTATGGCACAAACGCATCTTTGGAAGGCTGATGTAATTGTGTTTGTTTAACCGCATTCTTAGTCAGTATTGTTTTATGTCAAAGGAGATAACTATGTTAACTGGGTTAAAAAAAATAAATTTTCCTCTTTCTAATTTAGACTTTCCAAGTATGAAAAAGAGTGGAGCATGCAAGAGGAAAAAGCCTCCAGAAAACAACATAAATACGTATGTTATGTCACGTGGGGTTTATGGGCTCTGCACAAATGGAATTATGGACCCTCACGTTTATTCGGTGGGAACTGCTAGTAAGTCACCCTATGAATTACTTTAATAAATTTATTTGTTCAGCTCGTTCTGTGTTAAGGTTGGGGTACAGAAATAGATAGAAAAATGGTAAAAGAATACTGTCACACTAGCTTTCACACGGCTATGAATCATATGTAGTCCAGCCACTTGATAACAGTTAAAATCACACATTTATTTCTTCTACTCTATACAAGATTCTCTAAGTACTAATCTAACTTAAAAAGTCTCTTTCAATGCTAATAGTTCGATCGCTGATAGTCTAGGCAGCTGTTATTTTCTTCCTCGGGCACTTTGCTAGTATATTTCATGTAGATTTGGACTACTGTGGTCCGTTTTACAGTTTCTGAAGAGTTGGACTACTGTGGTCCTGTTATGATCAGTTTAAGTGCACCTTCGGAGATTACACTTAACTTTCTTATGGTGCGGTCGAAGTCCTTCTGTGAGGTAGCTCCTGGTCCACCTGTGTCGTTGTGTAGTTGGGTTCCCTTGCCACGCTGTGGGGTCTGACAGGGTGTTTTTCAAGGTAGCTCTTCCGGCTTGTGCGGCAGAGTCTCCTCAACCAACTAGTCGTTTCTGTGGAGTGGGGTGCACAGGATAGCTCGGGATAGCTCGGGATAGCTCGCCTGCTCGTCTGTAATATAAGAGACGAAATTCTGCACAACCCTGAATAATCGGTTTGTGCAGAGCGTCTCACTGAAAGCCAAGTAGCCCTCAGTGATAGCTCCACATCTCTATACATAAGCGACGAACATTCTGCTACTGCCGGGGTCCGCTGTAATCTCACTCTAAATTCCTATACATACATAAATATCAATCGTGTCTAACTATACACATACAGAATTAATAATAATATAAACATTCAGAGGTACAGCCACTGGTCTGCAAACATACATATAAGTTAAACAACAGTGGTTCCGTACGGGATACAACATGGCGGCGCAACCGGTCGTGTTTCGCCTCGTGGTAGGCTCTTCCACGTGGTCCCGCAAATTCGGATTAACAATTCACATTTATGCATAGCAAATTCCACAAACATAATTTCAACAATAATATAAATATATCACGATGAAACAGAAGGGTGTTCATTTACCTGTTTGACAAGTTCAGGCCCGTTGTTACTTAAGAGAATTCTAAGATTCCTAAGTCCTGCTTCCTGGTCTATGAGTGAAGATAGTTCTCTGCTAGCTAAGGAGATGTTACTTCTTCCTCGTCTCACACACGACTGACCAAGCTGTGCTAGGTTTTGACACAGTCAAAACTGCTCTACCCACTTAGCCTAAGCTGATTGGTTAAAACGGTCCGATTCAAAGCTCAAGTGCTGAGTCACCGCGCAGCGTGGGTCGGGCTCGCGGTGTGTACTATACTTGCTGGCTGTGTACTATACTAACTCTCTACTGTTACAATTACTTACACAAGGCTAAATAGTCGATGAGCAGAGTTAAAACTAGCCAATTTATGACATGTTATTTGTTTTGTGTATTGTAATAGTGTAATAATTTGATAACTTTGATGTGTTGAATTAATGAAACTGTTAGAAAATTATGAATCCTTGTTAAAACATCCATACCACACCAAACCATACCATTTATAAAAATTAATTTATAAACTGTAAAAAGAATTGGTGGAAAGGATAATATAATAATAAAATTAACCTAACACAAAGAGGATTGCATTGTAAACTAAAATAGAACCCCCATCACTTTGCTATGAGGGCATTCCTAATTTGTTTTTCTCTTTACTACAGAACAGAGTAGTTTTGCCAGGGTTGTGTTCACATAACAGGCATGAGATTTCTCCGGTTAAAACATGAAATCCAGTTTTTCAAACATGCCAGTCATCATTTCTGAGATCAGTGTAAATCCGTTATATGCATAAAAATATTTTTGTACAAAGATTTCAACTCCGGCTTGTAAACGGTGTGTAGCTCAAAGGGTGTAGCATGTGCATCTATGTACTGTATTGGAAAACGGTGCCTCTCCATGCTAGCACTGTTCACCTGCTTGTGGTGGATTTCATACATGCCAACTCGCGCTTCTGAAGTGTAGAGGAATACAATACAATACAAGGTTATTGCTTTAGGTCCAGCGGACTCTTCCGAGCCAAATCAGGACCAGAGAGACGTTATCTTAAAATATTATAAAATGATTCAAGTCTTAAAAAACGAGCCTGTTACTCTTAAATACACAAACAAACTTTCACATGACACCTCTTTAAGAGTCTTCTTTAAAACTGATGTATTAAAAATATATTCTTTCTTCAATCAAATCACTAAATTCAGTCTTATCAATAAAATCCAAACTAAACAAAACATGTCGATACGATTTATATGCGATAAAACAAACCAACATCATGTAAAAATTGAAACAGATGTTGACCATTACATACTTTAAAAATCTCTTTGAAAGGTATGGAACCGAAATATGTTTCTCTTTCCTCTATCAGATCAGCACACTCAGAAATAAAATGGCGAACGGAAAAGGATTGATCACATGCAAAGCACCATGGTGGTTCTTCTCCTTTTAAAAGGAAACTGTGGGTGACATAAGTATGCCCAATATGAAGGCGAGATAACACTGTTTCCTCTTTGCGAGTGGATGCAAAGTTAGGCAAAGAAGTGGACAAATCGGGAAGAATTTGAAATAATTTGTTGTTGACATGGTTAGACCAGTCAATCTGCCACAGTCGTTTACAATAAGATCCAGTCATACAACGTAGGTCAGAGTAGGGCACAAACTGGAAAATCTCTGGAGGGAAATCGAGATGTAGAGCATCTTTAGCCGCCCTGTCTACTGCAATATTGCCGCGGATGCCCATGTGACCAGGGACCCACATAAAAACTATCTTTTTACCCTCAGAAACAAGTTGTGTATGGAGGTCATGGATCTCTGCCAGAAAAGGGTGTGATATCTTTCTCGTGGAAAGAGCCTGAAGTGCTGACAATGAATCGGACATGATTAAAAATGAGGTTCTTTTGGATTGATAAACTTGTTTCAGAGCTAAATGAATTGCCTTGAGCTCAGCTGTATAAACAGAACAAAAATCAGGTAAACGCTGTTGCAAAGGCTGGTCTAAGTGTCTCTCGGAGACAGACGCAGCAGCAACTGAATCTCCTTTCTTTGACCCGTCTGTAAAAAGTTGTTCATATCCTGGGTATAAAGCACACTGTTCTAAATAAAGTTGGTTATATACGGTTTCGGATGTATTGTTTTTAAGGAAAGCGGACAACTGCCAATTAATGTTTGGGGTACATAATTTCCATGGGGGAGCTTCAGTCCGAAGTTCATCGTCGTTGATGGAAGCAACATCAATGCCTGCTTTTTCCAGATGAGCTTGCATTCTGATGCCAAACGGAGGAATTGTGTTAGGTTTGGCTTCAAATTTCTGAACAAAATCTGGGTTGAAAACACAGTCATAAGCAGGGTTCATAGGATCAGTTTTTAATTTTAAATAGTAATTCATTGACAATTTTGTACGTCTCAGCTCCAGCGGAGGTTCGTTAGCTTCCACGTAAAGGCTTTCACAAGGGGAAGTGCGAAACGCACCCAAAGCAATGCGTAGTGCCTGATGGGCAACTGGATCTAGCATCTTAAGATAAGATTTTCTAGCAGAACCATAGACAATGCAACCATAGTCTAACTTGGATCTAATTAAAGAACGATATAACAGCAATAAAGTTTTCTTGTCAGCACCCCAGTCTGTACCACTGATAACCTTGAGCAAATTGCAGGCCTGTTGACATTTAGTTTTCAAAATTTTCAGATGAGGAATGAAAGATAGCTTTTGATCAAAAATAACACCCAAAAATTTGACTTGTTTGACCGCCTTTATTGGAGTTTTATTGAGGAGAATAGTAGGGTCTTGAATAATTCCCCGGTGCTGGGAAAAGTGAATACATTCAGTTTTTGCTTCAGAAAATTTAAAACCATTTTGTAAAACCCAGTCTTCAACGGCCTTGACACATAACTGTAGCTGACGTTCTGCAGATGCCAAAGTTTTACCTTTGGCTACCAATGCAAAATCGTCGACAAATAAAGAATTGTCAATTCCCCGTTTAACGGAACGAACAATGTTATTTATTTTAATATTAAACAGCAAGGGAGACAAGATGCTACCCTGAGGCACTCCCATCTCCTGTTCTCTCGTAGCTGACAAAGATCCCCCAACCTTAACCTGAAAAATTCTGTCTGTTAGAAAATTGGATATAAACAGAGGTAAATGTCCCTTCAAACCCATTTCTTGTAAATCTGAAAGAATGCCATATTTCCATGTGGTATCATATGCTTTTTCCAAATCAAACATGATGGCAACGACATGTTCACCCTGGACGAACGCGTTACGGATAAAAGTTTCCAGTCGCACCAGGTGGTCAACAGTACTTCGACCACTTCGAAAGCCACACTGAGTGTTGGATAAGATATTATTGGTTTCGAGATACCACAGTAAACGAGAATAAACCATTCTTTCCAGTGTCTTGCATAAGCAAGACGTTAAGGCTATTGGTCTATAGTTTGTCGGGTTAGTATGGTCTTTGCCAGGTTTAGGGATGGGTACAATAATGGCCTTTCTCCAGGAGGGAGGAAAGGTGCCAGTGATCCAGAGCTGATTGAAGATGTCCAGCAGTTGAGACCGTGAGTACCTTGTTAAATGTCTGAGAAATTGATAATGTACATCATCCGGTCCAACTGCTGAATCTGCACTTTTGTTAATTGCATCATCAAGTTCGACTAATGAAAACGGAATGTTGTAATCTTCAGAATTATCGGAGGTAAAATGTAACTGTTGTTTTTCTTTACGGGTTTTAACTGTTTGAAAAGGGACAGAATAATTTTCAGAGGAAGAATTTGCAGCAAAAGAAGAAGCCAAAAGATCAGCTACTAATTTTTTATCTCCGATTACGTCACCCTGCACAGTAAGGCATGGGCTCACCTGTTTGTTACCTCTATTTTTGAGTTTGCGGACTACTTTCCACACCTTCGACAGTTTCGCTTTCGAATTAAGCGTGGAGCAGAAACCTCTCCACGATTCTCTTCTCTTTCGTTTGAAGAGCTGTCGGCATTGCGCTCGCAAACGTTGGTGGTTTTGTTTATTTTCAGTGCTTGGGTGTAAAAACATAGTTCTTAAGGCTTTTTTACGAGCTTGCTGAAGTTTTCTACATTCATCGTCAAACCAGGGTTTTTTAAGTGTGTGAGGGTTTGACGAAGTTTGCGGAATGGACTCCTTGGCACTGTTAATAACTATGTCAGTATAAAGCTGTATTGGATCTAAGGCATTTGAAAATTCCTGTTTCTTAGCACGTATCTGGGCCTCAGACAGGTTAGAAAACAGACTCCAGTTAGCTTGTTTCAGTTTCCACCTGCCATGAGTTTGCTCAAGGTTATCTGAATCGTGTTTTAATAAAACCGGAAAATGGTCGCTGCCATGGAGATCTTCTAAAACTGTCCATTTAAAATCCAAAAGTAAGGAGGGATCACAGATCGATATATCAATGTGGGACAAAGAAGCAGTTCTAGAACAGGAAAAAGTTGGAGCACCCTCGTTCAAAGTTACTAGGTTTAACGAGTCTAAAATGTCTTCAATTATTTTACCCTGAGAATCGGTACGATCACTACCCCACAGGGGAGAGCGTCCATTAAAATCTCCCAACAACAAAAAAGGGGTAGGTAACTGTTGGACCAAATTCTCAAGTTCACTTTTAGTTACATTTATTGATGGTGTCAAATATAGAGAACAAACTGTGAGGGATTTAAAAAGAGATACTCTAGCTGCAACTGCTGGTAAACTTGTATTAAGTAAAATTGGGTTAAATGGGACATTTCTATGAATAAAGAGTGAAACGCCTCTAGAAGATAAACAGTCTAGAGAGGAATAACCAGTAATATCTATAGGATGTTTTCCTGACAGGAGAGTTTCCTGAAGGGCCAATACTTCAGGTCGATGCTCTGTCAGCAGACAGCATAGCTCCTCATAATTTGCCCTTATCCCTCGGATGTTCCATTGTAAAATGGACATAAAAATTAAGTAAAAGAATGCTAAAATTTTCATCTCCGAGAGCACAATTATGTCTCTGTATCTTTTGGACCCTCGTCCATCTCTTCATGTTCCATCAACCCCCCCGAAACGGTTCTCCGTTTCGAGAGGCTGCTGGGGCTTGGAAGAAAGGGGTCCGGGCCTTTGATTCTTTGTCAAAGACCCGGAACCCGAGCTGCCAGCGGACTTCCTCCCCCTCTCCCCAGCACCAGATTTTATATCTTCCCTCTCCCCTTCACCCCTGCCAATCTTTCCCTCTCCTCCTCTGACGCTCTTCTGCTGGGTAACTAGGATTTTAGTCGCCCCAGCAACTACCCGGTCGCTAAAACCGGTCGTTGCTGGTGCGGTGGCATGAGGCCTAGCCTCCTTCGTGGCAGGAGTGACGGCTTTTGGCGCGGCCGTCTGCGCGCTTGGAGTGACGGTTTTTGACGTGCCCGTCGGCACGTTCTCCAGTGGATTCTGTGGGGCTGGAGAAACCCCCTTCTGGGCAAACAACACGAGCATCTTTTCTAAAGCATCCATCCGTTTGCACAACGTTTCCAAGATCTGTGTAAATTTACTCATGGCAGTGTCCATTGTCGGGTGTGCGCTAGGTTCCACATGAGATGTGGAACCCGCCACAGACGCAAAGGACCTCTCTTTAAGCACCGGCCTACTTGCAAGAACTTTTTTCCTTGCGTCGCCAAAGGAGCAACTCTCAGTGGCCCGCACCTTTTGGATTTCCAGCTCCAACTGCCACTGAGGACAGTCTTTGGAGCAGGAAGAATGATTCCCGGCGCAATTCACACAGCAAATTGGATTTTTGCATTCGTTTTCGTGTTTCTCTTTACCACAATCACGACATATTTCCTTGCTTTTACAGGTCTTGCTACCGTGACCAAATCTTTGGCACCGGTAGCATCGCAACGGTGATGGTACAAACGGCGTCACCTTCACCCTAAGGTACCCCACCTTGAGTGACTCCGGCAATTTGGCCATAGCGAAGGTCACAAAAAGTGTGTTGGTGGGGATACGTTGGGATCCTTTGGTGACGAAAACCCGCTGGACTGCTGTGACCCCCTGGCTGGAGAGCTCATCTCGGATTTCCAATTCCGACATGTCGATCAAATCCTGACATCGGATGACTCCCTTGGAGGAATTCAACCGTCTATGAACAGAAACTTTGATTGGTCTATCAACGAAGACAGTCGAATTCCTCTTTAGAAGACTATCCGATGCCCTTTTGGTTGAGCACTCCACCAGGTAGGCCCCAGATCTCAGTTTTTTCACATCTTTGAACCCGATTGTGCAAACGGATTGAAAACCCTTCTGTATTGCGAACGGAGACAGCTTGCCTATTGGCATAGCCGGATCCGTCCCCTCTACAACCAAAAAACGAGGCCAGGCCCCTTCCACCCCCGACGCACAAGCTTTCTGTCTCGTATCAATTTCACTGTCCGTGTCCGAATCCGGTCCGTCATCACGCAGTCTTCTTTTATTTGTGGAAGCCATGTTATTAATTTATGAATTCATCCCCCCTGCTCCCCACCCACCACGGAGTCCAACAAGGGGATGCGTCCAAGCGGAAAATCCAGCAAGGGAGCGCACCAGGGCTACAGGGGGGATATACACCCAGACAATCCCACACTGCCACTACGGTTTTGTTCAAGTTTGACCCATGAGCCGCAGCCTTCTAGCAGAGCTAGGGCAATACATGACCAGCCGCTTGACTGACGCGGGCCACGCCAGCCTCCCGTCTAGGAGAAGTCCGGGCCAAAGAGGTGTGTTAGTGTGAGGGACCGCAGTCCCTCAGGGACCTCAACCTCCAGGATCCCATTCTCCCCCGACACGGGTTGCCCTGCACGGCAAACGCAGGGGGCCAAGAGAAGGCCACAGAGAAAAGGAAGGGTAGAAAAAGAAGGAATGATGGGGAAAAAGAAGACAGGGAAAGTCCGGTAAGGCAGAGGAAAGGAAGTCAAAACTGCATAGTATACTGGGAGAATTTAAGGGTGAAGAGAATATAGGTGAAAGGACCAATAAGACAGAAACAAGACAAAAGAGAAGAAAAAGGGGTAGGCAACTTGGTCACCCAGCCAGAGAGAGGCATGGGGTCCACCCCCGGCGCGCGGAGCCGAGCCCGTGGGGGCGTGGAGAGGAATGTAGTGCTGCATGTATTACACATGTAGTGCTGCATGTACTATACATGTACAGTGGGTGGTCCTGATTCGGGTCTTTGCAGTCCGCTGGACCCCTTGCACAATGGCTGACTTACTAAAAATGTGCAGTGAACGCTCGCGTATGAATATAGTGTAATCTTGAATGCAACCCTGTTGGCCAGGAAAGACCTTCAGGAGTCTATATGTGCATAACTCCTGTTATTAATATATGTCAGCATTACAAGTAAATGGTTTCACATACTAAATTTGAATTTGTTTTTCTTTATGGAAAATTGATTAGAATTTGAGTTGTAATTAAATTAATATAATTTCATAAGAATTTTATGAACTTGGCCATATTAGTTGTGCAAATGTTTACTATAGAACTTTAAAAAATACCCTGCTTTGTGGACCATCTAGCAGACTCATAAACTGTAAAAGAAGTGAATACCTATTAAATGTCAGATATTCACTAACTTCTTTTCAGATAATCTATTTAACAGCGAGGTGGACCATATATTATTTTAAAATTATGTAACCTGACGTTTTTTGGGGGTTTTTTGCACTTTATTGTACATTTTATATCGGAAAATTCTGGGCCCCCTTCCATTGGGAGGCATAGTCATAGACTGGCCCAAACACAACCTATACCTAATATTAGTTGTGTTTGTTCAAATTTTGTTGGGAGGGGAGGGGGGAACTGGATTGCCTGGATAAACCCCTGAGACGTTGCCCGAGTCAAAAAGAAATAATATTTGGAGAAACATAATGCCAAGAGGCGGGATCGATCCTACGTGCAAGTTAGTCACACCTTAGTCCACGGGTTCACAACGCTCACTTTTATAGCATCCAGTATTAATACATGTTGCAGTCTCTTCCTCCTTCCCTTCTATAAACATGTTATTAATGTGAACATTTGCAGGATTCCAAAGCTCAATCTTTCAAATGAAGAGTTGATTAGCAGAATACACGGACTGAAAGAAGAACTTGTTGCTGTTTGGAATGGGAAAGACAGTGACAGACATCATAAGTATATGCAAGGGCCCGTGTCACGAAGTGAGTTGTCCTATTTCTTGAATTTGTATACGGGGAAATTATATCTTGAACAAAGAGGGGTTGGCAGAGTTTATTAGCAAGAGTGTAATGCCCAGGGAAATAATTATGACCTTTTATTGACTCACATGCATAGCAATGTAATGCTATCTACTATAACTCCCCATCCCCCACACCCCCATCCCTTCCGCATCTCTCCCCCACACACACAAAAAGTGTTTCCCGATTTTTAAAAATCTGTGCAATATGAGTCCTACATAGTCCAAAATGAAAATAAATGTTTAAAAAGTGTTTGTCCGCCTGCAATCTGTGCAAAACTTTATTCTTATTCTATCCTGTCCCGTAACTCGAAGGTCGTAGGGGCATCACAGATGATCGTTTAACCAGTGTACCCCATCTTCTCTGTCTTTAGCAACCCTCATGGCTATGCTTAGTGTCAAGCCAGTCCATTCTCGAATGTTGTCCTCACTCCTCTTGTTCTCAAATTTCTGTCTCCCTCTTTTTCTGCCTCTTTGCACCGTGCCTTGCAGGATGGTCTTTGCAAGCCCTGATGCTCTGGTGATGTGACCATACCATCAAAGTTTCCGTTTCTTCACCACTGTGAGCATGTCTTCGTGTTGTCCAATTGCTTGTGTGATAGTCTGTTGGAGAGGTCTTCTGTAGCACCCAATCTCTATGCTTTGTATTCCTCGTTGTAGATCTGCTGTGAGGGTCCATGTTTTGCAAGCGTATAGGAAGATGGAGATGACAAGAGAGCGCTGCAACTGTAGCTTGGAATGTAGACTGATGGTTCTGTCTTTCCAAATGGCCTTTAACCTTGTCAGGGCAGCAGTTGTTTGTGCGATCCTGGAGAGGACTTCCTGTCGGGACGCATTGTCTGATACAATGGCTCCTAAATATTTGAAGCTGTGCACTTTGTTGAGGGACTGGTCTTGGACTTTGTCCATGTTGATGCCGTTGGTGTTGTTGGTAATCATTTTGGTCTTCTCTGCACTTATTTCCATTCCATAGGCTCTGGAGGTGGTGTCAAGCCTCTGTACCAGCTGTTCAAGTTCTTGTTCCTCTCCAGCCAATCCATCAATGTGATCCGCAAAACGGAAGTTGGAGATTGCTCTACTCCTATGCTGACTGTGCCTTTGTGATCTGCAAGGGCATCTGACATGATGTGCTCTATGAAGATGTTAAAGAGTGTTGGAGAGAGTAGGCATCCTTGACGCACACCGATTGTTCTGAACCAGTTGCGATGGCGCTGTTGTGGAGGACTGCACTGTGGGTTCGGGCACTGAATAGAATAGACCCAACATTTCCCGGCGTGTTATAAGAGGTGACTAACAGGGTTGATGTCGGCACGTCATCACTGGTCGGAAGTCTTCTACACAGAAGTCACCTGCCAGGACGGAGGAACTTCATGTTACTGCAGGTTCAACGACCACGTGCTCGGGACCAAAGCGAGCCACACTGTATTCGTGGATATCGGCTGTGGACAACAGCCTGGAGAGGATTGGGCCCTGTCAGGTCTTTCTTGCCCAGAACCATTCACTCCATACCGATCGGTCGTCGCCCGGGTCACCAAGGACCTTGCCTTCCTTTGGCCACCAGGACTGAGGTGATAAGCGTGCTATTGATGGACAACTTCGCAAGATCCGCACTAGAAACATCGTCATAGGAACCTGGGAATTTCAAGACCCTAACTGCGGAAGAAAAATTGGAAGAACTGGCCCACGAGCTGGACCATTATCGATGGAACGTTTTAGGTATCACCGAACTTCGCTAGAAACACCTGACAAAGGCCACAAGCTGTATTTCACCGGTAGATATGATTTTAGGGCTGATGTTGTAAACTCTCATGGTTGCCCACAGACTATCAAACGCTTTCTTGGAGTCTACAAACACATGATATAGATGTTGTTGCCAATGTTGGTGCTGTAGATATTTCTCGCAGGTTATTCTGATGTTGAAAATCTGTTCAGTGGTACTTCGCCCAGTTCGGAATCCTGCTTGTTCTTCAGCTATGATTTGTTCAGCTTGGGGTTTCAACCTGTTGAGTATTATTTTCAGGAGGACCTTGCTGGGATGGCTGATGAGGCTGATGGTGCGGTAATTTTCACACTCCTGAAGGTTACCTTTTTTGGGAAGAGTGATGACAAGCGAACGGGTCCATGGTGCAAAACTTTAAAGTGGCTAATTACTCGGAACCTACTTTAATATGTCATAACCAAACTTGGTACGATGGTGTATATCCATGAGACATTGATAATTATTAATGAATGAATGAATGACTTTACTTTAAGGTCAAGGTCAATAAATTTTGGTCAAAAAATAAAAATTGTTTACAAAATTTTAATTATTTCTGGGGAAAAAAAAAACAAAAACAAAAAAACGACACCAGCATTTGGACTGTTAAAAGTATAAATAGATGAACTGCAAATAGAATAATGAACTTAGGACACTAAAAATGATAACGTATGACCCAGTTGATGTTGGGTGTAAACAGAAGATCTGAGAGAAAGCTGAAATACTTTTTAGTTGCTTTCTGTGCGTGTTAGCATAGTATTCCGACAAACCAAGTGCAAGGGAAGTAACTATAAACAATCTCGCAAAAAGTCTCGCTATGGTCATTCTCTTCGGGATCATAGTTAAATTCTATATTGTCACCAAGACAATCATTCTCTTACGTTTATATTTTACGTTTATTTGCGCTGATCATCTGTAATTGTTTCTAGGGTCACTTGACGACGACAGCTGCATTTCATTGTTGGAAGATGGCCAAGAGGACTTGCTAATACAAGCTTTGACAAACATATTACCATACGATCAGACCATGCAGGTTAGTTAAGTTACAACTTTGTTTTATTTTTAAAATGCAAAGATTTATCAAAATCTCCCTGTTTCAAAGGAAATGAAACCTTTAATCATCCGCTGCACGAAATGAAACTTTTAGCAGCGCACTAGTAGAGAATTGATAAGCTTATTGGTGTTCTGCTACAATTGTAAATGTGATTCATAGACACTCAGCTGCCTTTGGTCTTTTTGTTGTTGTAAATATACAGCACCTTGCTCTGTGAGGGCTATATTGTTTTCATGCAATCCCCATAATTGTTGTGCTTACGTGGGTAAAAGTCAACCGTACTCCAAAATAATTTCCTGCTGAACAATCCTGAAGTCCGTGGCTTGCGTTGTATAACTGGGAATGAAAAAGAGTGCATGTGTCGGAGATAAGAGGGGGAGAGTGTGAAAGAGAGAAAGTAATGTTATACTACTGTGTTGTAAGTATTTAATATTTCAATAATGTGTAACTGTTTATTTGATTTACCCATTTGTTATTGTGGTGATTACTTTTCCCTTCTCCCCCAGCGCTGTGATCATGCTTATGTGTACAGTTTCATGCACTTTATACATTTTAATTCATTAATTTTGGTTTTAAGCTTTTCAAAGCAGAATTAAGGAATAGTACATAATTAATGATGATCAGATGTGTGCATTTCAAAAAGTGACCATCGGAAAATTACAACCAATTACTAAACTAACAAATTTGTCCACAGTCTATGGATTACATCATGAGAGTGATGATGGGAGAAACTGTGATGCGCATTCACAGTCAAGTAAGAAACCTTTTGCATGAGATATTTTTTTAATTAGTGAGACAAATATCCTGTAAATAATGGGCGATAAAGAAGAGAATAGAATGAAAGTTTAAAGGAAGATAATGATGAAAAATTTTCTACTGAATTATAGTGATAGCATATTGTGATGTCTCTTGTGAACTCTTCATGAATAATAATATAATGATGTAGGATTTTGGTTTGCCCTTGATTATAGGTCAGGGGCCAATAAACATCTGAAATTATTAATTTTTGTGTGTGAGTGATAATTAGATGACCCATTGTTTCCTCTGATAGTCCATCATGGCAAGACCTATTAACTTCCATATGATCTAACACTTTTCTATTAGTGTGTTAATTGACATCAAAACTGATGATGTTACAAACAGAAAGTACTGTATTTTTTAAACATGAGCCGTGATCAATGTTATTGAAACAAACATTTACAGTAGAAGTTTTACAACCCATAGACAGTCACCCTTCGGTTTACTAATACTTATTGTTTGCACTTTCAGGGACAGCAATTACCCATATACAGCTCACTGCTAAGTGTAATAAACGAACATATTTGTCATTTTACAAAATGTATGTAGTAGGTATGGAAATTTGTAGGCTCGTGACATATTTATGGCTGACAGAAATCTATTGGACTTTTGAAATAAAACCGTGCATGCCCCAAGGTCTTTTAATTTAAATTTTTTAAAAATTATTTATCCTTTCAGCAAAAAGATGAAGAAATATACAATGATGACCACATGTATGTTTAACCAAACGACTGTTTTGATTTAAAAAAAAAGAAAGAAGAAGAAGATCTAAAATGTGTGTAATTTGGTGCTTGTTACGTAGCTACTAAAGGAACAAGGGCAGCCAGTGTGCAAGAGGGATACGTCAGCATTTGGGGCAAAAGGCAACAAAATTGTCGAGTTTGACACTGATTCTAATAGAAGGTGAGTATTGTGAAGGAGCTTATACAAATGGATGTAGAAAACTTATTAAAACCAATAAAAAAATAATTTTTCCGATTCCTAATAATTTCAAATCCAGATATTATGTCGCATGTCGATCGGTCCGTTTATGCCAGATCTTAATCGCTGTATGGACTTTGACCAAACTTCATACAAACATTACCAAGGTTATAGTGGCCAGCTTTCCTTATCATTGCTTTACCTCTACTTTTGTCAAGCTCGATGAGGTCAATTCCTTGCTAAACACGCTTTGCTCTATAATATGTCAAGAACGGTTTGCCTGATTTAGATGATAGTTTAGTACTTCAACTTATGGCGAGTTGATCAGTCGGTCTTTCTGTCTGTATTTGACAAAACACAAGTTTAGTATTAGCTCAAAAATGAGGATTATATATATATATATGTAGATAGATAGATAGATAGATAGATAGATAGATAGATAGATAGATAGATAGATAGATAGATAGATAAAAGACTGAGCAGTAATTATTATAATTACTGCTCAGTCTTTTATATATTTATACACCTCGACTGTAAGCAGGTATTTGTGGGTTGTCTGTTTGATTCTTCTCTCAGGAATTTAGTAATAATAATAATACAAATTATAAACAACCAAATCTGTAAAAAATAGTCTATTCAAGGCTCACACTCACATTGTTGCAATGTGCTCAACCACATACATCCTTGACATATAATAAAGCAAGTGAAATAGAAGAAAGTAACTAAGGAATGCTATTAAATAAATAATATATTATCCCAAATGTTTACAATCCGATTGAGCCGAGCCTTTGCTTGCATACGATTCATTGTAAGACCGGACAATGCACATTTGTGAGTGTATATACTCCCCTTCCCTCCCCTTCATCCCCTCCCCCCCAAAAAACAAGAAACAAGTCCTAAGTTGTCCAAAACTAACATTTTCCAAATAATGTCATTCTGTCCGTCTGTCCGCTGGCATCCACTGTCTAGTTGTGCAAAACTTGCAAGTGGATTAATATTTCAGAACCTATATAAACTATCACAACCAAACTTGCTAAGATGGTGTGTACTTATGAGACCTCATAAATGACCAGTGAATGAATGACTTCAATTAAAGGTCAAGGTCACAGGGTCAACAAATTTTAGTCCAAAAATGACTATTTTTGACAAAATTTAACTTTTTCTCCCTAGGTTATTACTATTGAACGTATGATTCTTTGATGCATATATATATATATATATATATATATATATATATATATATATATATATATATATATATATATAGACACACACACAGGGATGGATTTAACCGGAAATTACCGGTATTTTACCGGTTTGAGAATAAAAATACCGGTTGAAAAATCAATAGCCGGTAGAACCTACCAATTCTTATTTTGTTTGACTGGTTTCAAAAATAAAGGAAAAGAGAAATGATTGATTCTTGCTTTAGGTCCAGCGGACTCCTCCGAGCCAAATCAGGACCGGAAGGAAAAGAGAAAGAAAAACGAGAAAGAGAGAGAGAGTGAGAGAGAGAGCCAGCCAGCCACGCTGATTATGTGTTTAGGGAGTGTAGACGAGAGGCCTGCGAATGCGTTCAGTAGCCTTGCCATATTCTTTGAGGTAAATAATACAGAATGATATAACATTGGCGGGCGCAAGGCTATCGTGACTACGGATAAATTAAACTCGCGCACTTTTCGATTTTTTTCTTTCCTCATGCTCGTCAGTATGTATTGCGACAGTGGCAGATAGGCTAGTAATAATGAAGAAGCAGAAATCTCTTTTTTCATTTTTTGCTAGGGGGGAGAGGGGCGATAAAACTTTAAAAGAAGTATATGTGAAGACGAAAATGTTTAGGTAAGAAATGCCTGTTATTTACTTTTATTTTTGGCAAACGTTGTTTCAGTTATAGTTAGTAGGCTTTACGGTGAGCAGTAAATTAATCACTGCATTTGTCTGCAGATTTTCGGTGGCAAAAATAGTGACGCATTATTAAGCTTTGCTATGGGTCATACTGGTTTCTGTGACTGGCCTACTTGCTTGCGTTCGAGTGGGTTTGTTTACTGTGAAGTCGTACCGGTTTTGCAAATCCCTAGGACAATCACTGTATATATATCAATAAAAAACATTATTTTACAAATTTGGTCAATGTCACTCCAAGGTCAAGGTCACTGGAGATGTCCAAAGTCAGTATTGATACTTTGAAGTGACCTTGACCCTAAACTATGAACTTGACCCAAAACTATGACCCCCCCTCCCCAACCCCTCCACCCCTCATGGGGGGGGGAGGGGGGGCGGGTGTTTCAGAATAAATAGTATCCCCACTTTCTGGAAATGTAGTGCTTTAAATTCCCACTGTCACTGTCTTTCTCTTTTGTTCTTTCTCATTCCTACTCTGTTCTATCAATCTATTATACTTTCTTCTTCTTTGCTAGACCAGTCATCTAGAAAACTGTTCCGGGCCAAAACTCGTCATTTGTGTGTGAGATCTGTTGGATCAGCTTGGGAATATTGGACGCTTTCTGCCAAATGGTCACTGGGGCTTCCTATGATGTTATTATTTGGCAATGTAGGCATTTTATATGTATGTGTTTTGTTCATATTTTATAATGATGTTTATATTTTATGTTGTTTTTGTAAACGGGGGTTCGATAAATTAGAGTATAGCCTGAGCGTCCCCTGCTTGGGAGGTCTTTATTGTAAAGGGACCGGCTGGTAGAGTGCCTTTAGCGTTATCACTAGGGTTGTTTCGACAGATTTTTTTATGCAGAGCAGGGGTGAGTCCTCTTTCTGCGAAGTTGTGGTATTGATTTTGTGGTCCTGATTCAGCTCTTTGCAGTCCGCTGGACCCTGTACGCAATAAAAAACTAACGAACCTAAAGTCTAAACTATGAAAGTCCAAACTTGTTGCATTTAGTTAGATGTGATTGATTGACCTTTCATGTATGATTGGGTTTTGCGTTGATCTTTGGGGCAAGGTCAGTTTTGGCCTTGCAAAACCATAAAAAAAGGGTTATTCTACAGTGGAACAGCTTTTTTAACCCATAGAATGTAACTTTGGGTTATTTGATCATACAGGCATGAGAGGCCACTTGAGGGACAAGGTAATCCGAAGGTCAAGGTCACTGAAGGTCAAGGTATTCCCAAAGTAACCGTTTTTTGGCATAATACAACTTTTGCTGAAGTTTATTTGATTGTACATGAGTGTATTTGGAGTGAGATGTCAAGGTCATCTCAAGGTCAAGATATAGAACATTTCAAAGTCAGTATTTTCATTTTAATGCCACCATTTCATTTTGCTTTTTCTGGGCACTCATTTTAATTTTAAATATTGTGAGTTCCATAAGGTTGTGGGTCATATGTGTATTGCCCTTCTTGTTCCACCAATCTGTAGTTGTTTTTTTTTTGTTTTTTTTTTGCTTGCCTGTTTCAGTGCGAATTCTGAGCATTCATGTAATGAGAACAGTGAGGAGTTGTTATCAAGTGAGGACGAATGGCTACCTAGTGAGGTAAGACTCACCAATATATATATATATATATAGATATAGATAGATATATATAAACTGATATGGAATAACCAAAGAGCTTAATATGGAAAGAGGGGGAACTCCCATGACAGCATGTTAGCGGTCTTACTTTAGGCCTATATAAACACACAAAAAGTGAAGTTTTTCAATTGCACTTTACCTTTCTTTGGCTCTTGGAAATTTGAACAAGGACTTGCCATCACAACTTTTCATGTATCTGGACTTACCTCAATTGATGGCTGTGCAAAAGTCACCGCCCTGTTTCACTCGGTCGCCTTTTGTCTTTCTGCCACGAGCCATTTTCAGCAAGTCGACAAGGGAGCGTAACTCGTATCTTCCGTCTCGCAGTCTGTTCCAAGTTCCCTCTCTTTCTATTATTAAGCTCTTTGGAATAACTAAAAACAATTAAATCAAAATTTTTGTTTTGTTTTTTATCAAATGACTTAGAAAACAGGTAAGTAAAATGCCTGTTATAATCAAGAAAGACAACTGTAGATGGTCTAAATTTTGTACCAATCAAACTGTTTTTATTATTGTACACTAGGATTTCACCTTGTTTTTGTGATGTTAATATGAAGGACAGCTACAGCTAATAATGTATGAATCTCAGTACAATTCCGCTCACAAATATAATGAACATACTGCACCACAGACCTTGCATTAGTGGAAAACATGAACTGTTGGATAATGCTCCAAGTGGAAAACATCAACTGTTGTATAGTGCGCCAAGTGCTAGTGAAGATAAAAGTATGTATGTATGTATCAGTTTATAGTCCCCTCTCTTCCCGATAAGGATTTTCAGAGAGGAGACTCACAGATAAAAGTTAAATTTATTTGGCTATTTATAGGCAATTTCACAATTAATTTTTGTCCTCCCCCAGGGACATAACTCAACCACTTGTTCATCTGATGAAGATAGCGAATCGGCTCGTATGTAAGTAAATTTATTTCCATTAATCCCATACGTTTAAAATGCATGTGTGTAATTATTTGCAAAGGTTAAAATATGGTGTGGAACATCTGAAGTATCCAGATAGTTTGTTTCATAACGTTTATGAAGATCATGCATACACAGCAGTCAAAATGTTTATGCTGTTATAGGTAAAAATCATACATAAATTCAATTTGCCATTAAATGTGGCCTCATTACAAACTGATCTTGCTTTCAAGTAATAGCCCATCATTTGTTTTATACAGTAGAGTTTTATAACTATTATGAAAGAAGTAAGTTTGTGTATTTCTTTTTGGGAATGTATGAAGAAAACTTGGGTGTACGCTAATCCTCAATTATCTGTCTGCTTATTTGTCCATACATCCATTATAATACACTTTTAACATTTGACTTATTAATTTTAGAAGACATCCGTAACTTTACATTTGTAACTTGAAAAAAAAGAATGCCTGTGATTAAAGCTTTTCGGGGTAAGTTTTGATTCCCCTCAATTCAAGCTTGAGTTTACAGTATTTTCACTAAGATGAGACTAAAGATAGAACTGATTGATAAAAAATCTAGTTTGTAAACTTGTATCATTCCAGAGCTGAACCTTTGCAGATTCACAATTTATTTCTCCCTAATTTAGGTGTAATAAGTACTTGTAAAGATCAAAGTCATAGACCAAGAAGTGTATTTTTTATATAAAAACTTTACCATTTGCATTAAAGCTTAGCTATTCTTGCTATAGTAAGCTTTTCATAAAAATGTGTTCAATTACCTATTGAGGCTATTGAATGCCTTCACAGGATGAAACATGTGACTGGACGCTCAAGGCCCAAAACTAAATTCAAAGGATTAAAGGAACAAAAAAGGTGAGTTTTATAAAATAAGTAATTTTTAACAGTAAGTTTGGTGACATTTATTGTGTAAAGCCAAGCATAATGTCTCTATATGCGTGAGAAAAATATTCAGGGGACACATTTACATTTATAATAGACCATGTTCGGAAATACGAGGGGAAACGACTTTGATTTCAGTTGCAATCCTAGCTAGAACTGGCCTTGCACTGCTAAGCAACCACCACCACCCTTTTCGGAATAAAAAAATTGGTGCGATACCTTTCTCGTGGCAAGAGTCTGAAGTACTGACATTATTAAAAATAAGGATATTTTGGACTGATAAATCTGTTCCAGAGCCAAATGAATTGCATTGAGCTGAACTGTATAAGACCACAAAAAAAAGTTTGTTTATGGTATCTTGACCAACCATAATTTTGTGGCCCGACCCTAAATCTTTGTTGGGGGGGGGGATCGTCTGGGGAAAAAATTGGAAAAAGCCAACCAAAAAAAAACCGCCCACTATGGGAAAGGATGTTAAAAAAAAAAAAAAGACCTACCGACACTTTTTTTTTTTTTTAGTTACCGTAAACAGACACATTATTATTTGTTTTTATTACTATTTTATTTCAAGGTCAGGGTCACAAGGTCAACAAATGTTAGTCAAGAAAGGCAAATTTTTCACAAATTTCAAATTTTTCTGAGTTATAAATATTAAACTTATGATTCTTTGATGCATGATAGATATCAAAGATACACATACTTTGCAAATTTGGTCTTACTCCAAGGTCAAGGTCACTGGGGCTTTCCAAAGTCTGTTAGTATAGGTACTTTGAAGTGACTTTGACCCTAAAATATAAGAGATTTAAAGTCCAAATGTTATATTTAGATATGATAGATTGATCTTTCACATTATATATATCAAGGTCATTTTAGGCCTTGCAAAAATATACAAAATAACAGGTCATCATACAGTAGAATTGCTCTATTTCATCCGTAGTAGGCAACAACATTATGTTATTTGATCATAGATGAGCATGAGAGGTTACGTGAAGTCCAGTGTAGTTTTTTGGGCATAATACAACTTTTGATATACTTTATTTGATAGTCCTTGTGTATTTAGAGCTGGAGGTCAAGGCCATCTCAAGGTCAATAGCATAGACAGATCAAAGTCAGTTTTACTTTTTAGATGGTTTAAAAGTGTTTTCTTTAACACACTTGCATGCAGCTTACCTCCCGTTTTTAGCGGGAGATCCTCCCGGTTGGAGGGGCACTCTCCTGCTTGAAGATACATTACAATTTTGCTTAAGCCATATAAAATTTTGAAAATGCACGTTCCATGAAAATGTTATTTTTAGATCTGGGGAAAATGACGATTGGGTGAGAGGATATGGGTGCTGAATTCAAACATTATAAAGGCAGTGCATAGAAAAGCCAAGGTAGGGCTGTCTGTGCTACCTTGTCATCTCCATCTTCTCATATGCTTGCGAAACATGGACCCTCACAGCAGATCTACAACGAAGAATACAAAGCATGGAGATGAGGAGCTACAGAAGACTTCTGACCACTTCCTATACCCCGCATGTCACCAAAACAAAGTCTGACAGACCATCACACAAGCCATTGGACAACACGAGAACTTGCTCTCAATGGTGAAGAAAAGGAAACTGATGGTATGGCCACATCATCAGAGCATCCGGCTTTGTAAAGACCATCCTGCAAGGCACGGTGCAAAGAGGCAGAAGAAGAGGGGGCAGAAAAAGAGGTGGGAGGACAACATTCCAGAATGGACTGGCTTGACAATGAGCTATGCCATGAGGGTTGCTGAGGATAGAGAAAGATGGAATACGCTGGTTATACTATCATGTGTGGTGCCCCACCGACTTTTGAGTTATGGGATACAATACAATACAATACAAGGTTATTGCTTTAGGTCCAGCGGACTCTTCCGAGCCAAATCAGGACCAGAGAGACGTTATCTTAAAATATTATAAAATGATTCAAGTCTTAAAAAACGAGCCTGTTACTCTTAAATACACAAACAAACTTTCACATGACACCTCTTTAAGAGACTTCTTTAAAACTGATGGATTAAAAGTATATTCTCTTTCTTCAATCAAATCACTAAATTCAGTCCTAATAAAATCCAAACTAAACAAAACATGTCGATACAATTTATATGCGATAGAACAAACCAACATCATGTAAAAATTGAAACAGATGTTGACCATTACATACTTTAAAAATCTCTTTGAAAGGTATGGAACCAAAATATGTTTCCCTTTCCTCAATCAAATCAGCACATTCGGACATAAAATGGCGAACAGAAAAAGATTGATCACATGCAAAGCACCATGGTGGTTCTTCTCCTTTTAAAAGGAAACTGTGGGTGACATAAGTATGCCCAATATGAAGGCGAGATAACACTGTTTCTTCTTTGCGAGTGGACGCAAAGTTAGGCAAAGAAGTGGACAAATCGGGAAGAATTTGAAATAATTTGTTGTTGACATGGTTAGACCAGTCAGTCTGCCACAGTCGTTTACAATAAGAACCAGTCATACAACGTAGGTCAGAGTAGGGCACAAACTGAAATATCTCTGGAGGGAAATCAAGATGCAGAGCATCTTTAGCCGCCCTGTCTACTGCAATATTGCCGCGGATGCCCATGTGACCAGGGACCCACATAAAAACTATCTTTTTACCCTCAGAAATAAGTTGTGTATGGAGGTCATGGATCTCTGCCAGAAAAGGGTGTGATATCTTTCTCGTGTAAAGAGCCTGAAGTGCTGACAAGGAATCAGACATGATTAAAAATGAGGTTCTTTTGGATTGATAAACTTGTTTCAGAGCTAAATGAATTGCCTTGAGCTCAGCTGTATAAACAGAACAAAAATCAGGTAAACGTTGTTGCAGAGGCTGGTCTAAGTGTCTCCCGGAGACAGACGCAGCAGCAACTGAATCTCCTTTCTTTGACCCGTCTGTAAAAAGTTGTTCATATCCTGGGTATAAAGCACACTGTTCTAAATAGAGTTGGTTATATACGATTTCGGATGTATTGTTTTTAAGGAAAGCAGACAACTGCCAATTAATATTTGGGATACATAATTTCCATGGGGGAGCTTCAGTCCGAAGCTCATCGTCGTTGATGGAAGCAACATCAATGCCTGCTTTTTCCAGATGAGCTTGCATTCTGATGCCAAACGGAGGAATTGTGTTAGGTTTGGCTTCAAATTTCTGAACAAAGTCTGGGTTGAAAACACAGTCATAAGCAGGGTTCATAGGATCAGTTTTTAATTTTAAATAGTAATTCATTGACAACTTTGTACGTCTCAGCTCCAGCGGGGGTTCGTTAGCTTCCACGTAAAGGCTTTCACAAGGGGAAGTGCGAAACGCACCCAAAGCAATGCGTAGTGCCTGATGGGCAACTGGGTCTAGCATCTTAAGATAAGATTTTCTAGCAGAACCATAGACAATGCAACCATAGTCTAACTTGGATCTAATTAAAGAACGATATAACAGCAATAAAGTTTTCTTGTCAGCACCCCAGTCTGTACCACTGATAACCTTGAGCAAATTGCAGGCCTGTTGACATTTAGTTTTCAAAATTTTCAGATGAGGAATGAAAGATAGCTTTTGATCAAAAATAACACCCAAAAATTTGACTTGTTTGACCGCCTTTATTGGAGTTTTATTGAGGAGAATAGTAGGATCTTGAATAATTCCCCGGTGCTGGGAAAAGTGAATACATTCAGTTTTTGCTTCAGAAAATTTAAAACCATTTTGTAAAACCCAGTCTTCAACGGCCTTGACACATAACTGTAGCTGACGTTCTGCAGATGCCAAAGTTTTACCTTTGGCTACCAATGCAAAATCGTCGACAAATAAAGAATTGTCAATTCCCCGTTTAACGGAACGAACAATGTTATTTATTTTAATATTAAACAGCAAGGGAGATAAGATGCTACCCTGAGGCACTCCCATCTCCTGTTCTCTCGTATCTGACAAAGAACCCCCAACCTTAACCTGAAAAATTCTGTCCGTTAGAAAATTGGATATAAACAGAGGTAAATGTCCCTTCAAACCCATTTCTTGTAAATCTGAAAGAATGCCATATTTCCATGTGGTATCATAAGCCTTTTCCAAATCAAACATGATGGCAACGACATGTTCACCCTGGACGAACGCGTTACGGATAAAAGTTTCCAGTCGCACCAGGTGGTCAACAGTACTTCGACCACTTCGAAAGCCACACTGAGTGTTGGATAAGATATTATTGGTTTCGAGATACCACAGTAAACGAGAATAAACCATTCTTTCCAGTGTCTTGCATAAGCAAGACGTTAAGGCTATTGGTCTATAGTTTGTCGGGTTAGTATGGTCTTTGCCAGGTTTAGGGATGGGTACAATAATGGCCTTTCTCCAGGAGGGAGGAAAGGTGCCAGTGATCCAGAGCTGATTGAAGATGTCCAGCAGTTGAGACCGTGAGTACCTTGTTAAATGTCTGAGAAATTGATAATGTACATCATCCGGTCCAACTGCTGAATCTGCACTTTTGTTAATTGCATCGTCAAGCTCGACTAATGAAAACGGAATGTTGTAATCTTCAGAATTATCGGAGGTAAAATGTAACTGTTGTTTTTCTTTACGGGTTTTAACTGTTTGAAAAGGGACAGAATAATTTTCAGAGGAAGAATTTGCAGCAAAAGAAGAAGCCAAAAGATCAGCTACTAATTTTTTATCTCCGATTACGTCACCCTGCACAGTAAGGCATGGGCTCACCTGTTTGTTACTTCTATTTTTGAGTTTGCGGACTACTTTCCACACCTTCGACAGTTTCGCTTTTGAATTAAGCGTGGAGCAGAAACCTCTCCACGATTCCTTTCTCTTTCGTTTGAAGAGCTGTCGGCATTGCGCTCGCAAACGTTGGTGGTTTTGTTTATTTTCAGTGCTTGGGTGTAAAAACATAGTTCTTAAAGCTTTTTTACGAGCTTGCTGAAGTTTTCTACATTCATCGTCAAACCAGGGTTTTTTAAGTGTGTGAGGGTTTGACGAAGTTTGCGGAATGGACTCCTTGGCACTGTTAATAACTATGTCAGTATAAAGCTGTATTGGATCTAAGGCATTTGAAAATTCCTGGTTCTTAGCACGTAGCTGGGCCTCAGACAGGTTAGAAAACAGACTCCAGTTAGCTTGTTTCAGTTTCCACCTGCCATGAGTTTGCTCAAGGTTATCTGAATCATGTTTTAATAAAACCGGGAAATGGTCGCTGCCATGGAGATCTTCTAAAACTGTCCATTTTAAATCCAAAAGTAAGGAGGGATCACAGATCGATATATCAATGTGGGACAAAGAAGCAGTTCTAGAACAGGAAAAAGTTGGAGCACCCTCGTTCAAAGTTACTAGGTTTAACGAGTCTAAAATGTCTTCAATTATTTTACCCTGAGAATCGGTACGATCACTACCCCACAGGGGAGAGCGTCCATTAAAATCTCCCAACAACAAAAAAGGGGGAGGTAACTGTTGGACCAAATTCTCAAGTTCACTTTTAGTTACATTTATTGATGGTGTCAAATATAGAGAACAAACTGTGAGGGATTTAAAAAGAGATACTCTAGCTGCAACTGCTGGTAAACTTGTATTAAGTAAAATTGGATTAAATGGGACATTTCTATGGATAAAGAGTGAAACGCCTCTAGAAGATAAACAATCTAGAGAGGAATAACCAGTAATATCTATAGGATGTTTTTCTGACAGGAGAGTTTCCTGAAGGGCCAATACTTCAGGTCGATGCTCTGTCAGCAGACAGCATAGCTCCTCATAATTTGCCCTTATCCCTCGGATGTTCCATTGTAGAATGGACATAAAAATTAAGTAAAAGAATGCTAAAAGTTTCATCTCCGAGAGCACAATTATGTCTCTGTATCTTTTGGACCCTCGTCCATCTCTTCATGTTCCATCAACCCCCCGAAACGGTTCTCCGTTTCGAGAGGCTGCTGGGGCTTGGAAGAAAGGGGTCCGGGCCTTTGATTCTTTGTTAAAGACCCGGAACCCGAGCTGCCAGCGGACTTCCTCCCCCTCTCCCCAGCACCAGATTTTATATCTTCCCTCTCCCCTTCACCCCTGCCAATCTTTCCCTCTCCTCCTCTGACGCTCTTCTGCTGGGTAACTAGGATTTTAGTCGCCCCAGCAACTACCCGGTCGCTAAAACCGGTCGTTGCTGGTGCGGTGGCATGAGGCCTAGCCTCCTTCGTGGCAGGAGTGACGGCTTTTGGCGCGGCCGTCTGCGCGCTTGGAGTGACGGTTTTTGACGTGCCCGTCGGCACGTTCTCCAGTGGATTCGGTGGGGCTGGAGAAACCCCCTTCTGGGCAAACAAAGCAAGCATCTTTTCGAGAGTATCCATCCGTTTGCACAACGTTTCCAAAATCTGTGTTATTTTACTCATGGCAGTGTCCATTGTCGGGTGTGCACTAGGTTCCACATGAGATGTGGAACCCGCCACAGCCGCAAAGGACCTCTCTTTAAGCACCGGCCTACTTTGGAGAACTTTTTTCCTTGCGTCGCCAAAGGAGCAACTCTCAGTGGCCCGCACCTTTTGGATTTCCAGCTCCAACTGCCACTGAGGACAGTCTTTGGAGCTGGACGAATGATTCCCGGCGCAATTCACACAGCAAATCGGATTTTTGCATTCGTTTTCGTGTTTCTCTTTACCACAATCACGACATATTTCCTTGCTTTTACAGTTCTTGCTACCGTGACCAAATCTTTGGCACCGGTAGCATCGCAACGGTGATGGTACAAACGGCGTCACCTTCACCCTAAGGTACCCCACCTTGAGTGACTCCGGCAATTTGGCCATAGCGAAGGTCACAAAAAGTGTGTTGGTGGGGATACGTTGGGATCCCTTGGTGACGAAGACCCGCTGGACTGCTGTGACCCCCTGGCTGGAGAGCTCACCACGGATTTCCAATTCTGACATGTCGATCAAGTCCTGACATCGGATGACTCCCTTGGAGGAATTCAACCGTCCATGCACAGAAACTTTGATTTGTCTATCAACGAAGACAGTCGAATCCCTCTTTAGAAGACTATCCGATGCCCTTTTGGTTGAGCACTCCACCAGGTAGGCCCCAGATCTCAGTTTTTTCACATCTTTGAACCCGATTGTGCAAACGGATTGAAAACCCTTCTGTATTGCGAACGGAGACAGCTTGCCTAGTGGCATAGCCGGATCCGCCCCCTCTACAACCAAAAAACGAGGCCAGGCCCCTTCTACCCCCGATGCACAAGCTTTCTGTCTCGTGTCTATGTCACTGTCCGTGTCCGAGTCCGGTCCGTCATCACGCAGTCGTCGTTTATTAGTTGAAGCCATGTTATTAATTTATTAATTCATCCCCCCTGCTCCCCACCCACCACGGAGTCCAACAAGGGGATGCGTCCAAGCGGAAAATCCAGCAAGGGAGCGCACCAGGGCTACAGGGGGGATATACACCCAGACAATCCCGCACTGCCACTACGGTTTTGTTCAAGTTTGACCCATGAGCCGCAGCCTTCTAGCAGAGCTAGGGCAATACACGACCAGCCGCTTGACTGACGCGGGCCACGCCAGCCTCCCGTCTAGGAGAAGTCCGGGCCAAAGAGGTGTGTTAGTGTGAGGGACCGCAGTCCCTCAGGGACCTCAACCTCCAGGATCCCATTCTCCCCCGACACGGGTTGCCCTGCACGGCAAACGCAGGGGGCCAAGAGAAGGCCACAGAGAAAAGGAAGGGTAGAAAAAGAAGGAATGATGGGGAAAAAGAAGACAGGGAAAGTCCGGTAAGGCAGAGGAAAGGAAGTCAAAACTGCATAGTATACTGGGAGAATTTAAGGGTGAAGAGAATATAGGTGAAAGGACCAATAAGACAGAAACAAGACAAAAGAGAAGAAAAAGGGGTAGGCAACTTGGTCACCCAGCCAGAGAGAGGCATGGGGTCCACCCCCGGCGCGCGGAGCCGAGCCCGTGGGGGCGAGTTATGGGATAGGATAGGATAGAAAATAGACATTTTTAAAATAGACATTCTACTCTTGTGTCAAAATAGTACAAATATAATTTACTTAATTGTTTCAGAAGGGATCACGCTTACTCTACCCACTACCATGGAATGTCCAGTCCAAAGAAATGTATGTAAATTGGATGTGTTGTGTGTTCTAGTTTAGTTTTGCAAACCACTCGTGCAAGTGGTAATCACTATAGCCTCTTCGTTATCATCTGTGTGGTACATTTGAATCTTGTTCTTTTCTTGAAAACTAAAACAGATAGAAATTTATACTTAAGGCCCACATCCCCCACCCCCCCAAAATGTTTACGGTATCCGCACCAACCCTAATTTTTCTACCCGAACGTAAACATTTTTGGGGGATCATCTGGAAATTAATTTTAAAAAGCAAGGAAAAAAAAAAGCACACAAGGTGGAAATTTTTTCTTTGTTTGATTTTATTATTATTTTTTTTAATTTATTTTTTTAAAATGGAAGCCGAACTACTGACTCTTTTTTTTCTATGTTACCGTAAACAGACATTTTTGTTTGGGCCTAAGCAGAAAAAAGTATGGAATAAGGGCTTTGAAACCTTTAGCCTGAGCTCCTCAAAAGCCTGGGTACTAGTGATTAGAATAATGGTCAAGAAAATGCAAACCTAAAAGTGATGACAGTTAAGTTTACGAAGATGATTCAACCTGGAGCTAAATTTGCAGAAGCAATGGTGGTGTTCTTTCAGTTGATTTGTATAGTTGCTTGTAGACACAATAGCGTTTCAATCATGCAAGATGAGTTAACAAAACTTGACATTGACACAATTGCAATGCAAAACCCTACAAAAAATTAAGTTTGTGATCTTTGTATTAGTGAATATCTGGCAGGGATAGCTCAGTCGTCAGAGCACACAACTTGTGTACGTGAGTCTCGGGCGACGTGGGTTCACATCCTGACTTCAGCAAACTATTTTGTGATTGCTGGATATTAGTGGTCAGCGCTTTGAGAAGCTCTCTGAGCTTGTAAGTGCTCTATATAAGAGTAATCTCTCTCTCTCTCTCTTTCTCTTTCTTTTCTCTCTCTCTTTCTCTCTTTCTTTTCTCTCTCTCTCTCTCTCTCTCTCTCTCTCTCTCTTTCTCTCTCTGTTAATTTTTTATTTGTTCCTGTACAGCTTCTGTGGACTTCAGCCAAGAATTTGCAGCCACAGTTTCTTCTGAAGCAGACAATGGGGAATTGGACCAAGAATCTGCAGCCACAGTTTCTTCCCAAGCAGAAAATTGGGGATTGGACCAAAACTCTGCAGCCACAGTTTCTTCCCAAGCAGTAAATGGGGATTTAGACCGAAAATCTGCAGCCACAGTTTCTTCCCAAGCAGAAAATGTGGAATTACGCCAAGCAACTCAAGTACCAGTTCATAAAAAGTCAAGCAGAAAACGATCACAAAACCAGGACAGTAAACGTCACCGACACCGACGCCAGTGCTGTATTGAAAACTGTACTGCTTTGGTTGTAAACTTGACAAGACACTTGCGTCAAATCCATGTTGATGTGCCAGAGTTTGAAATCCAAACACTTGTAAAAGCAAATAAGAAAGCACCAAAACGGGTATACAAAATTGTTAATTGCCCGGTGCAGGGTTGCCAATGGAGAGGAACTAGGCCAGATAAACACTTACAATCGAAGACACATGCATTTGATAAATGCCATGCCAAGATTATTGCTAGACAAATAAAAAGTGTAAGCTACTCCCAAGGAACCTGTGAACGGCCGCTTGGCAAAAACATGCATACTGCCAAGTCTTTGGCAGAGGCATTTTTATTAAGATTTGAGTCTATTGAAGGCGGTTATTTCATCCCTGATTTCTTGGATGAGCATAAAAAACAACAAAAATCAAAACAAAACAGAAAAATCATGCATATGGTTCAAACTGTTTTAGAAATTACGTTAGGTAGTGGTGAATTTCATGCATCTATGCTGTATACCCTTGATACCATTGGTAGATCAGGAAAAAAGGGGGAGAAATCTATAGTTGAGCAAATGAAAGAGGGCAGATCATGGGGAACAGTAAAAAATTATCTAAACGCATTTTCCCACTTTATTGATTTTATGGAGACCAGCAAACCCCCTTTAATGGATCCAAGTGGTATTTCATCACTGAAACTGAATTTGTCAGGCTCCATCCAGACTGTTACCAAATTTGCAATGGAAGAGATGCAACGCAGAAAAGTCTCTGACCGAAACAAAGTCATTGACTTTCGTGACATCAAGCGGTACCAGGCAGAAAATGTTGCTCTCAGATTGTCAGATTCTTTGGATAAAAGTACTGAAGAATGCACTAGGGAAAACATACACAGGCTAGCAAGGCATGTACTCCTTCAAATTGCGCTTCCTAATGGGAAAAGAACTGGCGTTTTTGCTGATATGAAATGTTCGGATGTAACAAACGCCTTGAAAGAGAGAGATGGCTTTGTTATCTTAGTTAGCGAAGGAAAAACGTTTCGCGTGTCTGGTGCAGCAGGGGTTTTCTGTTCATGCCAGGAGTATGAGCTCCTTTGCAAGTATGTCTCACATTGGAGGCCTCTTTTTACACCAACAACTGAACAGGTTTTTTGCCGCAGTACAGGACAAAGAGCAAGTGTAGGAGAATTAGGAGAGTACCTGAGTAATGCTTGGGCCGATTTTGGCTCTTCTATAGGGAAAGATGTTGGCAAAATGACTTTTACACTTGTTCGAAAAACAATTGTGAGCAAGTCCAGAAGCAAAGGTGTTGATAGTTCAGAGAAAGCAGACATGGCAGTCCATATGGATCACTCATTAGCAACCGCTGATAAACATTATGATGTCAGCACAGGAGCTCGACTGACAGCTAAATTCCGTCAGATCTTTGATCGTTTCCATGACCCTCTTGATTCTGAAGATAGTGATGATGACAATGATGTTGATCCTTCTACTAGATTGAATGACAATGTCATTCAATCTAAGAAACCGGAGGACTTCTGCACAGGTGACAGTACTCGGTCTAGCAGACCAGAGGACTTGGGCACTAAAGATTCCTGCAGATTGGAGGACGGTAGTGCTCATTCTAGCAGACCTAGCCCTATTTCTGCTGACAAAAGGTTGGTTTGCAAGATGGACAAAAGTCAGAGTAACAAATATCTTGTCAAACCAGTTCAAGGTACCTTTTCATCAGCATTTGGCAAACAAGATTTGTTCTCGCAAGAAGACAAGTTGAGATTATTTCGATGTTGTTCTGATTTGATTTACAAGGGCAGGAGCTTGACCAAAGGATCTGGGGTCACAAAAGGAGAGATTTTGTGGCAGTTAAAGTCGGCTGGTGCCAACTTTGCTGACCTACTTCAAAAGTATTCCCTTTCCCAGTTGTGCAATAGGGTAAGATGTGAAATAAGAAAGAGGCCACGCAAGTAATGGAGCTGACACGAGGTTGACTTTGCTTGCTATGTTAGGCTTCCATATATATTATTTTATGCCTTTTGCAGTGTTGATTTGAAAATGATGAATGTTACTTGTTAGCAAACTTTTTGGAGATGGCTTCAGACTTTCGGTCTTAATTGTGAAACCGTTTAACTCTACGCAGACGCTGGGATGTAATGTTTGAATTAAACCCATCTCCAGCTTGGTGACTTGGTAGCTGTTAATAATAGCTTATAACTTTCTCATTTGCTAGCTTGGTTGCAATGTACACAGTCGATTTCTGGTAACATTTTGATCATTATATGTGCGAGGGTTCTTTTGTTTTTTTTTTGTCCCTGTGGTCCTGATTTCGCTCTTTGCAATCCGCTGGACACTGTAAGCAAAGAATAACTAACTTGGACAATTGGCTGCAGTTGTATAGTGTGTGTTTGGTGGGTTCAGCAACTGATGAGTGGCTGGCATTTGATTTAAAATGTAGGGGTGCCAGGGCTTACTGTATAAATAGTATCCACACTTTCTGGAAAGTAGTTTACAATGAACGCCATTATATTATATATGTATCTTAGAATTTTGTTTCAGTTGCAACTTGTAAGCATTTGATGGATTTATTGCAAGTTATTATATGGTGCACCGTTGGGTTGGCATAATGTGACAGACTTTTAAATGAGCTTTTCGGATGGTTTTGTTCAATCCTGTAAGCAAAGAATAATTAACTAACTTGGTATTGGCTGCAGTTTTATAGTCTGTGTTTGGTGGGTTCAACAACTCATGAGTGGCTAGCCTTTGATTTAAAATGTGTAAGTCTGATCTAGTCAAAGGAGTAAGTATGTACAAAACACAGGTTGATCTGTTTTGTTTAGTTTCTTACTTTTTTCTGAATCTGCATAGCATATATAATAATCCAAGCATCCAGCAGGGAAAAAAGTCTTGCCCTCAGTTTCTTTAATATTTTTATGTGCCATGGTTTGGTATTTTAAGTTCTACTCCAGTATTTCTAACAGTGGTGTGAAAACATGGGCAGTTATATTGAAAGCCATTGTATTATGATTAGAATTTTGTTTCAGTTGCAATGCATTTGATAGCACGGTTGGCTTGGCATAATGTGATAGACTTTTAAATGAGCTTTTTGGGTGATTGTGTTTTGTTTGTTATTTTTTACATGTTTGCCAGATGCACCCGGTATTTTCTTCATGCAGTTTTTCCATATTCACTCCTTACATTCTGATTTACGTGTTTCATGGGCATTTTGATTGTACTTCAATTACAAATGAAGAAGCGGCCATTATGTATTTCTTCATTGAATATTGCCAAACCGTTCATGGCTCTTTTCACGCAGTCGGAATAATTATATTGCTGATACTTTCACATTCATAAGTTGTGAAACAGATTTTCTGGTACCATGAAAACATTAATCCACGAAGTTATTTATTTTACTTTTTTTATTTTTATTATTGTCTCATTTTGTCATGATTATGATCATAAATGATGCTTTATGAAACCAAACAATTGTATAATTTGTTCATATGGAGCATGGCTGTCGCATACTTCACCTAAATAAACAAAAAGTAACGAAAACTAAAGTTACATAAGAAGAGAAGAAAATAGAAAAGAAACATATTAGCTATTTAAAAGCTCAGTGTACCCAGTTTCCCATTTTATGTGTTTGAGTGATTGTGGTTCTTTCGAACCTTATACTGTAGGTTTGTTCGATACTGTTCAGTTGTATGTAAGAGTGTCTCTATATGAATTAGTTGCATGTAACGTAAGTGATTTTGTTTTGTTAAATGATCATATTTCAATACTTTTTAAACGTGAATGCTGAGCTGCACATTGTTTTTGTTTTAATTAAATTTGGTTGTTTTACTTACTTTTTAATTTAATTTAATTACTTGCTCTTTTGCCATTTGTGGACATACGATACTGATGATGCCAGTCATTCGTAAACACTATTTTATACCTAATATATTTTAGTGTTCATTCCAATGATTGTAATCACTATTGGCAACTGCATTGCATATGTGTGCATGCGCGAAATGTGCACGTTAATGTGTTAAAAATAGTACCTCCAGCAGCCTGTTTGTGTCTTTTTTTTTATTTTTTATTTGCACACTCTTGTTAAAAGTCAATTGAAGTGTTTATAAGTTTTGTGTTTGTCAACAAAATCAGTGCTCTCTCTCTCTCTCTCTCTCTCTCTCTCTCTCTCTCTCTCTCTCGCTCTCTCTCTCTCTAGCTCTCTCTCTCTCTGCTTGGGTTTGTCCAATGGTCTCCATGTCCAGTCTCAATATCATTGCTCTATTTTCGTATCTGTAAAAAGGTACCCTTTTTGATATGATGATGATAATAATGTTGTCAAGGTGTCGATGTGGTCATTCGTCCTTAACGCTAATGCAATAGGACGTTAAGCTTCGTTATTCCTTCCTTGGTTTCTGTCTGCCACTGCTTCTCTTCCCCTCAAAACTTCCTTTGAGGATAGTCTTTGTAACTTGGCCATACCAGTGTACCATACTGTAGTAAGGAGGGCTTCGTATGTGCCAATATATATTGTGATGATTCTGTGAATTTCTTTATTCGTGACATGGTCGAGATGTGAGATGCTTGAATTCTTCTCTGAAAAATTAGTATAACAGAACTGTTTAAATATTTGGCAAGTTGTTTAAAATTCAATCAAATTTTGCACCAGTTTTACAATAAATTGCATGTTTTGGACCACAAGAACCTCAGAAGGTGCTGATGACTCGGGAGGAGCAGGAAAGAGGTGAGAATGGAAGAGGGCTGTGATTTCTAGATAAATTAACGGTGATACATCCTACATACACCAACCACATTAATAATAAGGGTGTAGTGTGTGTATGTGTGTATATATATATATATATATATATATATATATATATATATATATATATATATATATATATATATACATACACCCTAATGACATCAATTCAAAGCGCAGTTCTCACGCATTTATATTTACAGTTAACATCAAGCTACATTATAAAAAAGTGATATAAAAACGAAACACTAATAAAGTATGCAAATACACAATACCAACGTGAAGAAGAATATTTACAAGTAAAATATTAAATACGAAGTTGGTATAACGTTGGGCTCTTGACATTTCTGCTCCTTTTTCATTTATTAATAATAATAATAATGTTCGTCATTTGTAAGGCGCCTTAGCCTAAGGATCAAGGGGTTGGGGGAATGGGAAATAAGACAGACAAAACTGGACAAAAGATACATAATATACATGTACAAAATACAGTTGAACAACTATGAAAAACACAAACACACTCACCTGCTTCCACTCTCTTGTATATGATTAATTGAAATATTCCATAAAGAAGTATGTTTTCAACTGTGATTTAAAAGAGGAAATGGAGGAAGAATGTCTAATGTTGTGTGGAAGGGAATTCCAGTGTTGAGTTATTTTTCACACTGACAAAGGTAAGTTTTAGACAATGAATGGAGGGGTAACAAAGTCACATTCACTGAACACCAACACTCCTTTGGATGAGAGTATAAACCGAGGTCTAGTCTGTGCAGACATGCATTCTATCGTACGGACTTTAAAGATCAAGACGCTCATGTTTTAGACGGGTGAGTGCCTGCTACACAAATACACCCAGCACACACTAGGTTGCTTCTCCCCCATACCCAGTCGCCCGTGGTTGTGCTCTGTTGTGTGAGGCGTCAGACCATGCGCTTAAAGCTGCCGCTGGGCGCATCCTGTATTGGCCAGCCTTGGCCAGCTCTTTGAGCTTGAAAAGCGCTATATAATAACATTTCTTTTCGTTTTCTAGATTAGAGTCCCCCGGACATTTTGCGCATATTGGGACGTATATAAGAACAATAAATAATGATCAACTCCTGTTCCCGTCATAACCTCATCCTTAGGTAGCAAATCAACAATTGGTAGCATGTCACACATTAAGTCGTCGTGGTGTGGGACAGATTTAAGTAGGACGTCACAATCGGGTAACCTATCACGAAATAGGTCACCTGTCACTAGAAGAGTTCAGTAGCCATTCACACAATAAGTCGCCAATCACTCACTAAGTAACCAGACACTGTGGAAAGGCTACCGAACCCCCCTTTAAGTAGGCAAAGCGGTGGAAAAAAAGATACACCACCACCTCTACCACCACCACCACTAACCCGGGCACCTTCACAACCACCTCCCTTGACGAGGCCTACACACCCTACCCTGGAGGGATCACCATCCCCGAATCGCCACACAGCACCCAAACTTACCACACTTCTGCCTCCACCTCCTCTTCTACCGGGGAGTATCCTACCTACACTCCATCCAAGATCCCCCCGGTGGGCAGTGGGGGGGATCAAACCCATGGCAACCGACACCGATGAAGAACAACTGACCAGACTATACCGGGAGCTGGCCCGGGTGGATAGTCAACACAGAAATTGGCATACCATGGACCAACTTCCTCACAACTTACGGTGGCGGCCTAGAGTACACTTCCCCATGGCCATGGGACTGACAGACGTGGGACTTGAGACTTTACATACCCAATTCGTGATTGACACTGTCACAGAACATGCCAGCAGGGCCAAAACCAGAATCAACGACAACATACAGAAACTCCTGAAAGCTGTACGTTTCACAAACCTTCAACACAACCGCGCCCGGCAGACTGGTACCGCTGCCGCTACCACCCCTCAACGGGCTACCAACACCAATACCACTACCTCCCCACACAAGACGGGGGACTACCGATCACCATTAACCTCCACCCCTTCACCACCGTCACGGCGCAGACGACCCAACCCTGCGTACCGTGACAGGGAGGAAGATGAAAAAAAGCCAAAATGATGTTGTTGCATGAATTCTGAGTGAAAATTTGTACATACAGTTTTATTAAAATATTAAAGTAACAATAGAGATGCCAGAATTGTAGAAGCAGAAAATTGAGGATGAAATGAATCAAAGCAAAAGATTTATGGTTTCAATTTATTATCTACAATGAAATGTAATGCAGCTGAATTGTTTTCCTTTGTTGTAAGAAATATGATTACATTCCAGTAACAATAGATATACTGGAAGTTTAGAAAGCGGATAAACTACATTTATTATTACAAATGACCAAATGAAACAAGGCGAGATATGTTGGGGAATAGTTTGTTCATAATATGTGACGGTTTTTGAAAGTTTATTTTTATCGTTGAAATGTTTACAAATCGTTAAACAACTGCAGATAATATTTTGTGTTTTGACTGTCGTTTCTGCATTTTGTTCTTTGTTAGGCATACTCTTGATGGAAAATATTAAAACTGCATATAGATTTATACAAATAAAAAAAATTATTTAAAAAAAATGTATATAATTATGATCAATAAATGAGACACTGCACACTCCTGTTCCCACCTGTATATTTTTAATTATTTGATTTTGTCACCACTCCACATTTTTGACCCTCATACAGGGCTTCATCAGAGGTATCATCAGCTTTGCAATCAACACAGTATTGATCATGAAGCTAATAATACCCCTGATGAAGCCCTATATGAGGGCCAAAAATTTGGAGTGAAATTGACCCTAAAAAAAGTTTTCTGTGTTAAATTACAAAGCCCAAATGATGTTTTTGCATGAAGAATTCTGTGTGAAAATGTGTACATACAGTTTTATTAAAATATTAAAGTAACAATAGAGATGCCAGAATGTAGAAGCAGAAAATTGAGGATGAAATGAATCAAAGCAAAATATTTATGGTTTCAATTTAGTATCTACAATGAAATGTAATGCAGCTGAATTGTTTTCCTTTGTTGTAAGAAATATGATTACATTCCAGTAACAATAGATATACTGGAAGTCCGAATTATTACTTTTTTTTTAAAATCAAACTGACCTGCCCGTCACTAAGGTGGGGACTGTATTTACATCCTATTGGCCACGAAAGTCGTGTGGTTTTTACGTCCTATTGGCCACGAAAGCTGTATGGACTTGTTCGTTGGAAAGGTCAATTATATGCTACATAAGATTTCCTTCCTTTACATTCTAATTTGATTTGTCATTGTTTCAGGTCCAAGAACATCAGACGTGGATGGATCAGAGTCTGAGGGATCCAACAAGGCAGTCGTCTGTGGCCGAAAAAAGACGTCCAAACGTAAGCATATGAGTCATGAATGATTTAAAGTGAAACCTTATATGTGTTGTGTAGCATTTGTTTTGTTGTTTATTTTTAGCGCCGCTTTAGCAGAGAACAGTGTCAACTAACCCTAGTTTGGGGAGGGGGCCTTTTTTCAAATAGTCCATGCAAGCTAATATTTTAATATATCTATAACTCTTTGAATTGGGATATTGATTACAAGATCATGTGTTGATCGGTTTCTGGTTTAGGATGGAAAACGTTTCTCCCAATTGTCCAACAAACTAGGTCCCTATTACAGGGCTCCAAATTACCTGCCGTTTAGCGGTTTTCCGCGAAAAACTTAATGTCATTTCAGCGAAATTGACATGCGAGCCGAGAAAAAAAATATCCAGAGGAAAATTAAAATAATGAAATAAGGTGAAGAGTCTGAGAGCAGACGACAAAAGTTGGCGAAATGTGGCGGGAAGTTACCGATGCGGACGCACCTCATGGCTGTTTACTCTCCCGATTTGATCGGGAGACTGATTTTCGACCCCAATCTCCCGTTCGCATTCATTTTTCCCCCACTCCAACACTCTAGAAACTCAAACTCTGCACTTCTCATCTCGTCGCTAGAGTTAAAACGATCTTTCTTGAGTAGTTTCCCTTTGCTTACTTCCTGCAGGGGAGGTGGCAGAACAGAAAGTACCTTTCGCCCGTGTGAGAGAGTTTTCTCTATGGTTTAGGAAGACTTGCACAGATCAGAGAAATTGTCATGGGAAAGACCACTGAGGCCATCCGTGTCACGAAGTGCAAGCTGCTTGGACAAGGACCGAGATCTCAGTGGACACTCTAAGGCAGCTGAAGCATGCCAACTAGTATCTAAGTTTGCAGAAGTAGGGATAAACACTTGTTGACTTGTGGACATTCTGCATATCCTTCATCTAAATAGCTTTGCTACAGATTATGGGTGGAACTTTTCTATTTGGTAGATTGGTGCTGTTATACAGTGCTATGATTTTGTTCCCTTGGCAATTTGAGTTAGAAGTGAGTTCAGAGCTGTCAAACAGTAAAAAAAGAAAAAAAAAACTGTATTTGTGGGTTTTTTTTCCCTCCATGTGATCATAATTACTCTTGTTCTTTATTTTGTCCCTACATTGCATGAGTGTGCCTGAGTTTTACTGGGTTTTATTAATGTTGATGGTACATATTTCTAGGATCTCCCTATCTGAGTGTAAATCTTCCAATTTTTGGACCCTTGCCTCTGTATTTTACATGTTTAGGGGTAAACAGGTCTGTAATGGAGAATAATTTTAGCAGAACAAATGATATATAGACAAAGAGTGTGATAATAAATAGAACTGTCTAGTCGTACTGCTAACACATGAACCCTCAAAGACACCTTTTGGCCTTCTGTCATAAGTCTATGCTTTGAAAGTAACACTCATCCGTGCGCAAATTCAGCGACTGGATGTTTTTCTTTCAGGGATTTTTCAGAATTTGTATTGGGAGCCCTGCTATTATATGTCTATAAAGAGGGTACCTTTTTGTGTTCCCGGCAAAAGAAACTACTAGAGCATGCACGTGTCCCGGAGCATGTACTCCTGTGTTCTGTTCCTTAACATGTCATTAATAATCCAGTGACTTGAAATGTGCATGACACATATTAGATTGATATTGTGTCCATTCCTGTGGTTTTAATCCCAGTCTAGTCCACTGTAGAGCATGTACTCTTCTTTATATTTGCTTTTTCATGTATGAGGTTACCTGCTATTTTTTTTAATATTGTGATGCTGTGTACATTTGATCAGTGATGTACATGGCTGTGGTGGACTGATGCCAGAGGCTTTTAAATAGAACAGATAGTTTGTTAGTTAATCATTGTTTAAAGGGTCCAGCACGGACTACAAAGAGCTGAATCAGGATCTCTCGCATAGAAAAGATGTCTCATTCATTCATTTTGGCTAGTGCATGGTATGTAGTGCTAATTGTCATATAGACGGCCTTAAGCTAAGCCTATTGTGTTGATTCTTGAATATGAGCTTTACCAAGTTGTTAAAATGTTATGCAACAGAAAAGTAATGAAATAATAACACACTGGCAATTCGAATAGTATCATTTTTGTGTCGAAATGCTTTGTAGCTTTTATTTTTTCTGAATCTTTATGCAAAGCAGTTAATTTTTAGGTAATACGAACTTAACTGAATACATATTACCCCCCTTTCCCCCCCCCCCCCCCATTAAAATCAGCAAATTGCATTATGGGAAAAACAGGCTTCTTGTGAGGTATAGCTCTCAGGAGAGGCCACAAAATCCTTTAACAACTGCTGAAATCATTTTCTGCCAGAGGGGCTTCGTCCTCCTGGATCTCATCGGGGCTTGAGCGGAGGCCGCGGACCCCTGCACCATTTTAGGGCAGTTCAGTTTTTACAAAAGGTTTTAGATGGACCCATGCAAGATCTGCATTGGTCATTCAAGGTGTTTTATTTACACCATTTGTCAATAAATATATTTTCCTCGATTTTCTGAATCGTTACTCACTTTTGCAAATGGTTGAACTAAGGAACTTGTACTCTTCTTCATACCGAGCCTTTCATGTTTCATATTGCTTGTTCATTGTGTGACTGTTGGATACTTGAATGCACGGAGCTGTGCTTTTGTGTTGGCCACTTTCCATATGGTGTTTTTTATTTGCATTTTTTGTAGAACCCACTGATCTATATAATATGGATATATAGTGGCTAGCTTTACTTGAAGCTACCGGAAGTGCAAGAGTCGCCATGATGATGCTCGTATCGCCGGCAGTTTCTAGTGTAAACAAACGTTGGTATACTGTCGTGTTTTCTTAGGTTAACGAAGTATTTTCTTCAGGACATGCGTGTTCTGAGTATATAGATCAGCAGCAATAAAGACAAGACTCGTTAAGAGCTAAAACGTCGGTCTCACAAGAAATAGAGCCTTTAGTTTAATTTATTTACTCAGTAACACTGAGTCTGATGGCCTGTCATACGCAGATCACGAGCGCAATGAATGAATGAAATTGACCGTATCCATGCGATACACGGTAAGACTAGATCTTATGATACCCGCATATGACTACGGAAATTCCCGGATCGGTAGGAATTGTCGTCAAGTCTTATCGATAGAGCATGTTCTATTTTTTCAAAGCTATTTGATTGAACTCCGAGGTGAAGGTCACTGAAAAACCGCGACCTACAAACTGAAAAATGGCAGACCTGTCGAAGCACCAAACAGGAATTTTGATTGAGTTGTACCATGAACATAGCTGCTTATGGGACACATCATTGCAGGTCTACAAAGACCAAGGGACCAGAAACCGCGCACTTTCATCAATACAGGCGCGGTTTCATGAAGCCTGCAATATTTTGCTGGATCGTAAAGCCGACAGTGTGATTTTTGTTGTCGTGTGACTCATGTCAATGAACGATATGAAAATAAAGAATAATATATTTGTGCAATGCATATTAATATTACTTTAAAAAAAAAAGTAATGACGTTTTGAAAAACAAGCGTCATCAATTTATCACGCGCTAACAACTAGTTAGCCGTAGACTACACCAGCGACCTTGGCCTTTACCGACAGGCTTATGACTCATACATACCGTGTATCAGCAAAGACATCAGATCTGCAGCGGCATACGCGGGTATCATAAGATCTAATCTTAAGGTGCGGTCTGACGGAAAACGAAACAGAAGAAAAGCGGTAAACAACGCAAAGCGTCTGCTTCTAAAAGCATCTAAAAATAAGTGCGTTTATGACGCTTTGCTTTGTGAGCCGGTCACACGATGAGAAGTCCTGCGTGGAAGCAATGCGCAATACGTTGAAAATCAGTTACCTCGATATTTTCATTTTTTTCCGTCAGATTGACCCTCACAGAAGTCCATGAGGCCTTTTTCAGGGTTTGGTTTCTGTAATTTTGGCTTCTAATTCCATAATGCCTCGTGGCTTTGAATCAGATAGATGAGAATAAATGTATCAAAATGTGTCAGATTCGCTAATGGCCCAGTAGCTTTCGATGCCGCCATGACCGCTGAAATGATAACGACCTCGTTTCCCTACGTCGGCTCTTCTGATTGGCTGGCAATCAAGTGCTTCAGCGAAACAACGTAAAATTTTAGAGCACGCTCTAACACTGAAAGCATCCGCTTTGCTTTGCTTCGCGCTTTGCTGCTGTTATGCTTTAGGTCTAGTCACACGATAAACATAGTCAAAACTACGATGTTTCGTGTTTTACTGGCTGTTTTGCTTCTTGTTTCGCTTCCCGTCTGACCGCACCTTTACCGTGTATCGCTAGCTTTACGAGCAATCACCTTCTGCGCACGTCGAGTCTGACTACTTCCGTTACTTCACTTTCTTCTTCTTTGCCATGCATTGGCTGTCTATCCATCTAGTATATATATCAATGGTAGAACCCCATTGCCTGACTGCCAAGAGCAGGTAAACCCTAGTGTCGGGCAGGTCAGTTTGCTTAAAAAAAGAAGTAATAATCAGATTTGGATCAGACTGTGATGTCAGATGAGTGAGGGAGACTGTCTGTTTACTTTTATTGACCCTGAGGTGTTTAATATTAACCACAAAGTATTGTTGCACTGTTTCAGGTGCTTGCCGAAAACCTGTTCACCATAAAAAGTGGTCTACAGAAGAGCAGGATGCTGTGAGGCGTTGTTTTGCCAAGTTCATTATGGAAAGAAAGTTGCCTGGTAAAATTGACATTGAAAAAGCCATCAAAGGGGAAATTGCACTCACTAAAAGAACATGAAGGAATATTAAAGACTATTGTAGAAATACAATTAGAAAATTATAAAAACTACCACTGTGTTACAGTTGTGCTGAGTTTTTATTGTTGTACAGATTTTGTTTTCAAGATCTTTTTAACTCGCGTGCGAAGCACACATGACAATGTAGTTATCCTCCGCCATCCATCTGCTCTATAACAGCTGTAGACTATTAAGTGGGGTCATTGATGATGACTGTCACTGTTGCAGTTTGTCATTTTAGTACAAGAGTGAAAAATCACAATAATAATATTAATATAATGTCATGTTGTATTATATTAATTTTATGATCAGGCATGGGAATTGTCCTCGGATCCGAGGATTTTGAGTTCACTCTCGTAAAAAAAAAAGAAGAAATCCTCGTAAAAAATATTTGTAGGTCCATTTGCCAGTATACATTTTCTAGAACCTCGCTTCATTTTAATGCCACCATCTTGGAATTTTCGAATTGCTCGAGTTGTAGCATTTGTTTTGTGTTTAATGTGGCGATACATAATGTTTAAAATTGTTAACCGTGGTGATCCCTTCGAGGATGAAGGTGTCCGAGATAGGTGGAAGTGGGAATGGCTATCCAAAATGGTTAAAAAAAACACGAAAAAAACTAGTCATAGCGAAGAAGAGAAGAAGATATGACCGAGCGTTTGGGAACACATTTTTTGAAAAAGATCAATGTTTTTTTGTTTTGAGAACAGCACAAAGTCTTCTGCCCCCCCCCCCCCTTTCCCCTGCCATCAACAGGTGCACTCATCTTTGCCAGTTTTTTTCCAGCGGTTTTTACATTTGGCAATTCCCATGCCTGATGATTCTGAGCATATTCACTGCAGTTTAGTTCAGTAAATTGAGATATTGGCTTTAGTTAACTGCATTGATCGTGTGTACCTTTGTTAAAAGGGTTTACAAAAGATTTTATTTTTTGCAAGCACAAGGATTTTTTTTTATTATTGTTTTTGTCACACAATGAAAAGCAGTGTTGTCATTGTGCAGTTTAGTTCAGTAAATGAGGTCCTGATTCGGCTCTTAGTTACTCATTGCTTATAGGGTCCAGCGGACTGCTAAGTTCAGTAAATTGACATATTTGCTGTAGTTAACTGCATTAGTCGTGCGTATCTTTGTTAAAAGGGTTTACAAAAAATTTCATTTTTTGCAAGCACATGGAGTTTTTCATTTTTTATTATTGTTTTTGTCACACAGTGAAAAGCAGCGTCATTTGTAAGACCCCAAAATAGAGGTCCTGATTTAGCTCTTTGCAGTCCGCTGGACCCTGTAAGCAATAAGTAACTAACTAACTAAATAAGACCCCAAAATAATTTGGTCACTAGAATGAAGTATGTTTAAGTTTTGATGTTGGAGTTCTTGAACTTGCTCTGTATCATTAATTGTTTATTTGTCTTTTGAGAATTGACAATGGACTAGTATTGGAAAGGTTAGTTTCTGTCTCTCTCTCTTCTCTCTCTCTATCTTCTCTCTCTCTTTTCTATCTCTTCTCTCTTTCCCTCTCTCTTTCTCTGTCTCTCTGGTCTCTCACTCTCTGTCTCTCTCGTCAATGACTTCAGTTTACATTTCCTTCTATTTTGTATTGCATTTTGATTTAAATTTTGTGTTAATAACTAAAACACTAATAATAATGTCATGCTATATTAATATTAATTTACGGATTCTGAGCATAGTCAGCATCTTATTTTTCATAGTGAAGTTTAGTACAGTAAGTTACTACATTTGCTGCAGTTAACTTAATTATTCATGTGTATCTTTGTTAAAGAAGGTGTCCCTGTGGGGATGCCTAGGACGTTTCTGTATAAATAGTATCCTCAATAGTGCTTTAAATTCCATTATTAAATTCCCAGTTATTCTCATTTTGTTCTTTCTCTTTCGTAATCTGTTCTATCAATCTACTATCCCTCTTCTTCGCTTGACCTGTCACCTACCTGTTTTCCTGAAAACTCCCCCCCCCCCCACTCTCCCCACCCCCCACCCCGTGGGGATGCCGGGGGTTTCAGTATAAATAGTGTTCCCACTTTCTGGAGATTTAGTGCTTTTAATTCCCACTGTTTCTGTCATTCTCATTTGTTCTTTCTCTTCCGTAGTCTGTTCTATCAATCTTCTATTTCCCTTTTTCGCTAGACCAGTCACCTTCCTTTTTTCTTAAAACTCCCAAAACCCCTCATTTGTGTACTGGGTCTGTTGGGTCAGCTTGGTGGTATTGGATGCTTCTACCAAACGGTCACTAGGCTTTCTATGAAATTATTAGTTAGCAATGGGGGCATTTTATTTTTTATGTATGTGTTTTGTTACTATTTTATAATGATGTTTATATTCCATTTTGTTTTTGTAAACGGGGGCACAATAAATTAGAGTGCGCCTCAGCGTCCCCTGCGTGGGAAGCCATTATTGTAAAGTGATTGGCTGGTAGAATTTCTTCAGTGTTACCGTTGGGGTTGTTCCTGCAGATTTTTTATATAAATGGGGGGCGAGTCCTCTTTCATACAGCTGTGGTCCTGATTCGGCTCTTGGCAGTCCGCTGGACCCTATATGCAATGACTAACTAACTAACTGACTGAAAACTCCCCCCAAAACTATGTATGTGTTTTGTTACTATTTTGTAATGATTTTTATATTCTATTTTGTTTTTGTAACCGGGAGTTCAGTTATTGTAAAGTGACTGGCTGGCGGTGTGCCTTCTATTATACCGTTGGGGTTGTTTCTGCAGATCTTTTATACGGATGGGGAGGGAGGGGGGGGGTGAGCTCTCTCTCTCCCTCTTCAATGACTTCAGTTTACATCTCCCTCTCTGGTGAAGGGTTAGAGATCACATTTGATATATATAGAATGAGCTCCTTACACTGATCCTAATGCACCTTATTCCATAAAAATCGCTTCAGTAGAACTGGCTCTACAGTCTAAGTGGGACCTAGGCACCCCTCCCCCCCCCCTTTCCCCAAAATGTAGAGAGCTGAGCCCGTTGTACTGAACCGATTCCTCGCGGTAACCAGGAAGGGTTCTGACGTCACCCCTATTGAAATAGTATTGTAGGAAAGGCACAGAAAAATAACCCTAACAGTCCTACAAACTTGCAAACTTCTTTACCATGTATAGTAACATGTATAGTCGGTGTGCGTCAGGGATGCCTACTCATGTCAGATGCCGTTGCAGACCATGAAGGCACAGTCAGCAAAGGGTAAGAGCAATCTTCAACCTCCGTTTTGCGGATGACATTAATAGATTGGCTGGAGAGGTACAAGAACTTGAACAGCTGGTACAGAGGCTTGACACCACCTCCAGAGCCTATACAATGGAAATAAGTGCAGAAAAGACCAAAATTGTGACCAACAACATCAATGGCATCAACACGGACATCACAGTCCAAGGCCAGTTGCTCAACACAGTGCACAGCTTCAAATATTTGGGAGCAATTGCACAAACAACTGCTGCCCTGGCGATGATGAAGCCCATTTGAAACTATAGCACCATAAATTTACATTCCAAGGTCAGGCTGCTGTGCTCCCTGGTCACCTCCATCTTCCTATATGCTTGCAAAACATGGACCCTCACAGCTCTCAATCTTCATCAAAAAGTCACCTCTCCCCAACCAACAGGGCTAGGGAGTAGGCTAGGCTATTACTTATTGGTATGTAGACAGTGGCTGTATAATACTAATAGGATACGATCCCCGAGTTATGGGGTGGGTGATATGATAGCTTCCCCTAATGCTGTTTCCGCATACCCCCAAACACACAAAAAAACCAGACCCCAACAATCTCCGAGTCATGGATTTGTAAGGGTTAACCATAAGCGTCCATCTTTTGTTGTTCCAATATGGCGACGAAGAGACGACCGGCCATGTCTACCTCAGGAGAAAGAAAGTAAGATATTAAATATATATGTTGTTGCATCAATTTTTATTCATCAGATTAACATAAGTTGTACTGATAAATATATATGTTATGTTTCGGGCTTATAATTGATATATTTGTGAAATGGAACTTTTATGATTTGGTATAATTCATTTGATGATCATTCAGCAATACTTTACACATAGCAAAATTTCATTGGTACCGATAATATTCCACAATGTGCGTCATGGTCATGATGACGTACGCAGTCTTCCCCCCCCCTCCTCCACCCCCAAACAAAACAAAACGTAACCATTGCTTTGTTTCTTGCTACACGTTCAATCGCTTACGTTATTTACTGTGTGACTTCTTCACGTCCGGTGTATTGAACAAACAGTACAAGTTATGTAAATCTGATACAAATTAATACAACAATGAAGAAACAAAATGGTAGAATTGTTTCCTCTATTTCTTCCTTTCACAAAACCAGAAGTAAACATGTATCCCTAGTAATGTAAGCGCTTACAAACATGCTTCTACATGTTGCAAAAATAAAGCAATAGTTTCGTATTCCTGTAACTTGTGTTACAATGCCTTTTCTTCTGTAGCTCACTGCCTGTTGTCGTTTGCTACACACGTGTGTGTGTGTGTTTGTGTGGGTGTGTGGGTAGGTGTGTTTGTGTGTGCGTGTTTTTTTTAAAGGATTTGGATATATTGTATTAAAAATGTGTGTATGTGTGTGCATGGTTTTTTTTCCATTTTCAGGTATATTCCTTGTGTTTTACCTTGGCAATAACAATATTTCAATTTATTTGACTATGGTTTTCTTTTTTAACCTCACTCTATTGTCCAATGTGTCATGAACATTTTCTGAGGCAATAGTACATCGGTACATGTCAGGAAATATTTGTATAAATGTTGTAGTTATGTTTAAATGACAACTGAAGCCCAAAACAAATATAAACACCTTGTTTAAGCATTTATTTGCTTTTGCAGGAAACTAACCCTAGCCCAGCTCGATGACCTGGTGCATAGAACTGGGTTGCTGAAGGAGGCTGTAGTTGTTTTAGAGAGATTGCCATCTGATGGTGAGTTGTTTCATTTTTCAAAAATCTAGCATGTTTTATGTTGTAGTACTTATTCATCTGTGTAATCAATTCTGGTAAAACTGTCCTTACTTATTTGTTGATTTTGTTTATATGACGGTTTTCTTTGATTTCAGATCCCCTACAAGGTGTCTCTCAGGAGAACAACAGACAGACGGAGAAGGACAAGGAGGAGGACGTGGAAAAGGAGGATGGCGAGGAGGAGAGGGACGAGGAGGAGAGGGACGAGGAGGGTGAGTTGTTTCGGTGTGTTTTTTTATTTAGCATGTTCTATGTTGTAGTACTTCTTCATCTGTGTAGTCAAGTCAAAGTCAAGTCAACATAAAACACAAATATGTATCAGAATCGAGATAACATGCACGCACATACACTCACGTCAAACGCACACACACCTACACGCACACGCACACACACACACACGTGTGTGTCCGCTTCTAGTGACTATGTTACAATACAACTTTCATGCAATTATACGAGCTTTCCTTAAAACGCAAATCTATAATAGGCCAGAAATCAACAGCTTTCGAGAAACACACTCACGCACACACACACACACACACACACACACACAGGTGCCAGTGGTGCAGTAAAAGAGTAACAAAATTATCACGCCACCTGATAAATGTTCATGGTGAAAATCCGAAAACGGCGAAGAAATGGCGATATGCCCTTCACCAGAAACAACATGTGAGCTATATTTCTTGTCTAATACCTTTTGCCCAGTATTTTCAAAGCAATGAAAATGTCATGCAGTTGTAATACTCAGTTGTTCTCTCTTGGTGTCCAGAACTTGAAAATTCATGCCTTTATGCTGCATCTTTCCTTGCAGAAAAAAAGGTGCCCAAAGTGCGACCTGAAGGTGGTCAGTGTAGGCCGGCACTTGAAACAAGTGCACCAACTGCGCCCAAATGATGAGGAGTACCTCAGAGCCATGGCGCTAGTGGGAGGCGCCAAGGCCAGGGGGGCACTTGCCAGAGGTACATGTCAATTGTATTGTGTGCTATGTTTTACTGTAGTCTTTTATTAATGTGGCTAACATATGGCGCTCTTCAAATTAATTGTTTTTCAGTCTTATGGATGTTGTTATTTTGATCTGTGCAGTCCCTTTTCATATCACGTAAAGATGGCAATTTAATCACAACATTGTGTTTGGATGGTTCTATGACCTAGTACGCTTATCAATGTTGCTACTCTTTGAACCATTAACAAAGAATTACTTAGTAATGCCCTTCATTTGTTTTCCTCGTATTTGTCGTTCAGTACACCCTAACAACATTTTTTTTATATCTATCTACTAATCTATGTACATATGTATCTATCATTACAGCAATGACAGCTGAAGAACAGACAGCAACTGGAAGAGTTACACCCATGCCCTGGGTGAACGGTTTCAAGCACCGTAAGCAAAACTTATATGTTTACGTTAAAATTAACCAGGACTATTGTGATGCTTAGACAACAAATTTTACCTCTTAAAAACAAACTATCTGATTATCATTATTGTCTTTGTTGATGTGTAGACAGGACCTACGTCGCCTTCGATGAAAATATGCGACGACTACGCTCCATGAGCGAGAAGGCAAGAAATATGCAGATTGGAGCGGTCCTCAATGCTATTCAGACCGTCAATCCCGAAGCCCAGGGGAATTTTACTTTGCTATTCCATGTAAGTTATACATCAACATTATTATATGTTTGTTAGGAGGTAATAGGGTATTGTAATAAATATTATAAACAAGGGGGTCTCTTGACATCTAAGTCCTGTGTTATTTTTGTTTTCAGAGCCGCACAACCCCATTCAATGCTGCGACACAATGGGAGAATAGATTTGTAACTCCCATGACAACAAGAGCCAGGATCCAGCCCGAAACGGCCTCAAACGGACTTAACAAAGTTAACGCAGTCATTGTACGTACTAGTAATTGCAACAGAAGCAGCTCTATCTTTATTTTGTTGTAGTATAATACTTATAGTATGATGATCATTTACATTTTCGTTAACCAACAAAGAAATCAACCCAATATCTGTAACCCTAACTATTGTTGTGCTTCTGTGGCAAACTGTTTTTCATGATGATGATGATGATGATGATGATGATGATGATGATGATGATGATGATGATGATGATGTGATGTTTTTTTTTCATATCCAGGCTTTCCTCACATACCTCCTGGGCTTCGAATCCACCCAGATGAAAGACCTTGGGGTGGATACCAATGTCATCAACGAAGTGAAGAACAGGCTGTTGCATTATGCCATAAATATGGGTCATAAAAAAACAATCCACATATCAATATATTTGTGTACGATATTAATATTCTTTTTTAAAGTGGAGTGTTACTTATAAAAGCTATTAATCCATTATTATAGAGCACACACACACTACAACACTACCACACATACATACACACACACTCAATTTAGCAGCTTGTTATTGTCGTATTATGAACACTAAATGTCCAAATGTTGACTATTCAAGGCTTTGTTTCAAAAAATATAGGTGCGCGTACTGCGAGAAACGCTTGTGCAAGCTGTCACGTCACCTCATGCAAGTCCATCACGTGGACCCCCAAAAAGCACTGTATTGGACATACGAGGCGCACAATACACAACCTGTGAGCTATATTTCTTAATTGTCTAATACAATCAAAATGTTATGCAGTTGTAATACTCAGTTGTTCTCTCTGTGTATTCAGAACTTTGACAATCATGCCTTTATGCTGTATTTTCCTTGCAGAAAAAGAAGTGCCCCAGATGCTCCCTGGAGGTAGTCAATGTTCCCCGCCACCTCGTCCTGGTCCATAAACTCAAAAAGGATGAGCCGGAATATGCTCAAGCTGCTGCTTTAGCTGGTGGAGCCAAAGCTAGAAATGCTCTGGCCAGAGGTACATGTCAATTCCATTGTGTGCTATGTTGGACTGTAGTATTTTTATTATGCGCCTTACACATGGCACTCTTCAAATTAACTTTTTTTTCAGTCTTATGCATGTTGTTATTTGGCTCTATGTAGACTTTATTACTATTAGGCAAATATGGCAATTTAACCATGGCATTGTGTTTTGAACATTCCATGACCTATTACCCGGATCAATTTGGCCCATGTTTGAACCTTTACAAAATAATTGGTTAGTAATGCCCTTTATTTTTTTATCCGCTTATGTGTACTTCATAACACCCTAAAAACATTCATTATGTGCTTATCTGTTGTATACATCTATCTACTAATCTATTTACATATGTATCTATTATTACAGCAATGGCACCTACAGAGCTGCAGACGACAGAACGGACCACAGCTATGCCGTGGATTTCGGGATTCTCTCACCGTAAGCAAAAGTTATATGTTTGCATTACTAATGACCCTAACCCTCTTTTGATGCTTCCACAACAAATTTGACCTCTTTAACAACAATCTTATTATTATTATTATTGTCTTTGTTTATGTGTAGTACCCATCTACATGGACTATGATCATCACCTGGAAAACATCAAAGGGAAAGGTGAGAAGTCCCGAAATACCGCCATCAGCGCTGTACTCCACGCCCTGCAGACAGTGGCCCAAGATGCTAAGGGCGATTTGAAGTTGATTTTCCATGTAAGTATACATAAACATTACAATCTGTTTCTTATAATGTAATATGGTATTGTAATACAAGTGATAAAAAAGGGGTCTGTTGCCATCTAAGACCTGTGTTATTGTTTGTTTTCAGAGCCGTACTACACCCATGGATGTGGCCTCGGAGTGGGAGGATCGTTTCGTGTTGCCTCTCACCATAAGGGCACGAAAACAACCTAAGACAACATCAAACGCTTTGAACAAAATTGACGCTGTCATTGTAAGTACTAGTAGTTGCAACAGAAGCAGCAACAATCTTATTTTGTTGTAGTTTAATACTTATAGCATGATGATCTTTTTCCTGACATCAAACAACACATAAATAAAACCAATATTTGTAACCCTAACTATTGTTGTTTCTCTGTTGTAAACTGTTTTGGATGATTATGCTGCTGCTGCTGCTGATGATGATGATGATGGGCTTTTATTTTGTCTATCCAGGACTTCCTCACCTACATTGTAGGTTATCACGGCCCTCGGCTGATGCAGCTGGGGATAGACACTGCACGTATTGGAGAGGTGAAGGACAGGCTCACACTCGCCAAGTGAGTTTTGTTCCCTTAGCATAAATAGCTGTGCAGCACCTGTAGCAGGCAGGAACATATTACACTGCCAAGCTAAATACTAATGTGGTTTAACATTAACAAATACCAGTACATTTGGAACCTATTTCATAACAATTGTTATTATTAATTTATTTTAATTGAGATTTCATACTGTATGGTCCCTTATAATGAGTACATTCTGGGTCGCCTCCCCTGTGACACAGACTATCACCATCTTTCTAAGTAAGATTTTTGATTTAACTTTAATAACAATAGAATTGCTATGATGATTTCGAACATTAATGTCATACAATATACACATGTCAATTGCAACATTTTCAGAAAACCTCTGCGAAAGAGAAAACAACAAAGGGCGGTGGAACTAAGTGAACAGGTGTCCGGCAAGTTTTTTGTTTCATTTGTTGATGTCATGTGAATGATGATTACAACACTAATGCCAAGAAATAATGATGATTATGATGATGATTATTATAACAAGCATTTCAATTCACAATACAACAGTGCAATAAACAAATACAGTAATAAATACACACATCAGTACATTGGTTATTATGATGGAAGCAATATCTACAAGTGTTTTTGTTTAAAACAAGCTGAACCTTTGTTTTCGTTTCTTTCTTTTTTGTTTCCCCAGATCTGCACTTTGAGCAGACACAGCCCCTGGCGAAATATCGCCATGCGTTTTACCACGCCATCAAGGACTATGGCCACAACTGGTTCCTCGACATGAGAAACAACATCATGTGCATAATAAGCATATCGAATGTATCGCGTCCTGGAGAAATTATACAGATGACTTTGGGAGAAGTCCGCCAGGTCAGAGAGGTGCGAGGAAAAAAAATCATCAGAGTAAGTACTTTAATTTCTGGTGTTATAAATGCTTGTTAGCAATATATTGTGGTAATATAAGCAGTCATAACATGAATTTCTTTCATTTTCTTGTGTGCGTGTGTGTGTGTGCAGGTGAAGAAACACAAAACCTCAGCAGCGGGCTCCAGGGAGCTAATTTTTCATGCTGAAGATTTTGTCAGACTGGAGCAGTAAGTAATATAAATATTGTTGTACGTTCAATATATCCGTTGTATCTTATTATCCCCAAAAATAATTTCACTCTAAAAGGTTCGCGCTATCGAGCTGATCATCTTTCAACAAACCCCATTAAAATGGGTCAAGAATTACGGGTAGGGCATTCAAAAACATGTATCAGGTGCATAGGACCTCATTTCAAAAAGGACTAAAAAGGAAGCGCGCTATCAAGCTGATCATTTTGACACCATCCGCACTACACTCGGCTAAGAATTAGTGGTTCTATGACTGTTTCAGTACTTTTTATCTTTTATCTTTTATCCCTTTAACCCTTCATTGGAAGTAGGCCTACTCACACATAGCAATACAATAGGAAATAGGCAGGAAATTGACACCACGTCCCTGTGTAATATTATTAGGGCAAAGCAAACCCTGAAGCAAACTAATGAAGTCTCTCCCTGGTAGGCCTACTCAGCATAGCAACACAAACAGAAATTTCAAAACAATTGAGGTCACGTACACATGTAACATATTAGGCCAAAGCAAATTCCTGCTTTATTACCATTACCTACCAAACCCTACACGCGGACGTGCGTACCCGTGTAAATTATTAGGCCAAAGCAAATTCCTGCTTCATTCTTTTCACATCTATAATTAAATGGCTTAAGCTAATGAGATGGTATTTGGGATGGACATTTATGCCATCACCCTCTTCATATCCCTGCATATTTCATGCAAATCGGCTTAGTAGTATGGGTTCTGCCCCCACGAGCTGGAGGTGGCAACACCAACGGAAATTTCAAATAAATTGACTTCACGTACCCGTGTAACATTATTAGGCCAAAGCAAATTCCTGCTTTATTATTTTCACATTTATAATTAAATAGCTTAAGCTAATGAGATAGTATTTGGGATGGACATTTATGTCATCACCCTCTTCATAACCCTGCGTATTTCATGCAAATCGACTTAGTAGTATGGGCTCTGCCCCGGGTAGCTGGAGGTGGGAACTTAGAAAAACTGGGAGGCAAAATACTTTTAATACTTTCCGTCACTGAGCTGTAGAAAGAGCCGGCCGATTTTGATCCAACCTTCTGGCCCCCCAACCTCACCCTTATAGTAGGCTCAACTTGCATTCTTTTGCAGTTCACTGTATATTTGAGGACCACATATTGGCTAAGTGGTTAGAGTACTGCCACAGCAAATGGTTAAAGGCATATATATTGGTCTAAATAGGTGTTGTGATATATCAAAAGTCATTCTATTTGCGGCACCAACATTTGTCAGTGTAGTCCCAAAAGATGACCTTTGGTAACATGTCGACGGTTCAAATACACACAGTATGCTTCATCAGATTAGTTGACTATAAGACATCCTTGGCTACAATCCTGCCATTGTTTTCTGTTTCAGCTATATCTTTATGGCTAGAAAAGTCATTTGTGAACATGCAGACGATGGTCCCAACGCCAACGTCTTCATCACCAGCATGGGCAGGCCGCTCACCACCAGCCAATTTAATGCTGTTCACACAGCATTGGTGGGCAACACCTGCACCCAGGGCAGTTAAAGTCAAGTCAAGAAACCTTCATCCCACAAAAACATGATGCAATTCTTGGTGTCACATTGCATACATGGCAGTCAAACATAACAAAAGGATGTATACAAAAAGACATTCTAACACTCCTCTCTGGTACAGTGGTTCTTGAAAATCATCTACTGTTTTTTAATTCAGGTACGCAACAAAGATGAGATTTGCAGAAAAAAGAACGTAGACTTCCTCCACCACACCCTACAAACGCAAACCAAGCATTATGCTGGGGACGCAAAGACCGAGTTTAAGGTGGACGCTTTCGAACGCATTGGAGCAGAAGTGTTTGAAGGTGAGTCAGTGATTATACGTACCTTTGGTTTTGTGTTTTTCAAGTGTTTATAATAAGTGACTCTTTTAGGACTCTTTAAAAACCTGAAAACACTAAACACAATTCATTGTGAGTATTTGTGATTAGCAGTTTCTTGGGGAACATGTAGTATAATATTACATTTTCTTGTATCACACAAATCATTTGTAACATGTGCTATTATGTCCTCGGCGTATGTTTTTTGTCTGTGTTGTAAGATTGTGGTCGGTGGTGTAACATTTGGCCTACTCAATCTTACGCCAAATACAAAACGCGGGTCCACGGTGCAACTAAGTTTGGCGTTAGCAGACACCTTGGCTACGTCGCAGACCTTTTTCTGAAGTCCTCACCGTCTGTACACGTATACAAAACATGATTCATGTTAAAATATACCCTGACTACTATAATAAGGGAGACCACACCACAAAGACAGACTTCCAAAATGTACTGACAGAGAGAGACAAAGAGGGCTATTGACCACGTATTTAATAGCATCATGAACAGCCATGTCTTTAATGTATTTGCAGATGACCTTGCCATACAACCCAGTATCGTGGTGCCTGACCGAACTGAAATGCACACCATCATCAAGAAGAAGCACAGTAAGTCGATTACAATGTCCTTTTACTGAGAGGAATATATAGCAATAGGCCCTTTACTTGGTATTAGATTCACGTCAATATCGTAATTCGTTGGTTGAGTCAGTAATGGTTAGTGTTCCACTTTGTTACTGTGAATGCTAATTGTTATATCACTACACTACATGGGTTCATGAGTTTGATGGCAGTTTGTGGTCATAACATAGGTTATAATATCCACTACTTATTCACCAAATACATTATAATCATGAGGAAAACAATCGTCAAGAGTATAATAACAGATACAAATGAACAATTTCAGTGCATTTATTGCAAAAGACGGAAACAGTTGGACAGAGTTGCTAGCATCATCAAGATCCATGTTTTCCTTCTAATTACAGAGACAGTGTCACACACGGTGACCAAGCCACCTTCACCAGAGCCAGTACCTGAAGACCACTCCAGTAAGTCTAGAACATGTGCTGTCATGTCCGCCACTTATTCACCACATAATTCCTATTCATCAAGAATGAATAGCAGCTTCTATCCAAGTGCAATAAGAGTGCTAAATGTAAATGAAATGACTGGAGTTGAGTGCTAAGTGTAAATGGAATGACTGCAGTTGCACAGTCATCGGACTAAACTATCTTAGATCTTTTACAGTGCATGCATACCGGCTATGAATTTTGATGTTTACTGTTAACATTTCATGTAAACATGTTTGGTTTTAATGTTACAATGTGATGTGTGTTAAGAATAGATGTGTGAATGTGCCAATACTGTATGCATGCTCGCTGACCAAGGCAAATTCCTAGTGTACAAATTGTATTGATTTGACATATGGCTAATAAATCTTATCTTATCTTATCTTATCTTATTGTATAGTGTATAAAATAAGTCAATGTATTGCAAAAGGGTTCAACAATTGAATACATTTGCTAGCATCATCAAGATTCACCTTTTCCATCTATTTACAGATACCATAGTTGTGTCTGATGCTGATGACAACGGTCCACCAACTGTACAGCTGTCAGATGAGGAAGAACAGAGTAGAGGTAAGTCTATAACATGTGCTATAATGTCCACCACTTTTTCACCACATCATTTCTATTCATAAAGTAATATAATAACATATAAAAATCAACTATTTCAGTGAATTTATTGCAAAAGTGGTACACAATTGGACTGAGTTTATAGCATCATTGAGATCCACGTTTCCAATCTATTTACAGACACCTCAGCTGTACTTCTGACAGTGAAGCGTGTCATAGCGTCCCAGATCAGGGACAGTGAGGATGAACAGCCAAGCGGTACGTCTATAACATGTGCTATAATGTCAACCACTTATTCACCACATAATTTCTACTCATGATCAAACAATCCTAATGAGTATAATAACAGATCCAAATCAACAATTTCAGTTCATTTATTGCAAGAGTGGTACACAATTGGACATAGTTCATAGCGTCATCAATGGCCACCTTTTCCATCTACTTACAGATCCAGTGGAACCACCCTCTTTAACTGAAGAAGAACCTCTGGTGCATTATGGGGCATCCAGCCCACAAGCTACAAGCAGTAAGTCTACAACATGTACTATAATGTCCACCACTTATTCACCACATTATTTCTACTCATGATAAAACAATACTAACGAGTATAATAACAGATACAAATCAACAATTTTGGTGAATTTATTACAAAAGTGGTAAACAATTGGACATAGTTGATAGTATCATCAATAGCCACCTTTTACATCTACTTACAGATCCAATGGAACCACCCTCGTCTTCGGACAAACAACCACATGGCTCACCTCATCTATCCAGTGGATCTTCCAGTCCACAACCTACCAGCAGTAAGTCTACAACATGTACTATAATGTCAACCACTTATTCAACACATAACAGATACAAACCAACAATGTATATGAATTTATTGCAAATCAGGTAAACAGTGGCAGAGGGTTGCTAGCATCATCAAGATCCACCTTTTCCATCTATTTACAGATCCACTTGTACACATTTCTTCTCAGCATGGACCATGCCAGCAAGAACAAACAAGCAGTAAATCTAAAACATTTCTATCTTCTTCAGAAAGTGAGAGCAAAGAGATCTTGACTATTGATATGGTAGTTGCATCATGTACATAAAATTGTTGGTTTAACCCACTTCTTTTGGCACTCTTTATTACAACATTGGCTATTTGTCTTAATTTCATTAAAGTAAATGCTAATTCCTCTTAAAATTGTTGTGCTGTGACATGCATTTTGCTTCCTCTTGTGTTACAATAGGTTCAACCCGACAGGCGCCGCACCATGTGCCCTTGCTTCTCCTCACCACCGAGGAGTGCCAGCGTCTCAAGTGGTATAAGAAACATCACCACTCAAAGAATCAGATGTAAGTCACATTGCTGTTTACATCTTTTCGAAGCAATGTCCATTTCAAATATGGAATTTGTTTGTAATACTTGTTTAAGGTATTAAGTCTTTCGTAATCTTTCAATGGACCATACTTCATGTTGCCTATTGAGTTTTATGTTACACCACTTAGTCTATGAAGACACTGAGGTGAACAGATGTCACCACTAAAATGTATACACATTAATGCAGATAAAACCATTAAAATTGGTCAAGAATTACGGGTAGAGCATTCAAAAACATGTATCAGGTGCATAGGACCTAATTTCCAAAAGGACTGATAACGAAGCGCGCTATTTTATTTATTTATTTATTGTTGCTTTAGGTCCAGCGGACTCTTCCGAGCCAAATCAGGACCGGCGAAGCGCGCTATCAAGCTGATCATTTTGACACCATCCGCACTAAAATCGGTTAAGAATTATTGGTTCTATGACTGTTTTAGTACTTATTTATCTTTTAACTTTTATCTGTTATCACTTTAACCCTTCATTGGAAGTAGGCCTACTCACCCATTACCTACCAAACCCTACACGCGGACGTGCGTACCCGTGTAACATTATTAGGCCAAAGCAAATTCCTGCTTTAGTACCATTACCTACCAAACCCTACACTCGGACGTGCTTGAATTCCAAATTTGGCGCACTTTCTGAGGATATGATGTCACATTTCCTTTCATCTTTTCAGTGTGTGTGTATCTGTAGCAACTACACGCTCTTCTTTCCTTATAGTAGGCTCAACTTGCATTCTCTTGCAGTTCACTGTATATTTGAGGACCACATATTGGCTAAGTGGTTAGAGTACTGGCACAGCAAATGGTTAAAGGGAAATATATTGGTCTAAATAGGTGTTGTGATATATCAAAAGGAATGGTCTCATAAGGAAACAACATTATCTTCTGTTTCAGATTCCCACTGGCTGATGGATCATCTGGAGCCGAGAGGAACACAAAATGATTCACAAATATTTCGGGGCTTATAGGGGGTTGAAAAGGGAGGGGGCCATTTTCAAAAGCAATATTGAGGTGATTCTTGACCATTTTCCTGAGTGGAGACAGAAATTGCAGGCCAAGTCATTGAACCAGATTCGAGATAAAATTAGGGGGTGGAGTAAAACAGATTAAATTCTTCTCCATTCGCCATTTGATGTCTGTGCTCTTCTGATAGAGAAAAGATAAACATATTTTGGTTATACCTTTAAAAAACATTTTTAAAGTATGTAATGGTCAACATTTGTTTCCATTTTTACATGATGTTGGTTTGTTTCATCGCATATAAATCATATCAACATGTTTTGTTTACTTTAGATTTCATTGATTGCACTGAATTTAGTGCTTTGATTTAAAGAAATATAACATAATTTTAATACATCAGTTTTAAGGAAGACTTTTAAAGCCTGTCATGTAAAAGTTAGTTTGAATATTTAAGTGTATCTCTGGACCTGATTTTGCTCTGAAAAGTCCGCTGGACCTAAACCAATCATCTTATATTTGATTTTAAGAAAGACAAACCTATTTTTATTCAATACTTTTCAAAGGTATTTCTTAAGTGTGTAATGGTCAACATCTGTTTCACTTTTTACATGATGTTGGTTTCTTTTATCGCATATAAATCATATCAACATTTTCTGTTTAGTTTGCATTTCATTGATAGGACTTACTTCAGTGATTTGATTGAAGAAAAATAACATATTTTAATGCATCAGTTTTACAAAAGACTTTTACAGAGTGTCATGTAAAATTGTGTTTGAGTATTTAAGAGTAACATTCTTCAAATCTGTAAAAACAAGGCTATTATTATTCTATTTCAAACTAAAGTCTCTTTGGTCCTGTTTGGGCTTAGAAGAGTCCACTGGACCTAAAGCAATATTCATGTAAAGTAATGTAATGAAACTTTTTCTTTCATAGTTTCTTGGACTTTCTCTCTTGTACTTTAAGTTAGAATGAAGTTGTAAATACGTGTGAGTTGTAAATATGTGTAAATAATGTGTCCTTCATTTTATGCAAAAGTTCTTATATTACTTGACTTTCAATTATATCCTATGTTCTGTGGTAAATTCATTGAAATAATGTGTACACATTCATATTTCATACTTATTTCATTTATATTCTATGCTAAGAGCAGTGAGTGTGTGAGTGATGTAGCATATTCATATGTGTGTGTGTGTGTGTGTGTGTACGTACCTAACCATAACAGTGGGTTTATGCATAGGTTACACTTACGTGCAACTGGGTTTAAAAAAATACTGGGTTCCAAAATCTGAAACTCAGTTTTTTTAAAACCGGCTTTGCAATAGGAATAACAAAAAAAGTGTATACGCAAAGTCTGAGCGAGAAACCCACAATTGCGGTTGAGTCAACTTTGAGTTTGAGCCAGTTAACACTCCGCGATGTGTGTTCCCGCTGGTCAACCAGTCGAATACACGCACTGTCAGGGGAAGTAACTCGGAACGCCACACGCTACGTGCCGGCCTTCAAGATGGAGGTACGTGTTTTTTCGTTTTATTCAGTTGTATTTTGTCCTTCTGTCTCTGTAAATTGTTCTTTAATCTATATTTTGTGCTTCTAGGATGTGGCTTTAAAATGTTCCCTTGTTAAAATTTCAAGCTTTTTCGGTGTGCTTTTGTACTTTTAAAATCATATCAATTTTCGTGTGGATGTTGTGGTCGATTGTCAACACAGGGTCTGCATTTTTGTTTGTTACTTTTTGAAGAACACAAAAATAAATTTGCTGCATTTTAAGCGTCCTTGTATTTGATATTAATGAAGAGTCTTGTGAAGTCTCTTGAACATTGAAACAGTTACCATGAGAAATGTATGTCTCCTTTGTTCACACTGGGGTTTTCAAAACTTGCATTTTTTCTCATTTACAAAAAAGACGGTCAGTGAAGATAGTACAAGAAGTAAATAAGGGAGGTATTGATGTGTTATTTTATTCATATGTAGATTGATTAAATAAATGTTTAAAAATATTTTTGCAGAATAACAATTTTAGTAGGCAAAATGCAATGTTATCAGAATAAAAAACAATAAGCTTTTAACGTGTACCGTTTATTATACTGCAACTTTTATTTTTCTGTATTTTCCTTGTGTTCTGATGTAATTAAAAAAAACCACATGTTGCAACAAACAGTAAAATACAAAATTCTGGCTGCCGTTACCTACATAAGTTATAGCCTTTGGTTTATGGTTCACCTGTCTGTTTTCCTTGGATGAAGGGAAATAGAATATGTGAAAACTGATTGATGCATTAAACTGCTTAACATTTGGATTTTTTGTGGAGACCAAGCGTGTTTGCCAGTATCAAATTGTTGTATCTGGCAAACTCCAACAGTCTCAGACCCCTGTCATTTGTCTCGTTGTTGCAGTGGGGTCCACATTAATAGCTAGAGCACCATTTTCAGATCTGTATCTACTCCATTTCCCAAATTGTTAGCTGTAATTCTGAGTAAGCATAATTATTTTAATACATTCTGTTATTCCTTTTTTTCCCAGAACATCCTGTTATGCCTCGAGTTTATCCGGTTGCGGAGAAGTCGCTGTAGTCCGACGACGACCCAGGAGGCGTTTGGAAGGAAGACGTCCCACTCCATCACCATCAACATCTTCATCGCCTTCATTGTACTCATCAGGTGACAGCTGGTGTGTGTCAGTACTTATTGAATTTTATAGTATTGTTGTTCGCTTTGAAAAAAACACTCATTGATTGCTGTATAAAATCGGTGCCACAGCAAAGCAGTTAACAACTGGCAGCTCCACGCCTCAGATCAAACTGTGACCTGCTAACACAAGGTGTTGGTGGTATATTGTTTCTACATTGCAAAGGGGGAGGTGAGGAGAGCTTGGATGAGGGAGGAGAATGGGGGGGGGGAACATTAGTGTACATGGCAGAGCTAGACATCCTTGTTGAATAAGATCAAAGTTTTAGCTCAATTTTACAGTTGTTAATGGGGCACATGAAATGCAGATTACATTATTATAATGTACACAATTCGCTCTGGGCTTTTCAGGTTGTATAGGTATGCTTTGGATTTTAAAAAGCAGGCATGTTGAGGAACCTTTGTACTTGTGCTTTCATGGGGTGGCCTCGTGGCGCAGTTGATAAGTCGCCGGTTTCCTATGCCGAAGGTCGCGGGTTCGATTCCCGCAAGGGGCGAACGTATGTGACTTAGGTACGAGACTATTGAGGTCACCGAGGATTTTCTCCAGGCACTCCGGTTTCCTCCCTCCCTTCAATAATGGTACAGGATGCAGTCAATATAAAAATTTCAAAAATAAAAAATTCGATTTTCTTCCGTCTTCTAATAGCGATCTCCCTGCCTTTACACCACCTGTTTGAGTGATGTATGTGTATTTGGTGTGTGAGAGGGTAAATGAGACAGGTGAGCGTATATGTTGGTATAGATCGCCGCGCTTTGAGCCTTGGGGAAAGGCGCGTACATAGCATCCTGTATTATTATTTATTATTATTTACTGAGTAGCTAGTAAGCATAAGAGTTTGTATAACTATTTTATAACTTGGTTGCTAGTAGCTAGTGTGTCGAAGTGGTTAGTAGGAAAAAATGCTGTCCCACTTCCTCCAGGCTTTTGTGCCCTTTTTTCCCCAACCTCTACCCCCTAAACTTTAAATGTGTTTTGCTTGTTTCTTTTACACTTTAAAGAGGGTGAGTAGTACATTCATGTACAAGAAAATTAAAGTCCAGAATATAATATTTCATTGATGAATCAGTAGACAGTATTGTCAGTCAATCCCTTTTTGTAGTTGAGCCAGTTCAAGCCTCTACTCTTTTCAACTTCCATTCCCTTCTCCCACCCCAGGCCCACCACCCCACCCTTTGACCATCCTCATACCTTGGTTTGAAAATGTTCTTATGCCGCTGAATTTGTTCTGTTGTTTAAACCCTGTGTTCTGATGCTGCTACTTGTTCGCAGGAGGGCTGAAGAGCAGCATGAGGATTCTAAAGACTCTAATTCATCGGAAGGTTCAGTCAAGAAACAAGCTAGAAAAAGGCGTCAAAGCCAGCAGACCGAAATGCATACAACATCCCCATCATCAGCTTTGTTGCTGCCATCAGTGCTACCCCGTTCTCCAGGGTGTGAACCAAGTGTCATGAATCGTTTAGATATAGAATATATATTCAAATTTGTTTGCAAATCTATTCAAGATGAGTCCTAAAAAGTAAAAAATTGCATGTTTAAATAATAATAATAATGTTCGTCATTTGTAAGGCGCCTTAGCCTAAGGATCAAGGCGCTGGCCGATACAGGATCTAACTCAAACCGCCCGAGACGCCACCGGCAGCCTTTGGGCGCATGGTCTGACGCCCGGACAACTGAGCACAATCCTGGGCAGCCAGGGATGGAGGAGAAAGACCAAGTGCATGCTGGGTGTGTTCTTGTTACCGGCACTCACCCGTCTAGGACATGAGCGTCAGGATCTTTAAAGTCTGTTATGATGGAATGTATGCGACACAGACTAGACCTCGGTTTATACTCTCATCCAAAGGAGTAGGAAAACAGGAGTAAAGTGTCTTTCCCAGGGACACAACACAATGGCCCGGCCAGGGCTTGAACCCGGGACCTTCAGTTAATGTTGTCTGTCTGTCTGCCTTCCATCTGTGCAAAACTTTAAAGTGGCTAATTACACGAGACCTCGAAAATTATCAGTGATTGAATGACTACACTTCAAGGTCAAGGTCACAGGTTCAACAAATGTTAGTCAAGCTATGTCAATTTTCCACAAAATTTCTTGTTAATCCTAAGTTATTAATATTAACTAAACTTCAGCTTGTTTGATGCATGATAGGTATCAATGAGACGCACATGCATATTTTGTCAACCTTGCTCCAAGGTGAAGGTCATTGGAGATGTCCAAAATAATAAAATCTTTTGCTGTAGTTTATTTTATCGTACATGAGTGCATTTATAGCTGGAGGTCAAGGTCAAGAGCATCGAAATATCAAAGCTTGTATTACTTTGCATTTTAAACCCACCGTTTCAATCATTTAACTTTTTTTTTCTGGCATCTCATTTTTGTGTTATTTATTGGGAGTTCCATAAGGAGCATGTGAGTCATATGGACTTGCCTTTCCAGTGATTGATGGTGTTCATCATGTTCAAAGCTTTTTGAGGTGCTACTTGTCATTAAGTAATGGAAATTTACTGCTCTGTATTGTGTAGACTAGTTTTTAGGCCCGTTTTGTTATGTAGTAGATTTCTGTCTTAAACTTAAGAGAAAGCGTGGATTAATCTGGCAAAGTACCAAATTATATTTCTTTGCCAAGTTAATACATATGTTATTCTCGGGGTTCTTGTTCATCAAAAAGCAATGTCAAGACTAATGACTATATAATAATATTCTGCTCTTCACATGGTTTTATTATACCTTTGAGGTGCTGGAAAAAAAAACGAATTATAAGTGGTTGCACTCAATTGATCCTTATTCAGAATATATTAACGTAACGGGAAACCATAAACAATTTATGTAAAACTTAACTATATGAAGTTGATAAAAAAGTAATAATAATATATACAAATTATGCTCTACTAGACACTTTCAAAATAAAAATTTTAACAAATTATGTCTGTGTTATGTTGTTCATATGTTTGTTTTACATTACCAATTCTCTGCTTTTTTATTTTTCCATTCCTCTTCTTTTTCAATGAAGATTTGTATACTTTTCCACCCTTCTCATTCTTTCTTTTCCGCTGGAGATTTTATGCTTTTTCTCCACGCTTCTCCTCATTCTTTCTATTAATTCTTCTTCATACTCCTCATACTTTTTCTTCTTTCTCCTTCTTGCCTTTTCTTCAATGATTTGATTTAAATCTGGAAGTAAAGTAATAAATTGAACATGAAAAAATTATCCACAGTTAACATTTGAGAACGACAAGATATCTTTTTTTTGCAGATCTTCCAGTCTGGATTCAAATTAAAAAAAACTTTAAAACCATACAATACAAAGTAAATGTAAGCAAAGTAAATATGACAAAAATGTTTGCTTAATGCCGAATTTTTCTTTTCGATTTTTACTGACACCAGCTAATAATTTATTTTTTGGGCTATGGGGAGAAAAAGAGGGTCATGCACTGACCTATCCAGAGGTACACTGTAACAACCTCAGACCTTTCGGTTCTCAGTTCAATGCTTTAACCACTGAGCTACCGCCCAGTTCTTAAAGTAAATGGCAAAAGTCTATCCTTCAATAACAGCTCTAATTCTATACAGTAGCCTATTTATCAACTGGAAATATTGTAATTGAAATTATAAAAACAAAATCAGGGGAAATTCTGAGCAATAGTAAAAGTTGTTTCATTAGTTGAATTAAACTAAAAGTGTCAGTGTACTGCACTCACGTACTGAAAATCTTGCAAATGCAACCTTGGCCATTTATACGTTTTGGTTGTGTCCGTGTGTGATAAACCCAGTTTTTCCACAGAAACCCAGATGTCCAATATGCATGTGTAAAAACCCACTAGTATCAAATGAACCCACTATTTCATAGCGCAATTTCTCCTTTTGTTTTTGTCAAAAATGAAAACGGTTGTGACAGATAACCTTACAAGAGGCTATTGTATCCGTTGAGTGAATAGGAATGGTCTGTAATGAAGGGAAAGGATGGAACCCAGTTTGCCTTGTTTTGAACATAAACCCACTATTATAGTTTTGAACGTATGTGTGTGTGTGTGTGTGTGTGTGTGTTTGTGCATGTGAATTTATTTTCTGTGTATATGTTCATTATTGATCAGGTTAATTTTTGTTTTTTACATTTTACAATTGATTAGTGTACAGAGGTGGTGCTAATATGTTAGACAGAATGTATCTCACATTGTGATCATGTGTTAAAATCTTAGTGTGTATGTGAGTGAGGTTGAATATTATTATGTGTGAGTGTACACGTGTATATCTATATATAGTGCATAAAGAGCAGTAGGAGGGAATTTGTAATTAACATTTCTTGTATATATGTTAAATGTTAAAATAAAACTCTTTCAAAAAGTAAAAAAAAAAGAGGCAGGGAGCCCACATGGGGAAGAATACAGAGTGTAGAGGTCATGTTAAAACCGCTCCCATCTGTAGCCTTCCTCATTTGGCATAACACAATCATCAAAGCGCAGGGTTACATTTAAGCCTCCGGTGTGTGTATCTATATATCTGGATAGATATACAGTCATTTATATATGGAGTTCATTGCTAATTAGTTTTAATTTTTGTTAAAATGTGCGAATGTGTTCATGTCTTTGTGTGATGACCTATGTGCCTTTTGTAATAACGTTCTTATTGCTATTTTCAGAGAATGGGACAGGAACCCCAGCCTCCATTCCGGCCCATCATGTGGGCACACGGCAAAGAGATCCTCTCAAGATTGGTCTCTGATGGTAAGCTATTGCTGTAAACAAATCTAGCCTGCTTTATGTTTTAGTCCTTACTCATATGTATAATCCATTTGGTTACAACTGTAGTTAGTTTCTTGTTGCTTTTCTTTATATTATGTTTTTAATTCCTTTCAGACCCCCTTAAAGATCTACCGGAGTCACAGGATGTTCACGAGGACATTGAAGAAGGTGAGATGGACAACCCTGACGACGATGAGGAGAGTAAGGAGGAGCGAGAGGCCAGGGAGCAGGAGGAGGAGTGTCAGGACAGGGAGGTGGAGGAGAGGGAGGACAGGGAGGAGCAGGAGAGCGAAATAATTTTGATCAACACGGACTCCGATCTTGAGGGTATGTTCTTTTAAATGTTTTCTTATGAGGTTGTGCATGGGTGGTGGTGGAGCGTCAAGGAGGGGGGAAAAGGATATTGGAGGAGGAGGGAGGGGAGGGGGGTGGGATTAGCACAGTGATATTTTCAAGTACGTAACCGTTCTTTTTCAAACACAAATCAAGTTAATAATGCAGTCCTGGTAGTTAAATAATGAGTTTCATCAAATGTAATTAGTATTGGAACTATGACAAAGAAGAAATAAAAATAATTATAACAATGGCTAACCCTAACTTCATACTTGTTTTTATACTATTGTCTTTCTAATTCCAGACCCTACCTTTGACATCGAAAAAGCGCTTCAAGACATTAACAGAGAAAAAGAAAAGAGGCAGGCAGAGGCGATACTAAGGTAATAAGCACATAGACATACACTCACATGCATATAATAGCAATGGGATTGTACTTTGTGAACTTGTTTCCCGCAGTAATTGTTATACTTGTTTTATTGTGTTGTTGTAGATTAATTCAAAAGACAGCGGCAACGGAGCCAGCACCCCAGCCATCTACGTCGTCAACAGAGCCACCACCCAAGCCGGCCACCGCAAGTAAGCCGGCCACAAAGAGGCAAATTACACCGAAGCCTCAGCCTCAGCCAAAGAAACGGTAAGTACAGCTATATTTCCCTCAGCACATAAAGCTTGGCATAGCAGTAGTGTATGCCTAGTTAGGCTGAAAATGAGAAGTGGGGAATAATATGATGAGTGTTTAACCTAAAAAAACACGTACTGCATTTGCTTCCCATTACGCCACAAATAGGGGTAATAAAACAAGTCTCAAGATATCAATATATTTCTGTCAGAGATTACATATTTTTTTCCTTTTGTGGGTTGCTAGTTTTACAAGCTATTAACCATTTTTATATAGCACAAAATAAAAAACACAACCATGCACACAATACAATACAATACAAGGTTATTGCTTTAGGTCCAGCGGACTCTTCCGAGCCAAATCAGGACCAGAGAGACTTTATCTTAAAATATTATAAAATGAATCAAGTCTTAAAAAACAAGCCTGTTACTCTTAAATACACAAACAAACTTTCACATGACACCTCTTTAGGAGACTTCTTTAAAACTGATGTATTAAAAATATATTCTCTTTCTTCAATCAAATCACTAAATTCAGTCCTAATAAAATCCAAACTAAACAAAACATGTCGATACGATTTATATGCGATAAAACAAACCAACATCATGTAAAAATTGAAACAGGGGTGACATAAGTATGCCCAATATGAAGGCGAGACAACACTGTTTCTTCTTTGCGAGTGAATGCAAGGTTAGGCAAAGAAGTAGACAAATCGGGAAGAATTTGAAATAATTTGTTGTTGATATGGTTAGACCAGTCAGTCTGCCATAGTCGTTTACAATAAGATCCCGTCATACAACGTAGGTCAGAATAGGGCACAAACTGGAAAATCTCTGGAGGGAAATCGAGATGCAGAGCATCCTTAGCCGCCCTGTCTACTGCAATATTGCCGCGGATGCCCATGTGACCAGGGACCCACATAAAAACTATCTTTTTACCCTCAGAAACAAGTTGTGTATGGAGGTCATGGATCTCTGCCAGAAAAGGGTGTGATATCTTTCTCATGGAAAGAGCCTGGAGTGCTGACAGTGAATCGGACATGATTAAAAACGAGGTTCTTTTGGATTGATAAACTTGTTTCAGAGCTAAATGAATTGCCTTGAGCTCAGCTGTATAAACAGAACAAAAATCAGGTAAACGCCCACCATGCACACACAAACGCACCTCACACACACATAGCACATTGTTGTATCATGAACATCAACTGTCCAAAGGTGTAATATTTAACGATTTGTTTCAGCGCATACAAGTGCCAGTTTTGTGACAAGGTGGTGACCAAGTTGGCCCGCCACCTGGTAAACATCAACCACATACCAGCAAAAAGAGCGAAAAAGTGGAGATATGCCAACCGCAACAAGGAACCTGTGAGATATAATTTCTTTCTGTTGTTTACTACCTTTCCCCAGTCTTTTTTAATGCAATAACAATGTCATGCAGTTGTAATACTCAATTGTTCTCTCTGTGTGTCCAAAACTTGTTCAATTATGCCTTTATGCTGCTTCTTTCTTACAGAAACATCGCTGCCCTCTTTGTGAGGCATCGGTGGTGAAGGTGGGCCGCCACCTCATAGGCCAGCACAAGCTGGCCAAGGACAGCGAGGAATACCTCCATCACCTGGCCAAGGTGGGCGGCCGCAAAACCAAGGCAGCTCTGGCCAAAGGTACATGTCAATTGTATTGTGTGCTATGTTTAACTTGTATTATTTCATTAATGTGGCTCACACATGGTGCTCTTTACATGCATTTTTCTTCTGTCTTATGGATGTCTTTATTTTCCTATATGCAGTCATTATTCCTATTATGCAAGATGGCAATTTCATCACGGATTGGTGTTTTGATGGTTCCGTTACCTATTATGCTGATCAATTTTGCTCATGTTTCAACCAATACCACATGAAACAATTCCTTATGTATTTATCTCTTGTATATCTCTATATACTAATCTGTCTCTCTCTCTGTCAAGGACGACCGACATTCCTTCGCTGGTTGGCTACGCACACCGTAAGCAAAAAATATTGGTTTACCTTACTAATGACATGTACTATTTTGATGCTTAGACAAACACTTTGACCTGTTGTACAAGAAATCTGATTATCATTATTGTCTTTGCTTATGTGTAGGAAACATCTATGTGGCGTTCGACAAGTACCTAGAGACATTCCGCAGCATGGGGGGAACTCCTGTGTAATTGTTTGCTTTCAGGACGACAAACCCCCCCAGGATGCACCACAAGTCTGGGAGGACAGGCTCGTGGCGCCTCTCACGATCCGAGCCAAGGCCAACCCCCAAACGGCATCAAATGCGATGAACCGATTGGACGCAGTCATTGTAAGTACCAGTAGTTGCACCATAAGCAACAAGAGTCGTATGTAAAGAACGGGATTTTTCCGGGTTTTTTATAATTCGATTATTGTACGGTGTTTTTGATTGGCTATGATTCGGGAGCCAATGATATGAAAGGTTTGAATTAATCAAAGTTTGAATTAGAGGAAAAAATTGTTCACTCACTCAAAAAATTCTGTGTCAGGCTGGTGTGCGGAGCAGTGTGTGTGTGTAGGCCAAGAAAGTTAAAAAAAGAGAAAAGAAAAAAAAAAGTTAAATTGTGGAATAACTAAAGGATGAAGAAGGCACTGTGAACTTGCCAAGGTGTACAGGTTCGGTGGAACTTTCTGTCTGGAAGTGGAAGCTGTATTTTTTTTGTGCTGTAAAGATTACAGGTATATATGTTTCCATGATTGTCGGATTTTGATAAGTATATTTTGAAATTGCATTTGTTGTATTGGAAGGTGGTGAGCTGTTGTCCACTAGGACGGAATATAATTTTTCATTGATGTAATAATATTATTAATTACATGGGGCGATAGTTGTAGAGTAGTAGATAATGAAATATGAATGAAAGGCGTGAGTATGTTTACTTGTAGTAATTTTCATTCATGGAATGATTATATCTGGATTGTGATCAACATCGTAAAAGGAAGGAAGACACGATCACGCATACGAAACGGAAGTAAACAGTGATGGAACAAAGGGAGGTGAGCAAAGGGTGAAACTAAAGAAGAGTGAATAATTTATCCGAGTCAAAGAAGTGACATTTGTATATATATATATGTCGTATAGCGGCCTACTTGGAGCCTGTTGGGGCTACTGACCTACTTGGAGGCGAGAGGCATACTCAGGGGCGGCTGTGGCTCCGTGCTGTCCAGGTGAGGACAGGAGAGAGATTGGAGGCAACGAGTGAGGGACATCGGAGAGGGTCCAGCCTTACGCCCTTCGCCTGACCAAAGACTACGTTGTCTACTTCGGGTGGACGGGAGTCAACGAACGCTCCTCCGCCCGTCGACGTGCATTCTCGTATTGAATCGTCTCTGGCGTCTAGTGCCAGCTTGTGTGAGAACGGCTAAAACAGGTACAGTGTTTTAGTTCTATTTGTATTGACCAGGACAAGCAATTGCCTGACGTCGTCTATCTTAGCTCGGTCGTTCAGTTGTGACGTGACCAAACCAGTGTGGTTCTTTGTTTGTATATGAAGTTTACAGGAATTACGTTTATCTGTATGAAAGAATTTGTGTGAAAGATTGATGAGAATTATTGTTGATTATTTATATAAATTTTGAGAACGTTTTGAGAACGTGGAACGGATATCTGGTGTTGGTGTTTGTCTGTGCTGGGGAGAGTCCGTACGTTTGTGGGTGTGGTAGTTAACAGAGAGAACGTGCACGCACACATAATTCTTTAGGAGTCATACACAAATATTTTTGCACTTACACTAAATATCCATCCGTTACATCGTATTTGTTGTAGTAGAATATTTATAGCATGATGATTATTTGGCAGACGTTCAGCCACAAAGAAATAAATACCAAAAATATCTAAACCTAAGTATGGTTGTGGTGCTCTGTTAAATAGTGTTTTCGATGATGATGATGATGATGATGATGATGATGATGGGCTGAGTTCTTTTTCTTATCCAGGATTTCCTGGAGTACCTTCAAGGTTTTCAACATCACGTCCTCCAGGAGATGGGCATCACAAACGACACGCTGAACAGCATTGAGAAAAGACTCAAACTAGCCAAGTAAGTTTTTGTTCCTTATCATAAATAGCTGTAGCAGGCAGGAACATCTAACACTGCCAAGCAAAATTCTAATGTGTTCAAACAGTAACAAATACCAGTACATGTACTTAGAAGAACATCAGTGACTATTTCAAAAAAATTGTTATTATTTTTTCCATTGAGCTTTCACACTCTATGGTCCCTTATTATGGTTAAATTCTGGGTTACCTAACCCTAACGGACAATCACAATCTACCTAAGTAAGTGGCAATCTCTCATTTGGATTTTACTTGCACAACTACAGAATGTGTCTGAGAATTTCAAACATTATTGTCATAAAATGTACAAATGTCAATTTCTAAACTGTCAGGGCACCTCTTCTGAAACTGAAGAAGAAGAGTACCATTGAAATCAGCGAAAAGGTGGCCGGTAGGTTCTTTTGGTTCATTTGTAGAATTCAGGTGAACAATGATTGCTACATTATTCAAAAAAATTATAATGATGATTATGATGGTGATACAATACAATACAAGGTTATTGCTTTAGGTCCAGCGGACTCTTCCGAGCCAAATCAGGACCAGAGAGACGTTATCTTAAAATATTATAAAATGATTCAAGTCTTAAAAAACGAGCCTGTTACTCTTAAATACCCAAACAAACTTTCACATGACATCTCTTTAAGAGTCTTCTTTAAAACTGATGTATTAAAAATATAATCTCTTTCTTCAATCAAATCACTAAATTCAGTCCTAACAATAAAATCCAAACTAAACAAAACATGTCGATACGATTTATATGCGATAAAACAAACCAACATCATGTAAAAATTGAAACAGATGTTGACCATTACATACTTTAAAAATCTCTTTGAAAGGTATGGAACCAAAATATGTTTCCCTTTCCTCAATCAAATCAGCACATTCAGACATGAAATGGCGAACGGAAAAAGATTGATCACATGCAAAGCACCATGGTGGTTCTTCTCCTTTTAAAAGGAAACTGTGGGTGACATAAGTATGCCCAATATGAAGGCGAGATAACACTGTTTCTTCTTTGCGAGTGGATGCAAAGTTAGGCAAAGAAGTGGACAAATCGGGAAGAATTTGAAATAATTTGTTGTTGACATGGTTAGACCAGTCAGTCTGCCACAGTTGTTTACAATAAGATCCAGTCATACAACGTAGGTCAGAGTAGGGCACAAACTGGAAAATCTCTGGAGGGAAATCGAGATGCAGAGCATCTTTAGCAGCCCTGTCTACTGCAATATTGCCGCGGATGCCCATGTGACCAGGGACCCACATAAAAACTATCTTTTTACCCTCAGAAACAAGTTGTGTATGGAGGTCATGGATCTCTGCCAGAAAAGGGTGTGATATCTTTCTCGTGGAAAGAGCCTGAAGTGCTGACAGTGAATCGGACATGATTAAAAAAGAGGGTCTTTTGGATTGATAAACTTGTTTCAGAGCTAAATGAATTGCCTTGAGCTCGGCTGTATAAACAGAACAAAAATCAGGTAAACGCTGTTGCAAAGGCTGGTCTAAGTGTCTCCCGGAGACCGACGCAGCAGCAACCGTACCTCCTTTCTTTGACCCGTCTGTAAAAAGTTGTTCATATCCTGGGTATAAAGCACACTGTTCTAAATAAAGTTGGTTATATACGGTTTCGGATGTATTGTTTTTAAGGAAAGCGGACAACTGCCAATTAATGTTTGGGATACATAATTTCCATGGGGGAGCTTCAGTCCGAAGCTCATCGTCGTTGATGGAAGCAACATCAATGCCTGCTTTTTCCAGATGAGCTTGCATTCTGATGCCAAACGGAGGAATTGTGTTAGGTTTGGCTTCAAATTTCTGAACAAAATCTGGGTTGAAAACACAGTCATAAGCAGGGTTCATAGGATCAGTTTTTAATTTTAAATAGTAATTCATTGACAATTTTGTACGTCTCAGCTCCAGCGGAGGTTCGTTAGCTTCCACGTAAAGGCTTTCACAAGGGGAAGTGCGAAACGCACCCAAAGCAATGCGTAGTGCCTGATGGGCAACTGGATCTAGCATCTTAAGATAAGATTTTCTAGCAGAACCATAGACAATGCAACCATAGTCTAACTTGGATCTAATTAAAGAACGATATAACAGCAATAAAGTTTTCTTGTCAGCACCCCAGTCTGTACCACTGATAACCTTGAGCAAATTGCAGGCCTGTTGACATTTAGTTTTCAAAATTTTCAGATGAGGAATGAAAGATAGCTTTTGATCAAAAATAACACCCAAAAATTTGACTTGTTGGACCGCCTTTATTGGAGTTTTATTGAGGAGAATAGTAGGGTCTTGAATAATTCCCCGGTGCTGGGAAAAGTGAATACATTCAGTTTTTGCTTCAGAAAATTTAAAACCATTTTGTAAAACCCAGTCTTCAACGGCCTTGACACATAACTGTAGCTGACGTTCTGCAGATGCCAAAGTTTTACCTTTGGCTACCAATGCAAAATCGTCGACAAATAAAGAATTGTCAATTCCCCGTTTAACGGAACGAACAATGTTATTTATTTTAATATTAAACAGCAAAGGAGACAATATGCTACCCTGAGGCACTCCCATCTCCTGTTCTCTCATATCTGACAAAGATCCCCCAACCTTAACCTGAAAAATTCTGTCTGTTAGAAAATTGGATATAAACAGAGGTAAATGTCCCTTCAAACCCATTTCTTGTAAATCTGAAAGAATACCATATTTCCATGTGGTATCATAAGCTTTTTCCAAATCAAACATGATGGCAACGACATGTTCACCCTGGACGAACGCGTTACGGATAAAAGTTTCCAGTCGCACCAGGTGGTCAACAGTACTTCGACCACTTCGAAAGCCACACTGAGTGTTGGATAAGATATTATTGGTTTCGAGATACCACAGTAAACGAGAATAAACCATTCTTTCCAGTGTCTTGCATAAGCAAGACGTTAAGGCTATTGGTCTATAGTTTGTCGGGTTAGTATGGTCTTTGCCAGGTTTAGGGAGGGGTACAATAATGGCCTTTCTCCAGGAGGGAGGAAAGGTGCCAGTGATCCAGAGCTGATTGAAGATGTCCAGCAGTTGAGACCGTGAGTACCTTGTTAAATGTCTGAGAAATTGATAATGTACATCATCCGGTCCAACTGCTGAATCTGCACTTTTGTTAATTGCATCATCAAGTTCGACTAATGAAAACGGAATGTTGTAATCTTCAGAATTATCGGAGGTAAAATGTAACTGTTGTTTTTCTTTACGGGTTTTAACTGTTTGAAAAGGGACAGAATAATTTTCAGAGGAAGAATTTGCAGCAAAAGAAGAAGCCAAAAGATCAGCTACTAATTTTTTATCTCCGATTACGTCACCCTGCACAGTAAGGCATGGGCTCACCTGTTTGTTACTTCTATTTTTGAGTTTGCGGACTACTTTCCACACCTTCGACAGTTTCGCTTTTGAATTAAGCGTGGAGCAGAAACCTCTCCACGATTCCTTTCTCTTTCGTTTGAAGAGCTGTCGGCATTGCGCTCGCAAACGTTGGTGGTTTTGTTTATTTTCAGTGCTTGGGTGTAAAAACATAGTTCTTAAAGCTTTTTTACGAGCTTGCTGAAGTTTTCTACATTCATCGTCAAACCAGGGTTTTTTAAGTGTGTGAGGGTTTGACGAAGTTTGCGGAATGGACTCCTTGGCACTGTTAATAACTATGTCAGTATAAAGCTGTATTGGATCTAAGGCATTTGAAAATTCCTGGTTCTTAGCACGTAGCTGGGCCTCAGACAGGTTAGAAAACAGACTCCAGTTAGCTTGTTTCAGTTTCCACCTGCCATGAGTTTGCTCAAGGTTATCTGAATCATGTTTTAATAAAACCGGGAAATGGTCGCTGCCATGGAGATCTTCTAAAACTGTCCATTTAAAATCCAAAAGTAAGGAGGGATCACAGATCGATATATCAATGTGGGACAAAGAAGCAGTTCTAGAACAGGAAAAAGTTGGAGCACCCTCGTTCAAAGTTACTAGGTTTAACGAGTCTAAAATGTCTTCAATTATTTTACCCTGAGAATCGGTACGATCACTACCCCACAGGGGAGAGCGTCCATTAAAATCTCCCAACAACAAAAAAGGGGGAGGTAACTGTTGGACCAAATTCTCAAGTTCACTTTTAGTTACATTTATTGATGGTGTCAAATATAGAGAACAAACTGTGAGGGATTTAAAAAGGGATACTCTAGCTGCAACTGCTGGTAAACTTGTATTAAGTAAAATTGGATTAAATGGGACATTTCTATGAATAAAGAGTGAAACACCTCTAGAGGATAAACAATCTAGAGAGGAATGACCAGTAATATCTATAGGATGTTTTTCTGACAGGAGAGTTTCCTGAAGGGCCAATACTTCAGGTCGATGCTCTGTCAGCAGACAGCATAGCTCCTCATAATTTGCCCTTATCCCTCGGATGTTCCATTGTAAAATGGACATAAAAATTAAGTAAAAGAATGCTAAAATTTTCATCTCCGAGAGCACAATTATGTCTCTGTATCTTTTGGACCCTCGTCCATCTCTTCATGTTCCATCAACCCCCCGAAACGGTTCTCCGTTTCGAGAGGCTGCTGGGGCTTGGAAGAAAGGGGTCCGGGCCTTTGATTCTTTGTCAAAGACCCGGAACCCGAGCTGCCAGCGGACTTCCTCCCCCTCTCCCCAGCACCAATACAATACAAGGTTATTGCTTTAGGTCCAGCGGACTCTTCCGAGCCAAATCAGGACCAGAGAGACGTTATCTTAAAATATTATAAAATGATTCAAGTCTTAAAAAACGAGCCTATTACTCTTAAATACACAAACAAACTTTCACATGACACCTCTTTAAGAGACTTCTTTAAAACTGATGTATTAAAAATATATTCTCTTTCTTCAATCAAATCACTAAATTCAGTCCTAATAAAATCCAAACTAAACAAAACATGTCGATACAATTTATATGCGATAGAACAAACCAACATCATGTAAAAATTGAAACAGATGTTGACCATTACATACTTTAAAAATCTCTTTGAAAGGTATGGAACCAAAATATGTTTCCCTTTCCTCAATCAAATCAGCACATTCAGACATAAAATGGCGAACAGAAAAAGATTGATCACATGCAAAGCACCATGGTGGTTCTTCTCCTTTTAAAAGGAAACTGTGGGTGACATAAGTATGCCCAATATGAAGGCGAGATAACACTGTTTCCTCTCTGCGAGTGGACGCAAAGTTAGGCAAAGAAGTGGACAAATCGGGAAGAATTTGAAATAATTTGTTGTTGACATGGTTAGACCAGTCAGTCTGCCACAGTCGTTTACAATAAGATCCAGTCATACAACGTAGGTCAGAATAGGGCACAAACTGGAAAATCTCTGGAGGGAAATCGAGATGTAGAGCATCTTTAGCCGCTCTGTCTACTGCAATATTGCCGCGGATGCCCATGTGACCAGGGACCCACATAAAAACTATCTTTTTACCCTCAGAAACAAGTTGTGTATGGAGGTCATGGATCTCTGCCAGAAAAGGGTGTGATATCTTTCTCGTGGAAAGAGCCTGAAGTGCTGACAATGAATCGGACATGATTAAAAATGAGGTTCTTTTGGATTGATAAACTTGTTTCAGAGCTAAATGAATAGCCTTGAGCTCAGCTGTATAAACAGAACAAAAATCAGGTAAACGCTGTTGCAAAGGCTGGTCTAAGCGTCTCTCGGAGACAGACGCAGCAGCAACTGAATCTCCTTTCTTTGACCCGTCTGTAAAAAGTTGTTCATATCCTGGGTATAATGCACACTGTTCTAAATAAAGTTGGTTATATACGGTTTCAGAGGTATTGTTTTTAAGGAAAGCGGACAACTGCCAATTAATGTTTGGGGTACATAATTTCCATGGGGGAGCTTCAGTCCGAAGTTCATCGTCGTTGATGGAAGCAACATCAATGCCTGCTTTTTCCAGATGAACTTGCATTCTGATGCCAAACGGAGGGATTGTGTTAGGTTTGGATTCAAATTTCTGAACAAAATCTGGGTTGAAAACACAGTCATAAGCAGGGTTCATAGGATCAGTTTTTAATTTTAAATAGTAATTCATTGACAATTTTGTACGTCTCAGCTCCAGCGGGGGTTCGTTAGCTTCCACATAAAGGCTTTCACAAGGGGAAGTGCGAAACGCACCCAAAGCAATGCGTAGTGCCTGATGGGCAACTGGATCTAGCATCTTAAGATAAGATTTTCTAGCAGAACCATAGACAATGCAACCATAGTCTAACTTGGATCTAATTAAAGAACGATATAACAGCAATAAAGTTTTCTTGTCAGCACCCCAGTCTGTACCACTGATAACCTTGAGCAAATTGCAGGCCTGTTGACATTTAGTTTTCAAAATTTTCAGATGGGGAATGAAAGATAGCTTTTGATAAAAAATAACACCCAAAAATTTGACTTGTTGGACCGCCTTTATTGGAGTTTTATTGAGGAGAATAGTAGGGTCTTGAATAATTCCCCGGTGCTGGGAAAAGTGAATACATTCAGTTTTTGCTTCAGAAAATTTAAAACCATTTTGTAAAACCCAGTCTTCAACGGCCTTGACACATAACTGTAGCTGACGTTCTGCAGATGCCAAAGTTTTACCTTTGGCTACCAATGCAAAATCGTCGACAAATAAAGAATTGTCAATTCCCCGTTTAACGGAACGAACAATGTTATTTATTTTAATATTAAACAGCAAAGGAGACAATATGCTACCCTGAGGCACTCCCATCTCCTGTTCTCTCATATCTGACAAAGATCCCCCAACCTTAACCTGAAAAATTCTGTCTGTTAGAAAATTGGATATAAACAGAGGTAAATGTCCCTTCAAACCCATTTCTTGTAAATCTGAAAGAATACCATATTTCCATGTGGTATCATAAGCTTTTTCCAAATCAAACATGATGGCAACGACATGTTCACCCTGGACGAACGCGTTACGGATAAAAGTTTCCAGTCGCACCAGGTGGTCAACAGTACTTCGACCACTTCGAAAGCCACACTGAGTGTTGGATAAGATATTATTGGTTTCGAGATACCACAGTAAACGAGAATAAACCATTCTTTCCAGTGTCTTGCATAAGCAAGACGTTAAGGCTATTGGTCTATAGTTTGTCGGGTTAGTATGGTCTTTGCCAGGTTTAGGGATGGGTACAATAATGGCCTTTCTCCAGGAGGGAGGAAAGGTGCCAGTGATCCAGAGCTGATTGAAGATGTCCAGCAGTTGAGACCGTGAGTACCTTGTTAAATGTCTGAGAAATTGATAATGTACATCATCCGGTCCAACTGCTGAATCTGCACTTTTGTTAATTGCATCATCAAGTTCGACTAATGAAAACGGAATGTTGTAATCTTCAGAATTATCGGAGGTAAAAAGTAACTGTTGTTTTTCTTTACGGGTTTTAACTGTTTGAAAAGGGACAGAATAATTTTCAGAGGAAGAATTTGCAGCAAAAGAAGAAGCCAAAAGATCAGCTACTAATTTGTTATCTCCGATTACGTCACCCTGCACAGTAAGGCATGGGCTCACCTGTTTGTTACTTCTATTTTTGAGTTTGCGGACTACTTTCCACACCTTCGACAGTTTCGCTTTTGAATTAAGCGTGGAGCAGAAACCTCTCCACGATTCCTTTCTCTTTCGTTTGAAGAGCTGTCGGCATTGCGCTCGCAAACGTTGGTGGTTTTGTTTATTTTCAGTGCTTGGGTGTAAAAACATAGTTCTTAAAGCTTTTTTACGAGCTTGCTGAAGTTTTCTACATTCATCGTCAAACCAGGGTTTTTTAAGTGTGTGAGGGTTTGACGAAGTTTGCGGAATGGACTCCTTGGCACTGTTAATAACTATGTCAGTATAAAGCTGTATTGGATCTAAGGCATTTGAAAATTCCTGGTTCTTAGCACGTAGCTGGGCCTCAGACAGGTTAGAAAACAGACTCCAGTTAGCTTGTTTCAGTTTCCACCTGCCATGAGTTTGCTCAAGGTTATCTGAATCATGTTTTAATAAAACCGGGAAATGGTCGCTGCCATGGAGATCTAAAACTGTCCATTTAAAATCCAAAAGTAAGGAGGGATCACAGATCGATATATCAATGTGGGACAAAGAAGCAGTTCTAGAACAGGAAAAAGTTGGAGCACCCTCGTTCAAAGTTACTAGGTTTAACGAGTCTAAAATGTCTTCAATTATTTTACCCTGAGAATCGGTACGATCACTACCCCACAGGGGAGAGCGTCCATTAAAATCTCCCAACAACAAAAAAGGGGGAGGTAACTGTTGGACCAAATTCTCAAGTTCACTTTTAGTTACATTTATTGATGGTGTCAAATATAGAGAACAAACTGTGAGGGATTTAAAAAGGGATACTCTAGCTGCAACTGCTGGTAAACTTGTATTAAGTAAAATTGGATTAAATGGGACATTTCTATGAATAAAGAGTGAAACACCTCTAGAGGATAAACAATCTAGAGAGGAATGACCAGTAATATCTATAGGATGTTTTTCTGACAGGAGAGTTTCCTGAAGGGCCAATACTTCAGGTCGATGCTCTGTCAGCAGACAGCATAGCTCCTCATAATTTGCCCTTATCCCTCGGATGTTCCATTGTAAAATGGACATAAAAATTAAGTAAAAGAATGCTAAAATTTTCATCTCCGAGAGCACAATTATGTCTCTGTATCTTTTGGACCCTCGTCCATCTCTTCATGTTCCATCAACCCCCCGAAACGGTTCTCCGTTTCGAGAGGCTGCTGGGGCTTGGAAGAAAGGGGTCCGGGCCTTTGATTCTTTGTCAAAGACCCGGAACCCGAGCTGCCAGCGGACTTCCTCCCCCTCTCCCCAGCACCAGATTTTATATCTTCCCTCTCCCCTTCACCCCTGCCAATCTTTCCCTCTCCTCCTCTGACGCTCTTCTGCTGGGTAACTAGGATTTTAGTCGCCCCAGCAACTACCCGGTCGCTAAAACCGGTCGTTGCTGGTGCGGTGGCATGAGGCCTAGCCTCCTTCGTGGCAGGAGTGACGGCTTTTGGCGCGGCCGTCTGCGCGCTTGGAGTGACGGTTTTTGACGTGCCCGTCGGCACGTTCTCCAGTGGATTCTGTGGGGCTGGAGAAACCCCCTTCTGGGCAAACAACACGAGCATCTTTTCTAAAGCATCCATCCGTTTGCACAACGTTTCCAAGATCTGTGTAAATTTACTCATGGCAGTGTCCATTGTCGGGTGTGCGCTAGGTTCCACATGAGATGTGGAACCCGCCACAGACGCAAAGGACCTCTCTTTAAGCACCGGCCTACTTGCAAGAACTTTTTTCCTTGCGTCGCCAAAGGAGCAACTCTCAGTGGCCCGCACCTTTTGGATTTCCAGCTCCAACTGCCACTGAGGACAGTCTTTGGAGCTGGAAGAATGATTCCCGGCGCAATTCACACAGCAAATTGGATTTTTGCATTCGTTTTCGTGTTTCTCTTTACCACAATCACGACATATTTCCTTGCTTTTACAGGTCTTGCTACCGTGACCAAATCTTTGGCACCGGTAGCATCGCAACGGTGATGGTACAAACGGCGTCACCTTCACCCTAAGGTACCCCACCTTGAGTGACTCCGGCAATTTGGCCATAGCGAAGGTCACAAAAAGTGTGTTGGTGGGGATACGTTGGGATCCTTTGGTGACGAAAACCCGCTGGACTGCTGTGACCCCCTGGCTGGAGAGCTCATCTCGGATTTCCAATTCCGACATGTCGATCAAATCCTGACATCGGATGACTCCCTTGGAGGAATTCAACCGTCCATGAACAGAAACTTTGATTGGTCTATCAACGAAGACAGTCGAATTCCTCTTTAGAAGACTATCCGATGCCCTTTTGGTTGAGCACTCCACCAGGTAGGCCCCAGATCTCAGTTTTTTCACATCTTTGAACCCGATTGTGCAAACGGATTGAAAACCCTTCTGTATTGCGAACGGAGACAGCTTGCCTATTGGCATAGCCGGATCCGTCCCCTCTACAACCAAAAAACGAGGCCAGGCCCCTTCCACCCCCGACGCACAAGCTTTCTGTCTCGTATCAATTTCACTGTCCGTGTCCGAATCCGGTCCGTCATCACGCAGTCTTCTTTTATTTGTGGAAGCCATGTTATTAATTTATGAATTCATCCCCCCTGCTCCCCACCCACCACGGAGTCCAACAAGGGGATGCGTCCAAGCGGAAAATCCAGCAAGGGAGCGCACCAGGGCTACAGGGGGGATATACACCCAGACAATCCCGCACTGCCACTACGGTTTTGTTCAAGTTTGACCCATGAGCCGCAGCCTTCTAGCAGAGCTAGGGCAATACACGACCAGCCGCTTGACTGACGCGGGCCACGCCAGCCTCCCGTCTAGGAGAAGTCCGGGCCAAAGAGGTGTGTTAGTGTGAGGGACCGCAGTCCCTCAGTGACCTCAACCTCCAGGATCCCATTCTCCCCCGACACGGGTTGCCCTGCACGGCAAACGCAGGGGGCCAAGAGAAGGCCACAGAGAAAAAGAAGGGTAGAAAAAGAAGGAATGATGGGGAAAAAGAAGACAGGGAAAGTCCGGTAAGGCAGAAGAAAGGGAGTCAAAACTGCATAGTATACTGGGAGAATTTAAGGGTGAAGAGAATATAGGTGAAAGGACCAATAAGACAGAAACAAGACAAAAGAGAAGAAAAAGGGGTAGGCAACTTGGTCACCCAGCCAGAGAGAGGCATGGGGTCCACCCCCGGCGCGCGGAGCCGAGCCCGTGGGGGCATGATGGTGATAATCATTAGAAGCACTTTTATGAGGAATACAACAGTGCAATAAACAAATATAGTAATAACTACAGAAATAAGTACATTGGTCATAATGATGGAAGCAATAAATTCCTGTGCTCTTGTTTAAAACAAGCTGAACCTTTGGCGTTTTTGTCCACAGACATCCGTTTTGAGGAGGCCAATCCCCTGGGCAACTACAGACGAGCGTTTGATGACGCTTTCCTCCAGAATGCCACCAACTGGTTCCTCCAAGCGAGGAAGCAGTTGATGTGCATTGTGAGCACATCAAACGTCTCGCGCCCAGGGGAGATAATCTCCATGACCCTGGAGGAAGTTCTACAGGCCCGCGCCATCCAGGGAAAGATGATCATCCGAGTAAGTAATGTCATTTCTTGGAATAAACATCCTTGTTTGCAATATATAGTTGTAATATTAACATTCATTATAGGTTTTTTCTTTCATGTACATGTCTATATGTGTGCAGGTTAAACACCACAAAAGTGTCCAGGAAAGTCATCCTCCACCATGAGGATTGGGTGCGCCTGCAACGGTAAGTAATATTAATATGGTTGTGTCACGAAACCCTCCTGTTATGGTTAAATGGATCTGGAGCAAATGTTGCTTAGGGATGGACAGTGATTGAGGCAATGAGCACAGAACTGATTAGGTATGAAACGTTTCAAACACTTTGATTCTTCACAAAGAAAGACTACATTGTTGCAGTCCACTGAGAATGAATACACTAACATTGGATATAGAGAAGAAAGAAGCGACATGTGAAGAATGGCCACAGTTGCTTCCCTTCAAGTCATAGTAACGAAGAATAAAAGTAGTTGTCTTACAGGATAGACATCGCTCCAATTTTCAGCCCTTGTCAAGATCCACAAGATACCCGCCGAAAGGGCCAGAAAGTGGATGTACGCAAACCGCAACAAGGAACCTGTGAGATATAATTTCTTTCTGTTGTTTACTACCTTTCTCCAGTCTTTTTTAATGCAATAACAATGTCATGCAGTTGTAATACTCAATTGTTCTCTCTGTGTGTCCAAAAGTTGTACAATCATGCCTTTATGCTGCTTCTTTCTTACAGAAACAGCGCTGCCCTCTTTGTGAGGCTTGGGTGGTGAAGGTGGGCCGCCACCTCATAGGCCAGCACAAGCTGGTTAAAGGCAGTGAGGAGTACCTCCATCACCTGGCCAAGGTGGGCGGCCGCAAAACCAAGGCAGCTCTGGACAGAGGTACATGTCAATTGTATTGTGTGCTATGTTTCACTTCTATTATTTCATTAATGTGGCTCACACATGGTGCTCTTTACATGCATTTTTCTTCTCTCTTATGGATGTCTTTATTTTCCTATATGCAGTCATTATTCCTATTATGCAAGATGGCAATTTCATCACGCATTGGTGTTTTGATGGTTCCGTTACCTATTATGCTGATCAATTTTGCTCATGTTTCAACCAATACCACATGAAACAATTCCTTATGTATTTCTCTCTTATATATCTCTATATACTAATATGTCTGTCTCTCTGTCTCTATCTCTCTCTCTGTGTCTCTCTCTCTCTCTCTATCTATATATATATATATATATATATATATATATATATATATATATATATATATATATATATATATATATATATATATATATATATATATGTATCTATCATTACAAACCAACAACGGAATCCAGGACAACAGAACTGCCTTCCATGGTGGGCTGTGCACACAGTAAGCAAACAATTTTGCTTTACCTTACTAATGACATGTACTATTTTGATGCTTTGACAACCACTTTGACCTGTTGTACAAGAAATCTGATTATCTATTTTATTTATTGGATAGATTAACGTCCCCGGACACTAAAGCATATAGGGGACAAAATAAGAAGTCAAAAAATGCTAGTTCAGAGAAAACATTGCCTATACGGCTGGATTAAGTTATGATAATAGAAGTTATATATGGACTGTCTGGCACACGGAGGTGTGGAATCATATCGAACTCGCTCGACATAGATGTTGAGCCGGCCGATCAAGGGCCACTAGGTGAAGGGCCAGGAAGGGTGGATCAGGTAACAATCTGAAAGGCTAACCTAAACACGTTGGCATGATAAAAATCTATAAGAAAGTTACTAAAACATGATAGGTAGTCACACTATGGTTAAAATTTCAGGGCCGATATAAAATAGCTAAAAGGACGACGTACACACATAGGGGTTAAAACTAATAGATCAGCCAGCATTGGCCGGCCTTCAATTAAATACATAGCCGTGTGTAGCGGCATAATTCAGATACAACATAATGAAATGTAAAACAAACTAAATGGTTATGGCCGAGGCCGCACCCGTAGTGAAACGATAATCATAAAATTAAATATAAAAGTCAGCATCATGGCTATCACCCCCCGCCTCGGCAACATCCCTGGTGTGGCAAGGCAACTTGGCCATGAGAGCCGCCAGGGGAAGGCCATCGGAAAGACAGGGGGGGGGGGGGGCACCAGACGGTAACATTGTACCAAAAGCACCATGGCTATCGGTGGTAAAAATAAAAGACTATGTACAGCAGTGAAGCTATCAGAGAAGCCGAACCGGCCAGCAGTGAAGCTATCACTGGTAAAATAAAGGATAAAAATATGTACAGCAACGGAGGCTATTCCGTTAACAACATAAAATGTTATGTAAAATTAAGTCAGCATCAGTGGCTATCACCCCCGATATAGCAGCACCCCTAGGCTAGGCAACACGGCCATAGGCGCCATCAGGGGAAGGCCATCGGAAATCGGGGGGGAACCAACGGTAACGTGACCATACTGTAGCAGCTTAGGCTATCAGTAATAAAAATAAAAACCGCAAGGATAAACTAATAGATCAGCCAGCATTGGCCGGCCTTCAATTAAATACATAGCCGTGTGTAGCGGCATAATTCAGATACAACATAATGAAATGTAAAACAAACTAAATGGTTATGGCCGAGGCCGCACCCGTAGTGAAACGATAATCATAAAATTAAATATAAAAGTCAGCATCATGGCTATCACCCCCCGCCTCGGCAACATCCCTGGTGTGGCAAGGCAACTGAGAGCCGCCAGGGGAAGGCCATCGGAAAGACAGGGGGGGGGGCACCAGACGGTAACATTGTACCAAAAGCACCATGGCTATCGGTGGTAAAAATAAAAGACTATGTACAGCAGTGAAGCTATCAGAGAAGCCGAACCGGCCAGCAGTGAAGCTATCACCGGTAAAATAAAGGATAAAAATATGTACAGCAACGGAGGCTATTCCGTTAACAACATAAAATGTTATGTAAAATTAAGTCAGCATCAGTGGCTATCACCCCCGATATAGCAGCACCCCTAGGCTAGGCAACACGGCCATAGGCGCCATCAGGGGAAGGCCATCGGAAATCGGGGGGGGAACCAACGGTAACGTGACCATACTGTAGCAGCTTAGGCTATCAGTAATAAAAATAAAAACCGCAAGGATAAACTATCTTATACATTAAAACCATCCAATCAAACAATAAAAGACCGCCAAGGGGCAGCTAAGGTTATAACAGTGAGGACACCTCTGAACTAAGGACAAGCCCGGCGGTTTCCAAAAGAAAGCCTACGCCCCTGAAGGACAGACGGACTGATTATCATTATTGTCTTTCCTTATGTGTAGGAAACGTCTACGTTGCTTTTGATAAGCACCTGGAAAGAATACGCAGCATAAGGGAGAAGTCGCGCAATCAGGTCATCAGCTCCGTCCTGCAGAGCTTCAAAGCAGTGGCACCGGCAGGACGGGGCGATTTCAACATCGTATTCCGTGTAAGTATTCATAAACATTAAAATCTATTTGTTGTCATGTCATATGGTATTGTCATAAAAATTTCCAACATTTGTCTGTTGACATCTAACCCCTGTGTAATTGTTTGCTTTCAGGACGACAAACCCCCAATGGATGCACCCCAAGTCTGGGAGGAGAAGTTTGTGGTGCCGCTCACCACCAAAGGCCAGGCAAATCCCCAAACGGCATCCAACTCTATGAACCGATTGGACGCCATCTTGGTAAGTACCAGTAGTTGCACCATAAGCAACAAGAGTCGTATTTGTTGTAGTAGAATATTTATAGCATGATGATTATTTGACAGACGTTCAGCAACAAAGATATAAATACCAAAAATGTCTAAACCTAACTATTGTTGTGGTGCTCTGTTAAATAGCGTTTTCGATGATGATGATGATGATGATGATGATGATGATGGGCTGAGTTATTTTTCTTATTGTTTTTATTTCTGTCTAGGACAAATATACCTCGACTTCGATCAACACTTATGCACGATGAAAGGGCGAAAGGAGAAATCACGCAATACAACTTTACGCCATCTGTTAAATGCCTTACAAACTGTGGCCCCTGAGGCCCATGGCAAATTCAGTGTAGTATTCCATGTAAGTATACATAAACATTACAATCTTTTTGTTATAATGTAATATCATATTGTAATAACAGCTTCAAATAATTGATGTTCCGTTAACATCTGTGCCCTGTTTTATTTTCTTGTTTTTCAGAATCAAAGTCTCCCCATGGATGCTCCAACGGAGTGGCAAAACCTGTTTGTGGCCCCATTAACCGCCAAGGCGCAACATGACCCAGAGACTGCATCTAACAGCCTTAACAAAGTGGACGCCGTCATTGTCAGTACTCATAGTTGCAGCATAATCAGCAATAGTAGTGTTTGCTTGTAGCATTTGGTTGTAGTATAATACATAGAGCATAATGCTTATTTTTATGACGTTCAGCAAACAAAACATATAAATTAAATATATGTAACAATCACAATTCTTGTGGTTATCAGTTTTCAACTGTTTTGGATGTAGATCATGATGATGATGATGATGATGATCAGATGATGATGATGACGATGATTAGGGCCTTTTTTTTCTTTCTATTAAGGACTTCCTCAACTACCTGTTGGCCATTCATACTGGCACCCTCACCAACATGAAGGTAGATTCCAACATCGTTAACACGGTGCTGAAAAGACTGCAAATGGCCAAGTGAGTTTCTTTCACCTTGGCAACATACATGTGTGGTAACTTGACCAGGCAGGAACATGTTACACTGCCAAACAAAATTCTGTGGTTTAACAATAACTTTTTCCAATACATGTACTTGGAAGAACCCTACTGGTTAAAAATGTCTAGTATTATTTATTTCAAATGAGGTTTCACACTGTATGGTGATTTATTACAATTACATTCTCGATCGCCTCCCATACGGCACGAAAAATAACAATCTACCTAAGTAAGTCTGAACTTCAAATTTTGCTTTTACAGAATCACTTATAAACTGTGTCTGATGCTTTAAAACATTAATGTAATAAAATTTACACATTTCCATTTCCACATTTTCAGAGGACCGCTCCAAAAATTAAAGAAAACCAGACAAGTCCAACTGAACGAGCAGGTGGCGGGTAATTTTCCTCTTTTCATTTTTCGCAATCAGGTGATTGTTGGATTGAGTGATTGTTGCTTTAGGTCCAGCGGACTCTTCCGAGCCAAATCAGGACCAGAATCAGGTGATGGATGATTGCAAAATTAGTCACAACAAATCATGATGAATATGATGATGACTATGAAGAGAAGCATTCCATTTACTAAACAACCAGTGCAATACATCAATACAGTAAGAAATATTGAACTCAGTACATTGGTCATAATGATGGACATCACATATGCATGTGCTTTTGTTTCAAACAAGCTGAAACTTTGTCATTTTTGTCCCCAGACATACGATTTGAGATGCAGCATCCCCTGGCCAGATACCGAGAGGACTTTGACAAAGCCTTGCAAGGTAATGCCACCAACTGGTTCCTCACTGCCAGGGACCAGTTGATGTGCATCCTTTCCACCTCAAACGTATCTCGGCCAGGGGAAATCATCTCCATGACTTTGGACGAGGTCCACAATGCACGGACAGTCCACGGCAAGAGAGTCATACGCGTAAGTAATGTACTTTCTGGTGTTATCATTGCTTTTGGGTAATATATAGTGGTAATATACACAGTCAAAATAAGATTGATTTTATAATTCATGTGTATATGTGTGCAGGTCCAGCAGCATAAAACGAAAGCAGCGGGATCCCGGGAACTCATTCTACATGAGGAAGACTGGGTACGCCTGCTAAAGTAAGTAATATTAATATTGTGGTGTCACTAAAAAATCCCGTTATGGATACAAGTATTAGGACTGAATGTTACTTCTGCTTAGACAGTGCTTGAGGCAATGTCCAGAAAACTGCATGCGTACAAACCCTTTCATAAAATGTGCTTGTAAACAATCACAGACTACACTTTTCCAGTGCCCTGAGAGGAAAATTAGTTGTCTTACATTTTAAACATCAGTGCAATTTTCAGGACTAACCCTAACCCTGCATGTTTGATCATAACTTTATGTGAGATGTGGACTTCCACCGAGTGCCTCTAGACTTAAGCCTCTTCTATCAAAAGACAGTGGCAATCCAAACCATAGTTTGTCTGGTAATGCCCAATGTGATATTACTGTATTGATCTTCATAGAACATTACATTCCACAGCAAAATGGCAAAAACATTACTCAGTGTAGTCCAAACACACTACATTTGGTAATATGTCGACATGTCATCTAGACACAGTGTGCATGATCACAGTAGTTGACTGCAAAACATTGCAGCATGTGTGGCTACAAACGTGCCCTTTCTTTCTTTTTTTAGATACATACAGATGTGCCAGATACCTATTTATCACTTGGTGGACATCTCCCCTTCTGCCTTTGTGTTCACCACCTCCACTGGCAAGGCACTGACTTCATCACAGTTCAACACCATACACACCAACATTGTGGGCCACACTTGCACCCAAATCAGGAAGGTGGTGTCGCGGGAGGTAACGGCAGTTAAAAACTAGTCCAGTTCATTCAAAATATATTTAGTCCACAAAACCATTAACATAATTTGTGGTTTCACATTGTATATGTAGCAATCAAACATCACAAACAGATTCATACAAGAAGACATGACAACAATACTCTCTGCTACAATGGCTCTTGACCATCATATACTGTTTTTAATTTCAGGTCAGAAACAAAGAAGAGGTGGTAAGAAAAAAAACCGCAGCACTCCTCCACCACACGTTGCCAACGCAGACAAAATATTATGCTGGTGACGCAAAAACGGAAGACAAAGTGGAAGCATTCTGCCGTATAGGCCAGGATGTATTTCAAGGTGAGTCATTGTGTATCATTACCTTGCCTTATGTGCTTTCAACTTCTTTATATACTGCAGCGGGACTCTTTAATAACCTCTAAACAGTAATCACCATTCATTAGCATTACTTTTCATCAGCAGTAACTTCAATTCAATATTGTCAAGACATAAAACAAGTTGGGCAAATAACCACGTCGTTAATAGCATCATCAACATCCATGTATTTCATGTATTTGCAGATAAACTTTCTCTCCCAGACCAGCCAGTCGTCGAGATGGAGCTCCCGGATCTGGATATCATCAACACGATCACAAGTAAGTCGCTGGAAATGTCCTTTCATTGAGTGGAATACATAGCAAGGGGCCTAAAACTTGATAGTTGATTCATGTATATATCGTAATTGGTGGGTTGAGTTAGGGTTGGTTAGTTTTACACACAACACAACACATAATGCATTTCCTGTCTTAGTGATTAATACTTTCTAGGCACTGTGTAGTCATACCATGTGCTATAATGTCAACCAATTATTCATGACATAATTAATAAGCATGCTACAGGATATCGTACAGAGTATAATGAAATACACAAACCAACAATTTCATTACATTTATTGCAACTTGCCTTAACATTTCAAGACAATTGCTACCATCTACAAGATCCACGTTGTTTTTTCCTATGTACAGAAACCGTGGCACAGACAGAGGGGCCACCACCACCACAACCACCATCAGAGGAGGACATAGCTGGTCCTTCCAGCAAACCTGACTCATCCCGTAAGTCTATAACATGTGGTATACTGTCCAACACTTCTTCCACAGAACATTGGGAAGCATGCTCAAAGAAAATTGTACAGATTATAATACACGATACAAACCAACCATTTCAGTTAAGTTGTTGCCAAACAGCTCAACTATTGGAGAAAGTTTTCTTAGCATCATCACTATCCATGTTTTCCATCTATTTACAGATACCTCGCTGGTTGTGGCGGAGAAGCAACTTCGGCGCGGCCCCTGCCTCTCCTCAAGCGATGATGACGAGGGAGACACAAGCGGTAAGTCTATAACATGTGCTATAATGTCAACCACTTATTCACCACGTAATGTTTAATCATCACAAATAAAATCCTACAGAATATAACACATGAATTTATTCAACAGGAGGTAAACCATTACAGAGAGTGGCTAGCATCATCTAGATGCACCTTTTCTATTTATTTACAGGTAGTGTGACGGCCCCACCAATACCACGAACCTTCAAACCACCTGCTCTCATCTCCACAGATGAGGAAGGAAACACCAGCGGTAAGTCTCAAAAAGGTGCTATAATGTCCACCACTTATTCCACATATACTTTGTAATCCTAATAAACTACATCGCTAATAGTATAATAAGTGAATTTATTGCTCATTGCATAACCCATTGCTTACACTTGCTAGCATCATCAAGAGGCACGTTTTCTATCTGTTTACAGATGGCATGGCAGCCCCAAAAATATGCAAGAGAAAGAGACCCTGCCTCTCCTCAAGCGATGATGACGAGGGAGACACAAGCGGTAACTCAAATAACATGTGCTATAATGTCAACCACTTATTCACAACATAATTTGTAATCATATTACAGAAAGTCATACACATTACAAGAAATTTAGTTATTGCACTAGGGCTAAAACATGGCTTGAATCATCAAGATGCACGTTTTTTATCTCTTTACAGATCATTCAGTGGGAGCCACAACAATTAAAAAACATAAGAGCTAGCCAGTAGTCCCTATGCTCCTTCTAACCGAAGCAGACGTCACCAAACTACAAAGCTACAAGAGAGAGACCTCTCCACTCAAAGAACACGAAGTAAGTCACATTGATGTTTCAGTCTTTACAACCTATTTCCATTTTATGTCTTATGCTTTGGGTCATACTCATTTCACGTATTCACTCTTTTGTACATCTTATTCATTACATTGCAATCTTTGAATTGTCCATGCATCTCTTAGGTTATGGTGTTCTAATTATGTTATACCACTGTGGATGTGATGCCACTCACACAGACAGTCATACAGAAATGTGTCCAACTTAGTTCAAATCAATGTTCACTTTCATAAGCAAACAACATTCTTTTCTGTTTCAGATCCCTACAGACAAGAGGCTGAAGTGGGACAGGGGGGAGCATAAATTAATTCACAAGTATTTCGGCCAATATAGGGGTAAAAGGGGGGTGGGAGGAATTACAAAAAGTCTCATTCGTACAATTCTGGATCACTTCCCAGAAGCTAAGCTAGGTTTGAAGGGAAAGTCCACGGATCAAATTAGGGATAAAATCAGGGGGTGGAAGAAAATTTCATAAATTCTAATACATTTTGGTGGGGGGGGGGGGGGGATAGGGCTTAGGTTACGACCCACGTCAGCCACACGCACCAGCAGCCTTCACTCCGTGCACTTTTCAACCCTGACCACAAGCGTTGGTACTGCGAATGGAACAAATGTAAATAGATGTATATATATATGGAGAGAATGAGAGGCAAAGACATTTCATTGAGAATTATGTACTATTAATGCTTGGTAACGTGTGTGCATGTGTTGCAATGTATAATGGTCATTCCTATTTTACCTCCTTTTGATTGTTATTTGCTTATTGCTTTTCAAAAAAACATAGTGAAGATGTTTATAGTAACTATTTTGTTTAGTTGTCGTTTCAGCTCTTGTTCTTCATCAATAACAAATATAAATAGATGTATATATATATGGAGAGAATGAGAGGCAAAGACATTTAATTGAGAATTATGTACTATTAATGCTTGGTAACGTGTGTGCATGTGTTGCAATGTATGTGTGTGTGAGTGATGTAACATATTTCTATGTATGTGTGACATTTGTACAGAATACACTGAGCATAAGGTTTAGGAAACATGTGCTTTATACTTATTGTTAATCTAATATGCATGTAAATATATGTACATAGAGAGAGAGAGAGACAGAGATAGACAGAGAGACAGATAGAGAGAGACAGCAATTTCAGTACTAATTATGAAGTTTGAATGCTTGTAAAGGTGTGTGCATCTGTTCAAATAGTTGTGTATGTGTGATGTAGCATATTTATATGTATTTGTCTGTGTGCGTGCATGTGTATATATTTTATATACAGGGTATTGGGAGGGAATGGACTTATTATGCACTTTTTGTACTTATATGTTGAACGACAATAAATTGATAAGAGGCAAGAAGCCCATTTTGTACATGCAGTGTGTGTGTGTGTGTGTGTGTGTATGTGGCTAAAGATCACCCAAGGTCAAGGACACACTGGCAAGAGAATTCAAACATCAAAGGGAAATGTGACGTCAGTAGTCAGTATGGCTCATTACCACCTACACACACACACACACACACACTGACAACTTCATGTAGGCCTATGTATGTATGTATGTATGTCTGTATGTATGTAGGTTACAGCTCACAAATAGGAAGGAGAGCTTGTGTGTGTGTGTGTATGTGGCTAAAGATCACACAAGTACACACACACTGACAAGAGAATTCAAACATCAAAGGGAAATGTGCCGCCAGCTATCCTAACAGTTTGAAAGTTATGACGCGACACACACACACACACACCCATACTGGGATAGCATACCATGTCAGGACTTTGTGTTTACACCATCCACCTCAGGACTCGATGAAAATAGTACTGTATAATATTGTTCTGCATTTAATTTTACATTTTGGATAGTCTTAAACTATTTTCAGATCATGGAGATGCTCAAATGGTTATAATTAACAAATATTAATACCTTGTTATTTACCATACCATGTGAGGACTCCTTCCAAGGACCTGTATACACATATTTAATGTCTTAAGTCCAAGCAAGGACCTACTTACACATATTACATTTCTAAGTCCAAGCAAGGACCCAGTTACACATATTACATATCTGAGTCCAAGAAAGGACCCAGATACACATACTCCATGTTTGGAGCCAAGTCAGGACCCAGTTACTCTCCGGCTCCATTCATATGTGAACCCAAGTAAGGTTCTTAGGTCATACACATAGCACATATTTTGGCTATTCCGTGTGTTTGCTTGTGTAGCCCAGTTGGTCATTATCTCTTACTCTCTCTGTCTTGCTCTCTCTCTGTATATCTCTCTCTCACTCCCTATCCTATCCTGTCCCGTAACCCGGAGGTCGTAGGGGCACCACAGATGATCGTTTAACCAGCATACTCCATCTTTCTCTGTCCTCAACAGCCCTGATGGCTTCGCTCAGTGTCAAACCAGTCCATTCTCGAATGTTGTCCTCCCACCTCTTTTTCGGTCTCCCTCTTCTTCTACCTCCTTGCACCGTGCCTTGCAGAATGGTCTTTGCTAGGCCTGATCATCTGGTGACGTGGCCATACCATCTGAGTTAACGTTTCTTCACCACTGTGAGCAGGTCATCGTGTTGTCCAATGGCTTGTGTGATGATCTGTCGGACTTCGTCGTTGGTGATGTGTTGGGTATAGGAAATGCCCAGAAGTCTTCTGTAGCACCTCATCTCCATGCTTTGTATTCTTCGTTGGAGATCTGCAGTGAGGGTCCATGCTTCGCAAGCATATAGGAAGATGGAGATGACAAGGGAGCGCAGCAGTCTTACTTAGGAATGTAGGCTGATGGTCCTGTCTTTCCAAATGGGCTTCAACCTTGTTAGGGCAGCAGTTGTTTGTGCGATCCTTGAGAGGACTTCCTGTCGGGACCCATTGTCTGACACAATGACTCCCAAATATTTGAAGCTTTGCACTGTGTTGAGGGATTGGCCTTGGACTTTGATGTCCGTGTTGATGCCATTGGTGTTGTTGGTCATCATTTTGGTCTTCTCTGCACTTATTTCCATTCCATAAGCTCTGGAGGTGGTGTCAAGCCTCTGTACCAGCTGTTCAAGTTCTTGTTCCTCTCCGGCCAATCCATCAATGTCATCCGCAAAACGAAGATTGGAGATTGCTCTACCCCCTATGCTGACTGTGCCTTCGTGATCTGCAAGAGCATCTGACATGATGCGCTCTAGGAAGACGTTGAAGAGTGTTGGAGAGAGTAGGCATCCTTGACGCACACCGATTGTTGCTCTGAACCAGTTCCCGATGACGCTGTTATGGAGGACTGCACTGGTAGCCTTGTCATACAGGTTTTTGATGACTTCAATAATTTTAGGGCTGATGTTGTACACTTTCATTGTTGCCCATAGAGCTGCATGCCAGACTCGGTCAAATGCCTTCTTGAAGTCTATAAACACATGATATAGATGTTGTTGGTGCTGTAGGTATTTCTCACAGATTATTCTGAGGTTGAAAATCTGTTTATTGGTACTTCGCCCTTCCCTGAATCCTGCTTGTTCTTCAGCTATGATTTGTTCAGCTTGGGGTTTCAACCTGTTGAGTATTATTTTCAGGAGGACCTTGCTGGGATGGCTGATGAGGCTGATGGTGCGGTAATTTTCACACTCCTGAAGGTTACCTTTTTTGGGAAGAGTGATGACAAGCGAATGGATTGTTGTATCTGGCAAACTCCAACAGTCTCAGACCCCTGTCATTTGTCTCGTTGTTGCAGTGGGGTTCACATGTGTCTCCCCAGTTGTGGTGCGCATCTTGGCCAACCTTGGCATTCCAGTCGCCTTGCACTATGACAATGTCCTTCTTCAGCACTTGGTCAAGTACAACCTGTAGATTTTCATAAAAATCCTCCACTTCGCTGTCATCATAGTCTGATGTTGGGGCATAGGCCTGGATGATGGTGATGTTAAAATGGGCTGCTCTCAGACGGATGGTAATGAGTCTACTGGAGACTGGGCGGCAACCCATGACAGTGGCTAGAATGTTCTTGTGGACCAAGAATCCAACGCCATGTTCGTGCCTGTCATCTCTACCGCTGAAATAGAGCTTGTGGCCTTTGTCGGTCGTTGTTTCACCTAGGCCTTTCCAGCGCAGTTCGCTGATACCTAGAACGTTCCATCGATAGTGGTCCAGCTCGTGGGCCAGTTCTTCTAATTTTCCTTCCGCAGTTAGGGTCCTGACATTCCAGGTACCTATGACGATGTTGTTTTTTGTGCGGATCTTGCTAGTTTGTCCATCAGTAGCATACTTATCACCTCCGTCCTGGTGGCCAACGGAAGGCGCGGTCCTTGTGCCGGGCGACGACCGATCCGGTATAGAATTAGTGGATAGCTTGATCATGTAGTGTGTCTTGGGCAAAAAAGGCCTGGCGGTGCCCAATCCTCTCCAGGCTGTTGGCCACAGCCGAAATCCACGAATACAGTGTGGCTCGCCTTGGCCCTGAGCACGTGGTCGTTGAACCTGTAGTAACGTGAGGTTCCTCCGCCCTGGCCGGTGACTTCTGTGTAGAAGACTTTCGCCCAGTGATGCCGTGCTAACATCACCCCTGTTAGTCGCCTCTTACGACACGCCGGGAAACGTTGGGTCTATTCTATTTGCCCGAACCCACAGATTTGATAATGGTTATACTAGTATTATTGTGCAACTTTTAGAAAACCTTTGCAACTAATATTTATGCATCTATTTCAGATGACCGACGTGATGGCCGAAAATAAGCCACACTGTATTCGTGGATTTCGGCTGTGGCCAACAGCCTGGAGAGGATTGGGCCCTGCCAGGTCTTTTTTTTGCCCAAGACACAACACATGATGAGGCTATCCACTAATTCCATGCCGGATCGGTCGTCGCCCGGCTACACAAGGACCGCGCCTTCCGTTGGCCACCAGGACGGAGGTGAAAAGTATGCTACTGATGGACAAATTAGCAAGATCCGCACGAGAAACAACATCGTCATAGGAACCTGGAATGTCAGGACCCTAACTGCGGAAGGAAAATTAGAAGAACTGGCCCACGAGCTGGACCACTATCGATGGAACGTTCTAGGTATCAGCGAACTGCGCTGGAAAGGCCTAGGTGAAACAACGACTGACAAAGGCCACAAGCTCTATTTCAGCGGTAGAGATGACAGGCACGAACACGGCGTTGGATTCTTGGTCCACAAGAACATTCTAGCCACTGTCATGGGTTGCCGCCCAGTCTCCAGTAGACTCATTACCATCCGTCTGAGAGCAACCCCTTTCAACATTACCATCATCCAGGCCTATGCCCCAACATCAGACTATGAAGACAGCGAAGTGGAGGATTTTTATGAAAATATACAGGCGGTCCTTGACCAAGTGCCGAAGAAGGACATAGTCATAGTGCAAGGCGACTGGAATGCCAAGGTTGGCCAAGATGCGCACCACAACTGGGGAGACACATGCGGACCCCACTGCAACAACGAGACAAATGACAGGGGTCTGAGGCTATTGGAGTTTGCCAGATACAACAATCTGGTACTGGCAAACACGCTTGGTCTCCACAAAAAATCCAGACGATGGACATGGCACAGTCCCGGCGGGGAACACCACAACCAGATCGACTACATCATGGTCAAGAAACGCTTCAGATCAAGCATCAACATTGGCAGGACACGCACTTTTCCAGGAGCAGACATTGGAAGTGACCACGATCTCGTGATGATGTCTTTCCGGCTCCATTTGAAGAGAGTAAATACAGCAAAGTGCACTAGGCTGAAGTTCGACCTGGACAAACTGCAAGACCCGGAGGTGGCAAAAATATTTCAGGCCACAATTGGAGGGAAATTTGCACCACTGCTTATTTTGGGGGCAGGCGAAGTAGATGTCAACACCATGACCAATACCTTCAACTCAGCTGTAACAGATGCCGCCACTAAGATCCTTGGCAAGCACCGACCAAAGAAGAAGCCGTGGATCACACCTGAACTTTTGGATCTGTGTGATACACGAAGAGAGTTAAAAAAGAAAAAGAACACCTCACAGGGAGCTGATGTCTACCGAAAAATCAACAATGACATCCGAAAAGGCATGCGCACAGCAAAGGAGAACTGGATAGAAGATCAATGCCAGGAAATAGAGAACAATCTGAACAAGAACAACAGCAAGAAGGCCTACCAGACTGTGAAGCGGCTGACAAGTGTTAAACAGCCCAAAGTCTCCACTATCCAAAGCAAGTCTGGCATTTGCCTTACAGAAGAACAAGAAGTCTTGGACAGATGGACAGAGTACTGCTCTGACCTTTACAACCATACACCAAATGGAGACCCATCAGTTCTAGCATGTCCCGAGAGCAGAGAAGAAGAAGAAATCCTCCCAATTCTCCGGGAAGAAGTTGAGGCAGCAGTGCAATCGCTGAAGAAAGGGAAGTCAGCGGGAGTGGACAACATACCAGCGGAACTGCTACAAGCAGGAGGAGAAGCGATGACTGATGCTCTCACCATTATCTGTAACAAGATCTGGCAGAGCGGGGAATGGCCTACACCATGGACCCAGTCGCTTGTCATCACTCTTCCCAAAAAAGGTAACCTTCAGGAGTGTGAAAATCACCGCACCATCAGCCTCATCAGCCATCCCAGCAAGGTCCTCCTGAAAATAATACTCAACAGGTTGAAACCACAAGCTGAACAAATCATAGCTGAAGAACAAGCAGGATTCATGGCAGGGCGAAGTACCACTGAACAGATTTTCAACCTCAGAATAATCTGTGAGAAATACCTACAGCACCAACAACATCTATATCATGTGTTCATAGACTTCAAGAAGGCATTTGACCGAGTCTGGCATGCAGCTCTATGGGCAACCATGAAAGTGTACAACATCAGCCCTAAAATTATTGAAGTCATCAAAAGCCTGTATGACAAGGCTACCAGTGCAGTCCTCCATAACAGCGTCATCGGGAACTGGTTCAGAACAACAATCGGTGTGCGTCAAGGATGCCTACTCTCTCCAACACTCTTCAACATCTTCCTAGAGCGCATCATGTCAGATGCTCTTGCAGATCACGAAGGCACAGTCAGCATAGGGGGCAGAGCAATCTCCAATCTTCGTTTTGCGGATGATATTGATGGATTGGCTGGAGAGGAACAAGAACTTGAACAGCTTGTACAGAGGCTTGACACCACCTCCAGAGCTTATGGAATGGAAATAAGTGCAGAGAAGACCAAAATGATGACCAACAACACCAATGGCATCAACACGGACATCAAAGTACAAGGCCAATCCCTCAACACAGTGCACAGCTTCAAATATTTAGGAGCCATTGTGTCAGACAATGGGTCTCGACAGGAAGTCCTCTCCAGGATCGCACAAACAACTGCTGCCCTGACAAGGTTGAAGCCCATTTGGAAAGACAGAACCATCAGTCTACATTCCAAAGTAAGACTGCTGCGCTCTCTGGTCATCTCCATCTTCCTATATGCTTGCGAAGCATGGACCCTCACAGCAGATCTCCAACGAAGAATACAAAGCATGGAGATGAGGTGCTACAGAAGACTTCTGGGCATTTCCTATACCCAACACATCACCAACGTTGAAGTCCGACAGACCATCACACAAGCCATTGGACAACACGATGACCTGCTCACAGTGGTGAAGAAACGGAAACTCCGATGGTATGGCCACGTCACCAGATCATCAGGCCTTGCAAAGACCATTCTGCAAGGCACAGTGCAAGGAGGTAGAAGAAGGGGGAGACCGAAAAAGAGGTGGGAGGACAACATTCGAGAATGGACTGGTTTGACACTGAGCGAAGCCATGAGGGCTGCTGAGGACAGAGAAAGATGGAGTATGCTGGTTAAGCGATCATCTGTGGTGCCCCTACGACCTTCGGGTTATGGGACAGGATAGGATAGGATAGGATAGGATAACCATTATCATTGAAAGTAATTGTCAGCCTCAAGTGTAACGGAGCCATTTAATTTCTCGAGCTCAATGAGACTTGAGAGTCCCGTTATAACACTAACCGATACCCCCACACACCTCTTCCTCCCCTAACCCCTTCACCCCTAGATGTATGTGTATATGGACGTGACCCTTACACAAATATCAGTTTCTGTTCCCACTACTGGGGAAGCTAAACTGATGATATGTTTGTTCAGAGTACTACATGTAGGTGCCGGACAATACCGCGAGCGACCCTATCGCGAGGACGTTACCGCGAGGGACATTCCCGCATCTGACTACCGTGAGGAAGTTACTGCGAGGGACACTACCGCGAGCGACACTATCGCGCGCGACACTTACGCGAGCGACTCTACCGGGAGGGATACTACCGTGTGTGCGAAACTACTTCGAAGAGACGTTACCCCGAGCGACATGACCCTACCGCGAGCGCGACCCTACCACGAATGCGACACTACTGCGAAGGGACGTTACCGCCAGCGACACTATCCTACCGCGCGCGCGACACTACCGCGAATGCGACACTACTGCCAGGCCTTTAATTTTCATGCTCCCACAATAATGGCTATTCTAAACGGATTATATATGTGTTCAGTGTACTGGGTTTGGGATACTACCGCAAGCGACTCTGCTGCGAGGGACACTACCACGAGGATTTCACTGTGAGGGACACGAGCGGCTCTGCTGCTAGGGACTCTACCGTAAGGACGTTACCGCGAGGGACACTATTGCGAGTGACACTACCGTGAGTGCGACACTACCACGAAGGGACAACTACCCTACCGTGAGCGAGAGACAGAGTATCGCAAAACCCTTGCAAGTGTAGATAGACTTGACCCTGACACAAACATCAGTTACTGCTCCTCACTAATAGGTATCTATATATATAAATTGCTTAGCCGGAAGTCCTTCTTCGTCACTCTTCCAAAAAAGGTGTGTGAAAATTACCGCACCATCAGCCATCCCAGCAAGGTCCTCCTAAAAATAATACTTAACAGATTGAAACCCCAAGCTGAACAAATCATAGCTGAAGAACAAGCAGGATTCAGGGCGGGACGAAGTACCACTGAACAGATTTTCAACCTCAGAATAATCTGCGAGAAATGCCTACAGCACCAATAACATCTGTATCATGTGTTCGTGGACTTCAAGAAGGCGTTTGACCGAGTCTGGCATGCAGCTCTGTGGGCAGCCATGAGAGTGTACAAAATCAGCCCTAAAATAATTGAGGTCATGAAAAGACTGTATGACAAGGCTACCAGTGCAGTCCTCCATAACAGCGCCATCGGGAACTGGTTCAGAACAACAATCGGTGGGTCTGCGTCTCCAACATTCAACATTTTCCTAGAGCGCATCATGTCAGATGCCCCTGCAGATCACGAAGGCACAGTCAGCATCCGGGGGTAGAGCAATCTCCAACCTCCGTTTTGCGGATGACGTGATGGATTTGGCTGGAGAGGAACAAGAACTTGAATAGCTGGTACAGAGGCATGACACCGCCTCCCGAGCCTCTGAAATCAAAATAAGTGCAGAGAAGACCAAAATGATGACCAACAACACCAATGGCATCAACACGGACATCAAAGTCCAAGGCCAATCCCTCAGCACAGTGTATAGCTATAGTATGAGACAATGGGTCCCGACAGGAAGTCCTCTCCAGGATCGTACAAAAAACTGCTGCTCTGGCAAGGTTGAAGGCCATTTTGAAAGACAGGACCATCAGTCTACATTCCAAGGTAAGACTGCTGCGCTCCCTTGTCATCTTTTAATTCTTCCTATACGCCTGCGAAACATGGACCCTTACAACAGATCTACAACGAAGAATACAAAGCATGGAGATGAGGTGCTACAGAACACTTCTGGGCATTTCCTATACCCAGCATATCACCAAAGACGGAAGTCCGACAGACCATCCATAAACACGATGACCTGCTCACAGTGGTAAAATAACGGAAACTCCGATGGTATGGCCACGTCACCAGAGCATCAGGTCTTGCAAAGACAATCCTGCAAGGCACAGTGCAAGGAGGTAGAAGAAGAGGGAGACCGAAAAAGAGGTGGGAGGACAGCATTCGAGAATGAGTTGGTTTGACAATGAGCAAAACCATCAGAATTGCTGAGGACAGGGAAAGATGGAGTATGCTGGTTAAACGATCATTTGTGGTGCCCCTACGACCTCCGAGTTGCGATATATGATCGGATAGGATAGGACACTACCGCGAAGAGACGTTACCACTAGACCTTTTATTTGTTATGGGCGAGGGAGTGAATGAAGAGACTCAGAGAGATTAAGAGAGAGTGATAGGCACCTTAGAGGCATATCATTAATAACCCTTTTGGCACCAGTGTTTAGAACATTAAGACACAAGAAGTTGGTTTCAACTTACACGGCTGATTAAGACCTGTGACATTATTAGATTCAGTATACCACATGTATATTGAAAATCAAAAGTTTGGTATTCACGCGATGTGTTTCGCGGGAATTTAGCTCCAAGTCGAGATCTAAACAAAACTGCACGGTTAGGGAAAAACAGTTTGAAATGTTAGTAGTATAATATTCACATGGTAGAAGAATTTAGGAAGTAAATTATTTCTGGGTCGATTAAAACAAAGAGACATTCAAAACAGCATGCAGAAGTAAGTAGCGAAATACTGAGCGATCTCAAGTCTCATGTACCAGCTTGCACTGCCAATTCTCGTGTTGGCTCTGTTACAAACTGCTTCTTTCACCAGTCTTTTGACTTCGAAGAGGCTCAGACTGGTTCTTTTTGTCACTCGCTGCAGAGCCCGTTTCTTCTTCACAATGTGACATAGCGAGCGCTTTCCGTGGTCACAATGTGACGTAATATATAATGTTCGCATTAGTCAAACTGTTCTGATGGGAAAAAAGTGTGCTCTTCGGCTTAAAACAAAAATTATGAAAGTATGGTATTCCCTTTTAACTATTTATTTGCGATTTTTTTTAAAACAAAATTTAACAATTTCAGCTAAATAATCTTTATATTAAAGCATATTTTTTAAATAATCATTTGTTTACAAACAATGTAAGATTTCTGTAAGTAATATATTTTCTCCGTAAACAATTTATTATTTACCTAAACACATTGTTTACGAAAATAAATCATGATGTAGGTCAATAAGGCATTGTTGCTAAATAAAGAATTACTAACCTATTTAATACATTATTTAGCAGATTGTGTGAAATAATGTCTTAGAAACGTTTCTAAATAATAATTTGTTTACCTATATAATGCATTATTTAACAGAGTTTGCTAAATAATGTATTATTTAGAAGATATTGTTACATTTTTTCCCCAAACGATCCCAAAAAAAGTGTAGGGTTGGGCCAAAACATTATGATCCGTCAGGAAACCGTCAACAATTTTTTTTAATCCCTAATCCATCTATATAATCCTTCTATAATCTACATATATACTGTATATATACTTCAGGCCCATTTGAGCTATTCCAGTTCAATGATTATGAAGAAAATAATAATAATAATAATAATAATAATAATAATAATAATAATAATAATAATAATAATAATAATAATAATAATAATAAAGATATTTATATAGCGCTTTTTCCCAATAAACAATATCAGTTCAAAGCGCAGTACTCACGCATTCATTCTAAACATGCAGCTTCATACAAAACAAAATCAGACACTTGCTAACGAATATTGAGACGAGGGAGGGAGGGAGGAGGGGAGAGTTAAGGATGGGTGATGGGGAGGATGGTGATGATGATGAATGGAAATTAGAATCGTCGTGGATCCTAACTTTCTGACTTTGCTTCTTGATGAATAAGAACCCTCCTTGAGTATCAGAGAACTACTATTTTCCCCTCATGCACACACACTTTATAACAATTACATGTATTTAGCAGATTGTATGAAATAATGTATTATTTTTAAATGTTTCTAAATAATTATTTGTTTACCTATATAATGCACTATTTAGCAGAATTTGTTAAATAAGGCATTATTTAACAGATTTAAAAAAAAATAAATAGCGCATTATTTACATAAACAATTCGTTGTTTAGGGATGATATAAAATCACATTAAAATCATTATTTGAGATACTTCAAGTTTTTGGACTTTCTTCCAAGTATCAAACTATACATATAAACTAAACTTAGACTAAATTTCTTCACATTTGTTTTCAAATGATATCTCAAACTATAAAAATTGAAAAAAACCCACTATATGTGCAACAAGGAAAATAGCTCATTCAAAATGGCTTGTAGCACATTCAACTACTGGCAACCCAGTAACTAGATATTTACAGCAATTTTGAAAATAGAGAATTAACAAAAGCATATTGAGAATTCGAATGAGAGTATAAACCGAAGTCTAGTCTGTGTGTCGCATACATTCCATCATAACGGACTTTAAAGATCCTGACGCGCATGTCCTAGACGGGTGAGTGCCGGTAACAATAACACACCCAGCATGCACTTGGTCCTTTTCCCCAATCTCTGGCTGGCCAGGATAGTGCTCATTTGTCTGGGCGTCAGACCATGCGCCCAAAGGCTGCAGGTGGGCGTCTCGGGCGGTTTGAGGTAGATCCTTATCGGCCAGCGCCTAGAGTCTGGTCAAGTACGGCGAAATAAGTGCGCTATAAAAATCCTCAATAATAATAATAATAATAATAATAATAATAATAATAATAATAATAATAATAATAATAATAATAATAAGTCGAATTCATAATACGCGAATCGCGGCAGACGATTCACAATACACAAAGCAATACTATATATCAGTATACCAAATAAGATAAACACATGTATACATAGCAGTCCATGTGACTCGGGCCAAAGAATGTATATTACGCTATACTATTCTACATTCCACTAACTAGCAACTTTCACTACAGCTAACCCCTCAATTCACTACAAAATATCGTTCCACTTCTGCTGGAAATGCTTTGAAGCTCTCCCTTCTTCCTTTCCCCTCAGTTAAACCAGATGGATGCTCACAAATTGGCTATCCTACTCCAGCGTTGGTTTATCAAGGCCTGAGTAGGATGGCCACATTCCAGTCCTCAGTGTACCGTAGGTGATGACAGGCTACTAATTCGTCCCGCCCGAAAGGCTGGGACCAGAAAAAGAGGAGCTTGTAGTGTGGTCTGGGAACAAATTGGGAAAGTATTTGTAAGCATTGCAAAAAACAAACACAAAAAGCCCCAACTAAATCTACAAAATAGTATTTGCAAATTAATGGATGTCTATGTTGCAGTCGATTCATATTCAAAATATTCTAAAGTAATGAGGAACCATAAACGATCTGAAAAATAAATGAAATTAATAATAAAACCTTGATACAAAAAATGTATGCTCTACTACATAATGGGTAAATAATTCCTTATTTAACAACAATGCCTTATGCACCTATATCATGGTTTATTTACGTAAACAATATAATGTTTATATAAATAATAAGTTATTTACTGGGAAAATATATTATTTAGATAAATCTTACATTGCTGGTAACCAAATGATTACCTTTAAAATTGGCTTCTAAATTAAGATTACTTAGTTGATAGAGGTGAAAAAAAATTTTTACAAATGGGATTCCATAGGAAAGTGGTATAATGCACATTATATAACCGATCTTTACATCCAAGTCAGGACTTCACCAAATCCTCATCAGAGTGCGTAGGTCCTGTAAAGGTTGGTGTGTATAAAAGTTCAGGTTCTTCCTCGGCGTCTGCATTTGGAAATTCCAAATCATTAACTCAGCACACAGTCTGTTTCTGAGTACCAAAGGTCAAAAAGTACCACACATTTTAGTTTGCAGCTACACTAAAATGCATCAAACGGAATGAACATAAGATAAAAGAATTGTCTGTATGAGTAGCAAACAAACATCAGATCTAGCGCCACCTGGCCACACAGCAGTACAACTGATCAAAGAACAATAGATACAAATATTTATTTATTTAATCGTTCTTATATAGCGCTTTTCCAGCTCAAGAGCTGCTCAAGGCGCTGGCCGATACAGGATCTAACTCAAGCCACCCGAGGCACCAACTTGTAGCCTTTGGGCGCATCGTAATAACGTTCCAGACAACTGAGCACAATCCTGGGCAGCCAAGGATGGGGAGAAGGACCTAGGTGCATGCTGGGTGTGTTCTAGTCACCGGCACTCACCCGTCTAGGACATGAGCGTCAGGATCTTTAAAGTCCGTTATGATGGAATTGATGCGACACAGACTAGACCTCGGTTTATACTCTCATCCAAAGGAATAGGAAACGGGAGTAAAATGTCTTTCCCAAGGACACAACACAATGCCCCGTTTCTATGTGCTTCTCTTGCATTTACTGACATTTGAAACAGTTAGGGAGCATGCAGGCCGACAAATCTTGAAAACGATTATTGAACTTTTTAATTACAACTTTTGTAAACAAAATCATGAAATAAAACAAACTTACCTTGCATCTGGTAAACCATCTTCAAACAACTTTATGTAACTCCTTGGTAAAGCCTTAGCAGCCAAATCTCACATCAAAGGCTTCTGATTGGTCAAAATAAACCAAGCCTTCTGATTGGTTAGGAAGGAGTGTAACATTTTCCAGGTCCTCGTTTGGCCACGAAATTGTGTAAAAGTTTCACACTCCGGATGCGAAAAAAATTATCTTGGCATCCAAGTCAGGACTCCACCAAATCTTCATCAAAGTGCGTAGTTCCCCTCTAGGTAATGAAATATAGGGAAAATGAAGTAAAACCTTCTAAGGACCCGAGTGTAAGTCCTGAGTAAGTTTAAGGTCCTGTAAAGGTTGGTGTGTATATAAGGTCAGGTCCTTACTCGGTTTGCAAAACAAACACACACACACACACACACACACACACACACACAATGCCAACTGATTGCAACTATGAGGAATTCACTCATGTTTCTCTTGTTCCTAAGCTTTCAGTTACCTCCCTTTCAATGTTATTAATGTGACGTTTTAATTTCTCTAATATTTGCTGATCGAGTCCTAAGGTTATCACCCTTCTTAAAAGACTTTTGGGTAAATCTTTAAACTACCGTCTTCAAACAAAATAAAAATGTTTGGGGGACGCAATTTTGATTATTTAAAATTATTTTATGTTGTAATTAAAATGTATGTTCCGAAACCCATCTGTTTAGGCATTTTGTTATAAGTTGATTTGTTGCTTGATAATAAATGGTTAGCCAATAGTCCCCTATACCCTAATGTGTCCGGGGACGTTAATCTAATACAATACAATACAATACAAAATGGTTAGCCATTCCATCTCTAGAGTTCACATTCTAGAACTTTTGAAGGGTGCTCATGAAAAGCCCTGGAATCTAGGTTGAGCACTTAGCCAAAAAGAAAAGTGGTAAATACGAACAGGCTAGGTGTAGTGGTTCTTGACTTATTGCATTTATACGACACAAATCACGCAAAGATTGTACAGGATGGTCATCTCAATCAAACAGTCACCTCTCCCCAACCCTGAGGGTAATCTTTCCATGTTCGGGGACAAAGGGCATGGATGAGGCTTGAACATAACTGGTAAATACTAAGACACTGGGTGCAGTGGTTCTCGACTGATTGCATTTATAAGAGGCGAATCGCGCAACTCTTCTATTTATGTATATCTACTTCATGGGGTCAACAGTTTCAGTGTATTTTATCCAATATCTCCGATGTATCTTATCACCCGGGGCTGGAATTGGGTACATAAGGTAAACTAATTAAGATGATCATTTTGACACCATCCCCATCCAAATCCGTCAAGAATTAGGGGATAGAATAGGGTTGGATAAGTTTAGGATAGGGTTGGATATCAACTTCACCATCATAGTACATGAGATTTTCTTCATAATTCCAATCTGTTGGCAGTGTGTGTGTGTATGTGGCTAAAGAAGGTCAAGGACACACTGGCAAGACACCTCATCACCCTCTACCTAACCCTGCATATTTCATGCAAATCGGTTCAGTAGTTTGGGCTCTGGCCTAGGGAGCTGGAGATGGGGAGTGATACCAAACCTATTTTATCCTATATCTCCGTTGTATCTTTACATACGGGGATGCCCTTTGGTACATAAGATACACTCATCGAGCTGATCCTTTGGCAAAAAACCGCATCAAAATCGGTTCACAAACAAAAAAGTTGAATCTTTTGTTATCTTATATCTCCGTTGTATCTTACTATCCCAAAAAAAACACGTAAAATTCAGGTAAAACACAAACCGGACAATTGCTACCCAACTTTTGAGACCCATGACTTAGAAATTTGACACAACACAGACAGCCACATACTCAACATTATCCTAAAAGGTTTTCCCATTCCAATCTACCCATGAGCCACCAGAGTGGAAAAACCCACGTCTGTGAGGTAATTTGCCATCACCATATGTCAGGGTTGAGTCCTTCCCAATACCAGTAACGCAATTTGGATGCTATAGGCTTGTAGGCCATGCCAGATAATGCCCAAATGCTGAAATCCAAGCAAAAGTAAGCAATAGCATAGTGGGTAGAGACACAAACATATTATTGTCAATGCAAAGAGAGGGTGGGCTATCCAACTATGGCGATCTATAACATCTTATTCATACAGATAACACACCCTCCATGTCCTCTTTGTGGTAAGTCTAATATGGACCAGCTGACTTTAGGGGGAGGGGAGATAAGGGGGGGTGATGTCTTTTAGTCTTGCTGCTCATCGAGGTAACATTCGCTGGCAAAATGGGTACCAACCCATCTGACGCCCAAAATACTTCAAAATGCACCATTCCGGTGTATGCATTGGGTACAGCACACACATCCCAAACCAACCCTAGTGAAAAAGCAGCCAGCTTCATTCACCATTAAAAGGCCACTGGGAATCAAACTTTGGTCATGTTATATAGGATTTTATGATGGTCATCTCAGTCAAACAGTCACCCCTCCCCAACGCCTACCTACACTCTTTCCATTTTTGGTGACAAAGTCCACCGATGGCTCGTAAACAACACTAATACAAAATAAAGATAATCGGTGAAGTGGTTCTCGAGTTCTTGAATTTATATGACGCAAATCACTCAAACCTGACATCTATCTATTTTAGTCTTTCCGTCACTGGGAGGTAAAATAAGAAGGACCCAAACGGACGCGAACCCTGTGGCGCCCAAAATACTGCGAAATGCACAGTTCCATTGCACACAGTGGGTGCAGCACACCCCCTTCAACCGAACCCTGTCGGAAAAGCAGCCAAATTCATACCCATGTAGAGTCCAGTGGCATCCAAAGTATTTGGTCATGTTATATAGGATTTTATGCTGGTCATCTCTATATCTCCGTTGTATCTTGTTATCCGGGGCTGGGATTTGGTACATAAGATGCACTCATCAAGCTGATTATTTTGCAAAAAACTGCATTAAAATCATTCAATAATTAGGGGTATTTGACTCCTTTGTTATCCTATATCTCCGTGGTATCTTATTATCCCAAAACAAATTTTACTGACAAATGAGCGCGCTATCAATACGAACATTTTGACACCATCCCCATCTAAATCGGTCAAGAATTAGGGGATAGGATAGGATTGGATAGAATAGGATAGAATATGGATATGTACATCATTTGGTCAACAGTTTTAGTGTCAATGAGTGTGACTGAGTTCACTGTGTTCAGTGTGCTTACCCAACACTAAACCGCTGGCCTTCAATTCAAAAATGTGAGTTGTTTCTATGCATTTACTAAAGAGAAAATGACGTAAGCTGGCCTTGAGATATGAAGAGAAAATGACGTCAGCAGCCCTGACAAGTTGCAAACTTATGATTTTTAAACTGACTGTGAGGTAAAATTTATTAGTACATTCCAACCCTGCTTTATTATTTTGAAATCATAATTAGATGGCTTCACCTATGGGGATGGTATTTGGGATATGCAATCAACTCATCATCTTCCTCATAATACACTTTATTCCATTCAAATCGGTTCAGTAGAACGGGCTGGGCTCTGGTGAGCTGGACATGGGAACTTAGAAATTTTTGCAGCCAAATGGATGCGAACCCTCTGGCGCCCAAAATAATGCAAAATGCACAGTTCCAATGCATGAAGTGGGTACAGAACACCCCCCCTCAACCGAACCCTGTCGCAAAAGCAGCCAAATTCATCCCCATGAAGAGTCCACTGGGATCCAAGTATTTGGTCATATTATATAGGGATTGTTATGATGGTCACCTCAATCAAACAGTCAACTCTCCCCAACGCCTGAGTCGATTTCTTTCGTTTTCGGGGCAAAAGGCAGGGATGGGGCATGAAAATAATTGGTAAATATCAAGAGACTGGGTGCAGAGGTTCTCGAGATTTTGAATTTATATGACGCAAATCGCGCAAACCTGACCTATTTTATCCTATATCTCGGTTGTATCTTTACATCTGGGGATGCCATTTGGGACATAAGATAAGCTCATCAAGCTGACAAACATGCAAAACTCAGAAAAGCAGTAGTGGTGGGGGTGGGGCCCCAACGACCTACGACTTATGGGATAGCTTCTCCTAATGCTGCTGATCATGATGTAAAAAACCCCATTGAAATCGGATAAGAATTAGGGGTACTTCCCCCGAAAAAACGATAACTAACCCCAACGATCTCCGAGTCATGGTATTGGTAATATGTCCTCGAGGTAAAATTTGTCCAGGATCACCAGGACACATAATATATCTTGTATCTCCCTCTCTGCTGAAGGGTTGGGGATCACATTTGGTATATAGAATGAGCTCCTTACACTGATTCTAATGCACTTTATTCCATAAAAATCACTTCAGTAGAACTTGCTCTACAGTCATAAATTGGACCTAGTGCAAACCTGACATCTATCTATTTTAGTCTTTCCGTCACTGGGAGGTAAAATAAGAAGGACCCAAACGGACGCGAACCCTGTGGCGCCCAAAATACTGCGAAATGCACAGTTCCAATGCACGCAGTGAGTGCAGCACACCCCCTTCAACCGAACCCTGTCGGAAAAGCAGCCAAATTCATACCCATGTAGAGTCCAGTGGCATCCAAATATTTGGTCATGTTATATAGGATTTTATGGTGGTCATCTCTATATCTCAGTTGTATCTTGTTATCCGGGGCTGGGATTTGGTACATAAGATGCACTCATCAAGCTGATCATTTTGCAAAAAACTGCATTAAAATCGGTCAATAATTAGGGGTACTTGACTCCTTTGTTATCCTATATCTCCGTTGTATCTTATTATCCCAAAACAAATTAAACTGACAAATGAGCGCGCTATCAATACAAACATTTTGACACCATCCCCATCCAAATCGGTCAAGAATTAGGGGATAGGATAGGATAGGATAGAATAGGATAGAATATGGATATGTACATAAATGGTAATTGAGGTAAGATTTACATAGAGAATCATAGGCAGGGTTGAAGGAAAAGTCTGAGGAAGAGTTGTCATCCTTGTACTAGTAAATGCTAACTGAGGTAAGTTTTACAAGAGAAAACATAGCCATGGTGAAGGACAGCTCTGGATAACAAAAATGTTGAAAACCATCCCAAAAAACCCAGATTCTCGATGGAGGGCCATGAGGTAGCAGTTGTCAGGATTCCTGCTCGGCCGCCATATAGTAAGGCTGTGAAGTAACATTTTTGGTAGTTGATGTAACATTTTAATAGTCATGTTTGGCCCCGAGGTAACAAAATTCCTGGAATATGTTACCTCGACTACCAAAAAACCTTACCTCAAAACCCTTTTTCAGGGCTGTGAGGTAAACAACGTCGCCCCTAACCCTAACCCTAACCCTCACCTTGGGGACATGGGGGACTTTTTTAATTCCAAAAAAAATTAATGAAAAAAAAAAATTTAATAGTTAGAGCCCTAATCTATACGGGAATAGATCAGCCATGAAGAGAGCTATCGATTTATATATTTACATCAATAGGGTTAGTAACCGTTCGAAAAATAATTCGACCTACAGGGTTGCAGGAAGCGCGGACATAGACCTCAGAGAGGGTTAGGCACTTAGGAAAATGCAAGGATCCAGCTAATTACAGGGTTTGGGAGGGATAGGGAGGCTGTTTTAGAAAGTGCACTAACCCTGGCAAACCCCATAAAAAAATTTTTTGGCTCAGAACTTTGCCACTTGGATGGGGTCAAACACAAACTCAAACTGGGGACTAGGCTGGTTGGTTTTGAGGCCTGAAAGTCAAAAATTTCAAAAAAATAACACCTTTGAGATTTTAACAGGGTTAGAAAGAGCGTGAAAAGTTATGTGAGGCAATGTATTTTCATGCTTGGAAAAAAATCGGATCGGCCGCTATAGGCCCGAGTTCGGGTCCAAAAATGTCCCCGATGTCCGATCCTGCCAAGGTTTTTTCAAAATAGGGGTCAAACTAAAAAGAGTTGCTGTAAGCATATATAATGAAAAAACTCACATTTAAATAGACAAATATTGCTATATCAAGCATTTTTGAATTTGGGGGGAAACTTTTTACTTGATAATAACACTCACAAAACTTTTTTGGCGCGATTGTCCTTTACACAGCTTAAAGGGCATCACATTATCTATCTACACACCAAATTTCATAAGCATAACTTTTATAGTTTGGGAAATACTTAAATGTGAAAATAAATGCTAAAAATGACTTATAAAATACGTCAAAAATAGGTGTGACGTCATAACATTTTTAAAAAAAAAAACAATTGTATGTATAATTAAGCCCATTCAATTACCTACATGAGGATATGAAAATCATTTGCATAGCTCAATTATTGAGTTTTGGGTGAATTTTTTAGTGACCCCACCCCTAAAATCATCTCCACAAACGCCATTTTGCGATTATTTCAAAAACGGCTCGATAGATTTTTTCCATTTTCTAGTATGTTGTAGACAGTTATTGCCCTCACATGCACAGCGAGTTTAAACAAAATCGCCAGGACAGTTTTTGTGCAATTAGGGTCAGAAAGTGAAACTTTGGTTTACTTGCTACAGCCTCGTTTTCAAAGGGTTAGGGCTGATCTTTGCAGGCTTTAGGAGCTCAAGGCAATGCCAATGTGCCCACATACCCAAAAAAATTTAAATTTTTTTTTTATAATTTTTACACTAAACAATCTGATACATCATGTCTTATTGTGAAGGACCCTGTTTTGTGCTCACCCCTCCCCAAAATTAAACCGCTTGTTGGATTTTTACGCTTTCTTACCCAAAGTAGGATTAGCCTTTCCTGAATATACCCCTGCTAGAATTATGATACTATCTTTTATGGTTCGGATTCTACATGCATTCAAAGACCACCACTGTCAACAAAAATTTGAAAAAAAAACGTTTTTTTAACCTCCCTTTCTCATTTTTGCAGATAGGGACCCAGAATTTTGATACAACACAGACAGCTACATTCCTCACAATGTCCTAAAAGGATTTTTCATTCCATATTACCCAGGAGCCACAAGAGTCAAAAAACTGACGTCCCCCATGTCAGTCCTGGAAAAGTGCCAAGGGTTAGCACACACTAAATTTGGATTTTCTAACCCATTTTTGGACCAAAATACTGCGAATTGAACCGTTCCACTGCATGTAGTTGTTAAACCACTTCCCCTCTATGCAACCATATCAAAAAATTTGCCCAATTCATCCCCAGTAAGACGCCAGATATATTCAAAGTTGGGTCATTTATATAGTATTTTATAGGGTAGGGATTGCTATGAGGGTCAACTCAATCAAACAGTCACCCCTCCCCAACCCGGGGCTTGATCCTGTCCATATTTGGGGACAAGGGGCACCAATGGGCCTCCAACATAACTGGTAAATATGGAGGACCTGGGTGTAGTGGTTCTTGACTTATTGAATTTATAACACGCAAATCGCGCAACACATATAAAGTTTAAACATCAACAATCCCATAACTCGCAGATCGTTGGGGCTGTTTTCTTGTTTCTTAGGGGTACATGGAAACAGCTTTATCAGAAGCTCTCCTATCACCCTTCCCATAACAGGGTGGGTCAAGGGACCCACCCCACCCCACTTCCACCACCCCCCCATCCCCCCCTACCCCCACCCTTACAAATGTGATGTGATTTTTTACCACCATCTGTCTTGGCATATGATATACTATATTTATAGGGTCATTGGGGGGGGCCCCCCACTCCCCCCCACCCCCCCCACAGATGTGATTTTTTTTTACCAGCATCTGTTTGGGCATATGATATACTATATATATAGGATCTTAGGGGCCCCCCCAAGCCCCCCTCACCCCCCCACCCCCAGATGTGATGTTTTTTCTAACCAGCATCTGTTTGGGCATATGATATACTATATATATAGAATCTTAGGGGCCCCCCCCAAGCCCCCCTCACCCCCCCACCCCCAGATGTGATGTTTTTTCTAACCAGCATCTGTTTGGGCATATGATATACTATATATATAGGATCTTAGGGGCCTTCCCCAAGCCCCCCTCACCCCCCCACCCCCAGATGTGATGTTTTTTCTAACCACCATCTGTTTTGGCATATAATATACTATATATAGGGTCAAGGGGGGGCCCCCCACCCCCACCCCCCACCCCCACCACAGAGTTGGTCTCCTCAAGACAATTCATTTGATATATCACAACACCTCTTTTGAACAATATTTATGCCTTTTACAACTTTCTGTGCCACTACTCTACCCACTTTGCCATTATATGGTACAAGGGTTACACAGAGACTGAACTAGGCTGAACTTGTCACAGAAATAAGCCTACCTATAGAACTAATGAACGTGTATGTTGCTACAGATACACACTCTAATAAAGCAGGGTCAAGCAGGAAAAGTGGACCTGGGTGCATAGCTCAAATCTTAACTTGGCAAATTTTCTGGGCATTTGACGTCACAATTCTTTTGATCTTTGCAATTCCTTACCAGTGTGTGTGTACTTTAGTCATCTGTAGAAACACTCACACACACACACGCTCTTCTTCTTACAGGCTCCTCTTTCACATTCACACACACACAATAACATAACAGCCACAGGGGGTCATTAGCTAGCCTATCCTGCACTCAGGGAAGCAGGTGGTTAGTACCAAGAATTATAGCTTATAGCTAGCCTTCTGGTTGACTATCCACTTCTATCCAATCCTATTCTATCCCCTAATTCTCCACCGATTTTAGTGTGGATGGTGTCAAAATGATCACCTCCATAGCGCGCTTCTTTTTCTGTCATTTTTGACATTAGGTCCTATGCACCTGATACATGTCCTTTGCATAAAATAAGCAGGGTTAGTAAGAGGTTGATGAGTTGAATGAATATCCCAAATACCATGTCATTAGCTTAAGCCGTTTAAGTATATTTTTAAAATAATAAGTCAATTAAATAAGTTGCTAAAGTTATTGGCCATGGGTGCTAGGATTCTCAATGTCTTACCAGTTTGTGTGTCTGTCTGTGCAGGTGGTTAATGACCTATTCTGACTTTTGACGTCACACACACACACACACACACACACACACACACACTGCTAACTTATTGCCCTTATGAGGAATGCACTCATGTCCTATAATGTTGGTAAAGCATTATTTCTTTGAAATTATAATTAAATGGCTTAAGCTAATGACATGGGATTTGGTGTATACATTCAAATCATCAGCCTCTACCTACCCCTGCATATTTCATGCAAATCGGTTTAGTAGTTTGGGCTCTGCCCCCGGGAGCTGGAGGTGGGAACTTAGAAATAATGGGGAGTGATACCAAACCTATTTCATCCTATATCTCCGTTGTATCTTTACATACGGGGATGCCCTTTGGTACATAAGATACACTCATCGAGCGAATCCTTTGGCAAAAAACCGCATCAAAATCGGTTCACAAACAAAAAAGTTGAATCTTTTGTTATCTTATATCTCCGTTGTATCTTATTATCCCAAAACAAATTTTACTGTCAAATGTTCGCGCTATCGAGCTGATCATTTGGCCACAAACCCGATTAAAATCGGTAAAGAAATATGGGCAGGGCATTCAAAAACATGTATGAGGTGCACAGGACCTAATTTAAACAATGACTGTAAAAGAAGTGCGCTATCCAGCTGATCATTTTGACACCCTATTCATCCAAATCGGTTAATAATTAGGGGATAGAATAGGGTTGGATAAGTTTGGATAACAACTTCATGTAGGCCTATGTATGTATGTATGTATGTCTGTATTTATGTAGGTTACAGCTCACAAATAGGAAGGAGAGCTTGTGTGTGTGTATGTGGCTAAAGATCACACAAGTACACACACACTGACAAGAGAATTCAAACATCAAAGGGAATATCCTAACAGTTTGAAAGTTATGACATCACACACACACACACACACACACACACTGCTAACTTATTGCACTTGTGAGGAATTCACTCATGTCCTATAATGTTGGTAGAGCATTATTTATTTCAAATTATAATTAAATGGCTTAAGCTAATGACATGGGATTTGGTGTATACATTCAAATCATGACCCTCTACCTACCCCTGCATATTTCATGAAAATCGGTTCAGTAGTTTGGCCTCTGCCCCCGGAAGATTAAGGTGCTAACCCTTTGCTAAAGTTATTGGACATGGGTGCTAGGCTTCTCAATGTCTTACCAGTTTGTGTGTCTGTCTGTGCAGGTGGTTAATGACCTATTCAGACTTTGGACATCACATGACGTCACACACACACACACACACACACACACTGCCAACTGATTGCACTTGTGAGGAATTCACTCATATCCTATAATGTTGGTAGAGCATTATTTATTTCAAATTATAATTAAATGGCTTAAGCTAATGACATGGGATTTGGTGTATACAGTCACCTCATGACCCTCTACCTACCCCTGCATATTTCATGCAAATCGGTTCATTAGTTTGGGCTCTGCCCCCGGGAGCTGGAGGTGGGAACTTTGAAATATTTGGGAGTGATACCAAACCTATTTCATCCTATATCTCCGTTGTATCTTTACATACGGGGATGCCCTTTGGTACATAAGATACACTCATCGAGCGGATCCTTTGGCAAAAAACCGCATCAAAATCGGTTCACAAACAAAAAAGTTGAATCTTTTGTTATCTTATATCTCCGTTGTATCTTATTATCCCAAAACAAATTTTGCTGTCAAATGTTCGCGCTATCGATCTGATCATTTGGCCACAAACCCGATTAAAATCGGTAAAGAAATACGGGCAGGGCATTGAAAAACATAAACCAGGTGCATAGGACCTAATTTCAAAATTTTTGGGAGAAGAAGCGCGCTATCGCGCTGATCATTTGGCAACAAACCCGATTAAAATCGATCAAGAAATACGGTCAGGGCATTGAAAAACATAAATTAGGTGCATAGGACCTAATTTGCAACTTGACATAAAAAGAATCGCGCTATTGCACTGATCATTTTGATACCATACTTACAAAAATCAAGCAAGAATTAGAGTGAGTTTGTTCTTTAGTATATATAGAGCAAAATGTAAACACTCATTAGAACCCCAATAGAAATCCAAGAGGGCAACACTCACTGTGACCAAGAATTAATTAATTGATTTAATTTACATTTAATTTACTGAATTATCCTCCCCTTATAGAGTTGTCTTTTCTTGGTTTCCAGACAATTCCATCAACAATTAGGGTTCATGTGTTCTTAAAGAGGCCATCTTGGATTAGCCATTTTGTAGTTCCAAAATGGCGTCACCCATGGAAAACAACACAACAGTGAAGGATTCTCAAGAAAAAAGGTAAAATATTACTTATTTATCCTATGTTTCGGTCTTAGACTTGCATAATTGATGCTAACAACTACTAATTGTATCATGTATCCATTTTGTGGGATGTTTTTCTGGATAAATACTTCAAAAATAGCACTAATTGATTGCATACTCATAATTTTCCTTCTAGAATGTCCCGCCATTGGCCTCTAAAAAGGGGGGTAATCAAGTCAGAACTATTTCAAAAAATACGAAACAATGGCTTTGTGCTTTGAAACAGGTGCCATGTTACTAAGCACTCTATACTAAGGGAGATTTCTTCACTTCCGGTTGATGAGTGTGTGTGTGTGTACTTGCATTGTCAGGCAGAGTATGTCAAAAAATACGAAACAGTGGCTTTGTTCTTTGAAACAGTTACCATAGTTGCTAAGTGCTAGTTACTAAGGGAGATTTCTTCACTTCCATTTGAAGAACGTGTGTGTGTGTGTGTGTGTGTGTGGGTGTTTGTTTCTGTTGCATTGTCAGGCATATTCATTGTTTTTAATAATAATAATAATAATAATAATACAGGATGCTATACGCGCCTTTCCCCAAATCATTCAGGCTCAAAGCGCGGCGATCTATACCAACATACACGCTCATCTTGGCACTATAATTATTGCATTTCTTTGAATGTTTTTGTTTTTTCTTCTGTACTGTATTGTCCTACGTTTCAGGAACACTTGGCCACACAATTTCTTTCATCAGGATGCTATACGCACCTTTACCCAAATCATTCAGGCTCAAAGCGCGGCGATCTATACCAACATACACGCTCATCTTGGCACTATCATTATTGCATTTCTTTGAATGTTTTTGTTTTTTCTTCTGTACTGTATTGTCCTACGTTTCAGGAAGACTTGGACACACAATTTCTTTCATCAGGATGCTATACGCACCTTTACCCAAATCATTCAGGCTCAAAGCGCGGCGATCTATACCAACATACACGCTCATCTTGGCACTATCATTATTGCATTTCTTTGAATGTTTTTCTTTTTTCTTCTGTACTGTATTGTCCTACGTTTCAGGAAGACTTGGCCACACAATTTCTTTCATCACCTGAAACAAATTACATATGTACTTCTCATGAAATATATTTGTATAAATGTTGCATGTATGTTTTAATAACAAGTGAGGTCCACACAAATGTCAGTTTTCAATAGACACTTTGTTTCTTCCTTTTTGCAGACACGAAATGGCAGAAAGCTGGGACAATACCTGGCCCACCCAATCCTTGCTCAATGACCTCATTGAAAGGACGGGGATTTTACCTGATGTCCTCGGTTCCTTCCTACAGCCAGCTATAGTAGACAGGAACCTCCCCCAATATCTGAATTGGGAAGAGGACTTCAAACAAAAAGGTATATTCTGTCTTGTTTCTCTCTCTTTCTCATTATGTTAATGTCTGAATATTATTCTTTATTTTAATACTTTGGCACTGACGTAGTTACTTCATCTAACATAACTTTATATATATTTCAATGTTTGGGGTACTTGGGGACAACCATACTTAGTTTGTTTTACCAATCGTGTCTCGTGGATGCCCAAATATAGACACCTTTACTTTGCCAACACAAGTCTTAACATCAATAAGGTGAAGCCTCATTTGCTTGATTTGTTACAGAAAAAAGCCTGCAACTACAGTGCACGCAGTTGGAGGCTGCGCTTCCGCCTCCAATCGTCGATTACGTGTGGTTTAATCTGAAATTTAACCACACGTTGAATCCACGGGTAAGACTTTATATATATCAAATAACAAATTGTATTACTGCCAAAAAATTACATCCTGTATCGGCCAGCGCCTACAGTCACCAAGTACGGCTAGATTGGTGCAATATATTAATCCTCCAAAATACATCAAGCAATAATAACATAAAAACAGGCTTTGTTGGTAATGCCAACAACAATACGTCTTTGTGTGATGACCTATGTGCCTTTTGTAATAACGTTCTTATTGCTATTTTCAGAAACATGAAGCCAACCCTCCATTCCGGCCGGCCATGTGGGCCCACGCGAAAGAGATTTTTTCAAGATTGGCCACTGATGGTAAGCTATTGCTGTAAACAAATCTATAATGATTCATGTTTTAGTCCTTACTCATATGTGTAATCCATTTGGTTACAACTGTAGTTAGTTTCTTGTAGCTTTTCTTTATATTATGTTTTTATCTCCTTTCAGACCCCCTTCAAGGTCTCGCAGAGACTGGCGATATTTTTGAGACAATTGAGCCGGACCACACAGACCCTATGGACACAGACACAGACCACACAGACACAGACCACACAGACCCAGACTGGCCAGGAGAGGAAACACCGGCAATGAAAGCGGCCAGGGAGGCAGAAGAGGAGGCGGAGACGTCGGGGGAGGACCCACCATGGCTGCCAACGGAGGCCATCTGCATCTCCTCCGATTCAGATACTGAGGGTATGTTCTTTTCAATGTTTTCTTATGAGGTTGTGCATGGGTGGTGGTGGAGCGTCAAGGTGGGGAAAAAGATATTGCAGGAGGAGGGATGGGAGGGGGGTGGGATTAGCACAGTGATATCTTCAAGTACGTAATCGTTCTTTTTCAAACACAAATCCAGCTGCCAAGACAGCTGCCCAGCCACTGCCGAAGCCAGCTGCCCAGAAAGATCCACAGCCACCTCATCAGCCACCTGCCCAGGCACTGCCTAAGCCAGCTGCCCAGAAAGATCCACAGCCAGCTGCCAAGCCACGTCCTGAGACAGCTGCCAAGCCAGCTGCCCAGCCACTGCCCAAGCCAGCTGCCCAGAAAGATCCACAGCCACCTCATCAGCCAGCTGCCCAGCCACTGCCTAAGTCAGCTGCCCAGAAAGATCCACAGCCAGCTGCCAAGCCACGTCCTCAGACAGCTGCCAAGCCAGCTGCCCAGCCACTGCCTAAGACAGCTGCCCAGAAAGGTCCACAGCCAGCTGCGGCCACGAAATCTAAACGGTAAGTGGGATTGCTAGTTTTACAACCTATTAACCATTATTATAGAGCACAAAATAAAACACACACAACCATGCACACACAAACGCACCCTCACATACACACACATAGCACATTGTTGTATCATGAACATAAACTGTCCAAAGGTGTAACATTTAAGGATGTGTTTCAGAGCCTACAGGTGCAGGTACTGTGAAAAGGTGGTGGTGAAAATGTCCCGCCACCTTATCACCGCACACAACATCAAGCCGGAAGTGGCCAAGAAGTGGGGGTACTCAAGGCGCAACAAGGAACCGGTGAGATATAATTTATTTCTGTTGTTTACTACCTTTCCCCAGTCTTTTTTTATGCAATAGCAATGTCATGCACTTGTAATACTCAATTGTTCTCTCGGTTTGTCCAAAAGTTGTACAATCATGCCTTTATGATGCTTGTTTCTTACAGAAACACCGCTGCCCTATGTGTGAGGCCAAGGTGGTCAAGGTGGGCCGCCACCTCATAGGCCAGCACAAACTCGTCAAAGGCACTGAGCAGTACCTAAGTGAACTGTCCAAGGTGGGCGGACGTAAAACTAAAGCCGCTCTGGCCAGAGGTACATGTCAATTGTATTGTGTGCTATGTTTAACTTGTATTAATTCAGTAATGTGGCTCACACATGGTGCTCTTTACATGCATTTCTCTTCTCTCTTATGGATGTCTTTATTTTCCTATAGGCAGTCATTATTCCTATTATGCAAGATGGCAATTTCATCACGGATTGGTCTTTTTATGGTTCCGTTACCTATTATGCTGTTCAATTTTGCTCATGTTTCAACCAATACCACATGAAACAATTCCTTATGTATTTATCTCTTGTATATATCTATATACTCATCTGTCTGTCTCACAACAAAGAAGAAGAAGAGCGTGTGTGTGTGAGCGTGTTTGTACAGATGACTAAGGTACACACACATAACAAACATAAAAAGTACACACACATAGCAAACATAAAAAACATAAAAAGAGTAAAAAAGTCAATGAGATTAACATGTGTTTTAATGAAATTCCATAACTTTTTGTTTCAGTGAGGTGGAGACTGGTGGAAAAGAGTGTAGTAGCATGTTGGTATTGTTATTAGTAATAAATGATTGAAAATTAAAAATTCATTCGTGACCACTGCCTTATTTGTGACATGTGGATGTGTGTGTTTGTGTTAGGATACATACGGACATGCAATAATATTCTACATCACTCACACACACAAGCATTTGAACATGTGCTCAGACTATAACAAAAATTTAAACTTCATAATTAGGCAAGAACTCCCTCTGTCTCTATCTCTCTGTCTGTATCTCTGTCTCTGTCTCTCTCTCTTTATATATATATATATATATACACACACAGGCACAAGAGGCTGAAATATACTCTTCCAATGTGATGATTGTCTGACGCCAAATGAGGAGGGCTAAGGGTGTGAGGAGTTTTAACATGAGCTCTACAAAGTTGACTCTGTTGTTATCTTATATATCCGTTGTATCTTATTATCCCAAAAACAATTTCACTGAATTTCACTGAAAAATGATCGAGGTGATCCTTTGGCAACAAAGCCGATAAAAATCGGTAAAGAAATAAGGGCAGGGCATTCAAAAACATGTATGAGGTGCATAGGACCTAATGTCAAAGATGACTGAAAAAGAAGCGCGCTATCGAGCTGATCATTGTGACACCATCCCTATCCAAATCGGTAAAGAATTAGGGGATAGAATAGGGTTGGATAAGTTTGGATAACAACTTCATGTAGGCCTATGTATGTATGTATGTATGTCTGTATGTATGTAGGTTACAGCTCAGAAATAGACAGGAGAGCTTGTGTGTGTGTATGTGGCTAAAGATCACACAAGTACACACACATTGACAAGAGAATTCAAACATCAAAGGGAATATCCTAACAGTTTGAAAGTTATGACATCACACACACACACACACACACACACTGCTAACTGATTGCACTTGTGAGGAATGCACTCATGTCCTATAATGTTGGTAGAGCATTATTTATTTGAAATTATAAATAAATGGCATAAGCTAATGACATGAGATTTGGTGTATACATTCACCCCCTCAACCTCTACCTACCCCTGCCTATTTCATGAAAATCGGTTCAGTAGTTTGGGCTCTGCCCCCGGGAGATGGAGGTGGGAACTTTGCTAAAGTTATTGGACATGGGTGCTAGGCTTCTCAATGTCTTACCAGTTTGTGTGTCTGTCTGTGCAGGTGGTTAATGAGCTATTCAGATTTTTGACGTCACATGACGTCACACACACACACACACACACACACACACTGCCAACTGATTGCACTTGTGAGGAATGCACTCATGTCTTATAATGTTGGTAGAGCATTATTTATTTGAAATTATAATTAAATGGCTTAAGCTATTGACATGGGATTTGGTGTATACATTCACCCCATCTCCCTCTACCTACCCCTGCATATTTCATGCAAATCGGCTCAGTAGAGTGGGCTCTGCCCCCGTGAGCTGGAGGTGGGAACTTTGAAATATTTGGGAGGGGTTAGTTCCAATATTCTGTTACCACCTACACACACACACACACACACACACACACATTGAAAGATCAAAGGTAATTGAAAAGGTCAAGGTCTGTTTTTGCTGTTGAAGACAAAGGTAGTGTTCCAGAAAGAGAGCTGAGTGTATGTATATTTATAATTGGAATTGTCTTGGAGTATATATATATATGTATGTATATGTATGTATATATGTGTATATATATGTATGGGTGTTTATGTATGTATAGATCTATAGAAATTGGTGAGAGTTGGTGTTAGATAGTGTGTGTGTGTGTGTGTGTGTGATTTGGTGTGTGTGTGTGATAGTGTTATCATCTTGAACGTTTTGATTTCATTCTTGGTAGATATTATGATGATTATTAATTATTTGCAGTTGTATGATGGAGTCTATTGTGAAGAGGAAGTGGTTCGATGCATCCGATTTTGAGCTTCCCAAGAAAAAGTTACCTCAGCCGCAAACCATGTAAGTAGTAATATTTGTACATATATTACTTATATGTCATATGTTAAAAGTACCCTGTAAGACTTGAAGTATATGGCCATCTTGTTCATAGTACTGAAGAGAGCTGATTATTAATGTGCATGACTTTGTGTTTGTTGTAGGAAGAGCTCGGTGCCTGAGGAGGTCATTGTTATTTCCTCTGATGAGGAAGGCCCCTGCTCTGTGCCCACTAAGGTGAGACAGTATTTGAAAAGAAATAGATTGAGTTAGCATCATGTGTATAACTTGCACATCGTGTTTTTAGCGCACATGGTAGTTATGTATGTATATGTATGTATATTTGTGTAAATATGTATGGATGTTTATGTATGTGTAGATATATATAAATTTGTGAGAGTGTGTTTGTGATAGTGCACATGTGTGTGTGCATGTGTGTTGGTGTGTGTGTGTATGTGATAGTGTTATGATATTGAGCATGATGATGTTATTCACTGTAGATATTATAATCCTTCATATTTATTTGCAGAAGGAGAAGACGGATAAAGAAAAGATGAAGGACTGTCCCCAAGAGTGTTTGAGGCGTTGTTGTAAGTGTTGTTATACTTTTTATGTTTGCAAATGTGTAGTGGTTGAAAGTGCATGAGTTATTTTAAAGTCTACTTGGATTCTGTATAATGATTAATATTATTACAATTTTTAATAGAATTATTATTATTATAAATATGATGAATAGGATGATGATGTTAGAAATATTAAGGGTTAATTAATGAATTTGTATGTTTTGGTTTTGTTGTTTAAAGTGAAACACATGCAGGATGAACAGGTGAAAGTCATGCGTGAAGCAGAGTACGAAGCAAGGTGGAAGAGTAAGTGTTGTAGTATTTGTTATGTTTTGAAATGTGTACTTCATAGCACTGTATTTGTTTTTGTAAAGTATAATTAAAGTCTGTATTATTGCTATTATTATTATAATACATATTATTAATTTTAGAGTTCTTCTTCTTCTTATTATTATTATTATTATGATTATTATTCGTGTAATGTTGAGGGTTATGTATAGTTTGGTGTTTTGTGTACAGGAGATAAAGAGGAGATGGAGTATTGGGCAAAATACTATGAGGAGAATGGTTTGAGGTTGCCAGTGGGTAAGTGATCGTATTCATTATGTATTCATATGTTTATAAATTAGTGAAATGGATCTGACTTGTTGTACCTGTAATGGAACTCAGTAATAGTAGTATAATAATGAATATTGATATTGTGAATAATAATGTAATAGTGGTAACTATCATAATGTCTATTACTATTATTATTATTAAGATTATGATGAAATTGATAATGATGTTTATAAATATTTTTATGTATGCTTTTTTGATTTTGTTTAAAGACCCGGAGGAGGAGGAGGAATTTGAAAGAGAAAAGGAGTTGAAATCTTACAGTTATTGAACTGAAATATAGTGAGGGTAAGGATCCTGTGTGTAACTGGCACATAGGGTTTTTTAGTGCATGTGATAGTTATCAAAAGCATGTAGAAATTGCGCCAAATTGCAAGTAGTAAGTTGTTTTGCCACAAATACTTACCACTGTGGTAATACAATACAATACAAGGTTATTGCTTTAGGTCCAGCGGACTCTTCCGAGCCAAATCAGGACCAGAGAGACGTTATCTTAAAATATTATAAAATGATTCAAGTCTTAAAAAACAAGCCTGTTACTCTTAAATACACAAACAAACTTTCACATGACACCTCTTTAAGAGACTTCTTTAAAACTGATGTATTAAAAATATATTCTCTTTCTTCAATCAAATCACTAAATTCAGTCCTAATAAAATCCAAACTAAACAAAACATGTCGATACAATTTATATGCGATAGAACAAACCAACATCATGTAAAAATTGAAACAGATGTTGACCATTACATACTTTAAAAATCTCTTTGAAAGGTATGGAACCAAAATATGTTTCCCTTTCCTCAATCAAATCAGCACATTCAGACATAAAATGGCGAACAGAAAAAGATTGATCACATGCAAAGCACCATGGTGGTTCTTCTCCTTTTAAAAGGAAACTGTGGGTGACATAAGTATGCCCAATATGAAGGCGAGATAACACTGTTTCCTCTCTGCGAGTGGACGCAAAGTTAGGCAAAGAAGTGGACAAATCGGGAAGAATTTGAAATAATTTGTTGTTGACATGGTTAGACCAGTCAATCTGCCACAGTCGTTTACAATAAGATCCAGTCATACAACGTAGGTCAGAGTAGGGCACAAACTGGAAAATCTCTGGAGGGAAATCGAGATGTAGAGCATCTTTAGCCGCCCTGTCTACTGCAATATTGCCGCGGATGCCCATGTGACCAGGGACCCACATAAAAACTATCTTTTTACCCTCAGAAACAAGTTGTGTATGGAGGTCATGGATCTCTGCCAGAAAAGGGTGTGATATCTTTCTCGTGGAAAGAGCCTGAAGTGCTGACAATGAATCGGACATGATTAAAAATGAGGTTCTTTTGGATTGATAAACTTGTTTCAGAGCTAAATGAATTGCCTTGAGCTCAGCTGTATAAACAGAACAAAAATCAGGTAAACGCTGTTGCAAAGGCTGGTCTAAGTGTCTCTCGGAGACAGACGCAGCAGCAACTGAATCTCCTTTCTTTGACCCGTCTGTAAAAAGTTGTTCATATCCTGGGTATAATGCACACTGTTCTAAATAAAGTTGGTTATATACGGTTTCAGAGGTATTGTTTTTAAGGAAAGCGGACAGCTGCCAATTAATGTTTGGGATACATAATTTCCATGGGGGAGCTTCAGTCCTAAGTTCATCGTCGTTGATGGAAGAAACATCAATGCCTGCTTTTTCCAGATGAGCTTGCATTCTGATGCCAAACGGAGGAATTGTGTTAGGTTTGGCTTCAAATTTCTGAACAAAATCTGGGTTGAAAACACAGTCATAAGCAGGGTTCATAGGATCCGTTTTTAATTTTAAATAGTAATTCATTGACAGTTTTGTACGTCTCAGCTCCAGCGGAGGTTCGTTAGCTTCCACGTAAAGGCTTTCACAAGGGGAAGTGCGAAACGCACCCAAAGCAATGCGTAGTGCCTGATGGGCAACTGGATCTAGCATCTTAAGATAAGATTTTCTAGCAGAACCATAGACAATGCAACCATAGTCTAACTTGGATCTAATTAAAGAACGATATAACAGCAATAAAGTTTTCTTGTCAGCACCCCAGTCTGTACCACTGATAACCTTGAGCAAATTGCAGGCCTGTTGACATTTAGTTTTCAAAATTTTCAGATGAGGAATGAAAGATAGCTTTTGATCAAAAATAACACCCAAAAATTTGACTTGTTGGACCGCCTTTATTGGAGTTTTATTGAGGAGAATAGTAGGGTCTTGAATAATTCCCCGGTGCTGGGAAAAGTGAATACATTCAGTTTTTGCTTCAGAAAATTTAAAACCATTTTGTAAAACCCAGTCTTCAACAGCCTTGACACATAACTGTAGCTGACGTTCTGCAGATGCCAAAGTTTTACCTTTGGCTACTAACGCAAAATCGTCAACAAACAAAGAATTGTCAATTCCCCGTTTAACGGAACGAACAATATTATTTATTTTAATATTAAACAGCAAGGGAGACAAGATGCTACCCTGAGGCACTCCCATCTCCTGTTCTCTCGTATCTGACAAAGATCCCCCAACCTTAACCTGAAAGAGTCTGTCCGTTAGAAAATTGGATATAAACAGAGGTAAATGTCCCTTCAAACCCATTTCTTGTAAATCTGAAAGAATGCCATATTTCCATGTGGTATCATAAGCTTTTTCCAAATCAAACATGATGGCAACGACATGTTCACCCTGGACGAACGCGTTACGGATAAAAGTTTCCAGTCGCACCAGGTGGTCAAATGGAATGGTCATTTTATCCTATATCTCCGTTGTATCTTTAGGCCCTGTGGCTTTGAAGTTATTGTGTGTGTGTGAATGTGAAAGAGGAGCCTGTAAGAAGAAGAGCGTGTGTGTGTGAACCAGACATGATTAAAAATGAGGTTCTTTTAGATTGATAAACTTGTTTCAGAGCTAAATGAATTGCCTTGAGCTCAGCTGTATAAACAGAACAAAAATCAGGTAAACGCTGTTGCAAAGGCTGGTCTAAGTGTGTGTGAACGTGTTTCTACAGATGACTAAAGTACACACACATAACAAACATAAAAAGTACACACACATAACAAACATTATGCGGATCGGGGGTGAGTCCTTTTTCACGAAGTTGTGATCTTGATTTTGTGGTCCTGATTCGGCTCTTTGCAGTCCACTGGACTCTGTAAGCAATGAATAACTAACTCGTCTAACATGGATTAATATTAATGTCATGTTTATGGAGTATTTATTTTTTCAGTTTTCTTTGCATTGTGAGCAGTGTTTCTGAGCAATTCTTTCTTTTTTCTAATTATTTGTGTGTGTGTGTCTGTGTGTGTGAGAGAGAGAGTGAGAGAGAGAGAGAGAGAGAGAGATAAAGGTTTTATGTTAGGGGAAACTTGGAACACCTTGTGAGACACTTTTAGTGTACATATTCATTGTTTGTTCAACCCCCAATTTTTTTTTTTTAATCTAAATGATCCATGATATGTTGGTATTATTTTTGTTGTTACATAACAAGTTGATTATAGCCTCCGTGATATTACTGCAGAGGCAAAGATATCGCAAAGATGTCCATTTGAAAACAATAATGTTTATGTTTCCTATAATGTCTTGCAGAACATTGGCAATATATTTGGGATGAGAAGAAAAAACTCGTACCTGTGCTAGAGAGGAATAACCAGTAATATCTATAGGATGTTTTTCTGACAGGAGAGTTTCCTGAAGGGCCAATACTTCAGGTCGATGCTCTGTCAGCAGACAGCATAGCTCCTCATAATTTGCCCTTATCCCTCGGATGTTCCATTGTAAAATGGACATAAAAATTAAGTAAAAGAATGCTAAAATTTTCATCTCCGAGAGCACAATTACGTGTCTTTATCTTTTGGACCCTCGTCCATCTCTTCATGTTCCAGCAACCCCCCGAAACGGTTCTCCGTTTCGAGAGGCTGATTGTGCTTGGAAGAAAGGGGTCCGGGCCTTTGATTTTTGGCCAAAGCCCCGGAACCCGAACTGCCAGCCGACTTCTTCCCCCTCTCCCCAGCACCGGACTTTGCATCCTCCCTCTCCCCTTCACCCCTGCCAATCTTTCCCTCTCCTCCTCTGACGCTCTTCTGCTGAGCGATTAGCATCTTTGCCGCCCCAGCAACTACCCGGTCGCTAAAACCGGTCGTTGCTGGTGCAGTGGCATGAGGCCTAGCCTCCTTTGAAGCAGGTGTGACGGCTTTTGTCACGGCCGTCGGCGTGTTGTGGGTGACGGGTGGGGACGTGCCCGTCGGCACGTTCTCCAGTGGATTCGGTGGGGCTGGAGAAACCCCCTTCTGGGCAAACAACACGAGCATCTTTTCTAAAGCATCCATCCGTTTGCACAACGTTTCCAAAATCTGTGTTATTTTACTCATGGCAGTGTCCATTGTCGGGTGTGCGCTAGGTTCCACATGAGATGTGGAACCCGCCACAGCCGCAAAGGACCTCTCTTTAAGCACCGGCCTACTTGCAAGAACTTTTTTCCTTGCGTCGCCAAAGGAGCAACTCTCAGTGGCCCGCACCTTTTGGATTTCCAGCTCCAACTGCCACTGAGGACAGTCTTTGGAGCTGGACGAATGATTCCCGGCGCAATTCACACAGCAAATCGGATTTTTGCATTCGTTTTCGTGTTTCTCTTTACCACAATCACGACATATTTCCTTGCTTTTACAGTTCTTGCTACCGTGACCAAATCTTTGGCACCGGTAGCATCGCAACGGTGATGGTACAAACGGCGTCACCTTCACCCTAAGGTACCCCACCTTGAGTGACTCCGGCAATTTGGCCATAGCGAAGGTCACAAAAAGTGTGTTGGTGGGGATACGTTGGGATCCCTTGGTGACGAAGACCCGCTGGACTGCTGTGACCCCCTGGCTGGAGAGCTCACCACGGATTTCCAATTCTGACATGTCGATCAAATCCTGACATCGGATGACTCCCTTGGAGGAATTCAACCGTCCATGCACAGAAACTTTGATTTGTCTATCAGCGAAGACAGTCGAATCCCTCTTTAGAAGACTATCCGATGCCCTTTTGGTTGAGCACTCCACCAGGTAGGCCCCAGATCTCAGTTTTTTCACATCTTTGAACCCGATTGGGTTGTTTGAACCCGATTGGGTTGTTCTCTCGGTTTGTCCAAAAGTTGTACAATCATGCCTTTATGCTGCTTCTTTCTTACAGAAACAGCGCTGCCCTCTTTGTGAGGGTTGGGTGGTACAATACAATACAATACAAGGTTATTGCTTTAGGTCCAGCGGACTCTTCCGAGCCAAATCAGGACCAGAGAGACGTTATCTTAAAATATTATAAAATGATTCAAATCTTAAAAAACAAACCTGTTACTCTTAAATACCCAAACAAACTTTCACATGACATCTCTTTAAGAGTCTTCTTTAAAACTGATGTATTAAAAATATAATCTCTTTCTTCAATCAAATCACTAAATTCAGTCCTAACAATAAAATCCAAACTAAACAAAACATGTCGATACGATTTATATGCGATAAAACAAACCAACATCATGTAAAAATTGAAACAGATGTTGACCATTACATACTTTAAAAATCTCTTTGAAAGGTATGGAACCAAAATATGTTTCCCTTTCCTCAATCAAATCAGCACACTCAGACATGAAATGTCGAACGGAAAAGGATTGATCACATGCAAAGCACCATGGTGGTTCTTCTCCTTTTAAAAGGAAACTGTGGGTGATATAAGTATGCCCAATATGAAGGCGAGATAACACTGTTTCTTCTTTGCGAGTGGATGCAAAGTTAGGCAAAGAAGTGGACAAATCGGGAAGAATTTGAAATAATTTGTTGGTGGGCCGCCACCTCATAGGCCAGCACAACCTGGTCAAAGGAACAGAAGAGTACTTCAGTCAACTGTCCAAGGTGGGCGGCCGTAAAACGAAGGCTGCTCTGGCCAGAGGTATATGTCAATTGTATTGTGTGCTATGTTTAACTTGTATTATTTTATTAATGTGGCTCACACATGGTGCTCTTTACATGCATTTTTCTTCTCTCTTAGGGATGTCTTTATTTTCCTATATGCAGTCATTATTCCTATTATGCAAGATGGCAATTTCATCACGGATTGGTGTTTTGATGGTTCCGTTACCTATTATGCTGATCAATTTTGCTCATGTTTCAACCAATACCACATGAAACAATTCCTTATGTATTTCTCTCTTGTATATCTCTATATACTAATATGTCTGTCTCTCTGTCTCTATCTCTCTCTGTCTCTGTCTCTCTCTCTCTCTCTCTCTCTCTCTCTCTCTCTCTCTCTCTAAAAAAATTGATCAATATAAAATTCAAAGAAACAAAATTAGTGTCATGGTAAAAAACTCAAAACGTCAGTATTTTGGACAAATGATTAAAAATAATTGCGACACGGCCCACTTGTGGCGTGCCATGAATGAGATCACTAATAAGAAGCGTAGTCAGTCCGTGCCCCCTACCAACATTTCACCTGATACGCTAAATGACCACTTTCTGTCCACTGCATCCCTCCTCCACCAACAATCTAATCCCTCTGCAACGCAAGACCCCAAGTATCCTAACCCCCTTCTGACGTCGTTCTGCAATGACCGGTTACGATCTAAGGACGAGTGTATCGTACCTGAAATAGCGGTTCATGAAGTAGGCAAGTACATCTCTAGTCTAAAAAACAAGAAGTCGGTTGGTATAGATACGATTAGTACGCTTTTACTAAAACTGTCGCTTCCCTACATTGTCGAATCGCTAACATTTTTGTATAATTTATGCATTAAAACTTGTACTTTCCCCGACGGCTGGAAATGTGCCAAAGTAATCCCTATACCTAAAACGGTAGGTTCCTATGACATAAACAACTTTCGCCCTATTTCTATCTTGTCTGTTCTTTCTAAGCCATTGGAAAAACATATTCATAACCATGTTGTACATTACATGGAGAACCATAATCTTTTCTACCAGTTTCAGTCTGGATTCCGGAAACACCATTCATGTTCTACAGCTCTTACTCGTATGTGTGGTTCCTGGTTGTCCGCTATCAATGACTTTAAGATTGTTGGAGCAGTTTTTCTTGACATAAAAAAGGCATTTGAAACGGTTGATCATGATCTTCTTATCAGCAAAATAAAACAATACACCCGTTGTGACGCTACCACTAACTTACTAGCATCTTTTGTTAAAAACAGGACCCAGAAACTTTACATCAATGGTCAACACTCACGCGAAGGACACCTAAGCTGCGGAGTGCCCCAAGGTTCCATCCTTGGGCCCCTTTTCTTCAGTATTTTTATAAACGATATGCCGTTGCATATTACCACTAAAAACGTGTCATGTGAGTTGTTCGCCGATGACAGCTCTCTGCACACATCTGCACGTACAACAGATCAGTTGAAATCAGATCTCCAACTCGGAATAAATGACGTATTTCAATGGTCTGCTCGCAATAAGCTAGTTCTACATCCCCAAAAATCAAATAGCATGGTAATAACCTCCAGACAAAAACATCAGAGAGCCCCGCTTCTTCTCGACCTTAAGCTAGATTCGGACCGAATAGAACAAGTAACATCGCACGAAGTGTTAGGAGTCACAATTGACCAGGACCTTCGCTGGAATAGTCACATAGCTAACACCTGTAGGAAACTGTCTACGAATCTACATCTTCTGTCGAAATTAAAGCCATTTGTGGAAACTGAGGGGCGTAAAATGTTCTTTATGGCGCACTGTCTTTCAAAAATAAATTATGCTTCCACTGTTTGGTGTGGTGCAAGTGACAATCTGCTAAGAAAGCTGCAATCCTTACACAGAAGGGGCGCAAAACTAATCATCAGCAACCCTCACTTCACTACTTCGGAAAAACTTGAAGCCGCAGGCATTCTTCCCCTTCAGCAGCAATTCGGTTACAACATTTTAATGCTTATGTTCAAGGTACTAAACGAGCTTGCTCCAACTTACTTGCGTGATTTATTACGCAAAGCGCCAGAGCGATATGGTTCTCAGAGATTTCTCTTGCCCACGGCACGCATAGACCTGTATAAAACTAGCTTTGGTTTTGTAGGGCCTTCTATGTGGAACTCTCTTCCCTCGAATGTCAAATCCAGTAAAACTGCTAGTTCTTTTAAATCCTCAGTAAAGGAACACTTAAACTGTTCGCAATCGAATGGTTCTGCATAAGATTTTCTAACCTCAGTTGCTGACTAATGTACATAATTATATGTGATGTATTGACCATGTTGCCTAGTGTATTGGTTCAATGTTTTTTGTGTGTTTTATAGATATATATATATTCCTTTGCTTGTGTAATTGATTATGACTATAGCTTCTGTTCTATTTTCTCTTTGCATAATTGTTATATATATTCTATAATTTTTAACTGTTTATCGATGTCGTTTGCAGAATGCGTGTGGATGTGTAAGAATGCAAAGGACACGTTGGAAGACTATGCCTCGGCCTAAAATGTTAATCCTTTGGGTAAATAAAATGTTCTGAGTCTGAGTCTGAGTCTGAGTCTCTCTCTCTCTCTCTCTATATATATATATATATATATATATATATATCATTACAGTCATGGCAGACAAACCAACAACGGAATCCAGGACAACAGAACTGCATTCCATAGTAGGCTGTGCACACAGTAAGCAAACAATTTTGCTTTACCTTACTAATGACATGTACTATTTTGATGCTTTGACAACCACTTTGACCTGTTGTACAAGAAATCTGATTATCTATTTTATTTATTGGATAGATTAACGTCCCCGAACACTAAAGCATATAGGGGACAAAATAAGAAGTCAAAAAATCCTAGTTCAGAGAAAACATTGCCTATACGGCTGGATTAAGTTATGATAATAGAAGTTATATATGGACTGTCTGGCACACGGAGGTGTGGAATCATATCAAACTCGCTCGACATAGATGTTGAGCCGGCCGATCAAGGGCCACTAGGTGAAGGGCCAGGAAGGGTGGATCAGGTAACAATCTGAAAGGCTAACCTAAACACGTTGGCATGATAAAAATCTATAAGAAAGTTACTAAAACATGATAGGTAGTCACACTATGGTTAAAATTTCAGGGCCGATATAAAATAGCTAAAAGGACGACGTACACACACAGGGGTTAAAACTAATAGATCAGCCAGCATTGGCCGGCCTTCAATTAAATACATAGCCGTGTGTAGCGGCATAATTCAGATACAACATAATGAAATGTAAAACAAACTAAATGGTTATGGCCGAGGCCGCACCCGTAGTGAAACGATAATCATAAAATTAAATATAAAAGTCAGCATCATGGCTATCACCCCCCGCCTCGGCAACATCCCTGGTGTGGCAAGGCAACTTGGCCATGAGAGCCGCCAGGGGAAGGCCATCGGAAAGACAGGGGGGGGCACCAGACGGTAACATTGTACCAAAAGCACCATGGCTATCGGTGGTAAAAATAAAAGACTATGTACAGCAGTGAAGCTATCAGAGAAGCCGAACCGGCCAGCAGTGAAGCTATCACCGGTAAAATAAAGGATAAAAATATGTACAGCAACGGAGGCTATTCCGTTAACAACATAAAATGTTATGTAAAATTAAGTCAGCATCAGTGGCTATCACCCCCGATATAGAAGCACCCCTAGGCTAGGCAACACGGCCATAGGCGCCATCAGGGGAAGGCCATCGGAAATCGGGGGGGAACCAACGGTAACGTGACCATACTGTAGCAGCTTAGGCTATCAGTAATAAAAATAAAAACCGCAAGGATAAACTATCTTATACATTAAAACCATGCTTTACCTTACTAATGACATGTACTATTTTGATGCTTTGACAACCACTTTGACCTGTTGTACAAGAAATCTGATTATCTATTTTATTTATTGGATAGATTAACGTCCCCGGACACTAAAGCATATAGGGGACAAAATAAGAAGTCAAAAAATCCTAGTTCAGAGAAAACATTGCCTATACGGCTGGATTAAGTTATGATAATAGAAGTTATATATGGACTGTCTGGCACACGGAGGTGTGGAATCATATCGAACTCGCTCGACATAGATGTTGAGCCGGCCGATCAAGGGCCACTAGGTGAAGGGCCAGGAAGGGTGGATCAGGTAACAATCTGAAAGGCTAACCTAAACACGTTGGCATGATAAAAATCTATAAGAAAGTTACTAAAACATGATAGGTAGTCGTACTATGGTTAAAATTTCAGGGCCGATATAAAATAGCTAAAAGGACGACGTACACACATAGGGGTTAAAACTAATAGATCAGCCAGCATTGGCCGGCCTTCAATTAAATACATAGCCGTGTGTAGCGGCATAATTCAGATACAACATAATGAAATGTAAAACAAACTAAATGGTTATGGCCGAGGCCGCACCCGTAGTGAAACGATAATCATAAAATTAAATATAAAAGTCAGCATCATGGCTATCACCCCCCCGCCTCGGCAACATCCCTGGTGTGGCAAGGCAACTTGGCCATGAGAGCCGCCAGGGGAAGGCCATCGGAAAGACAGGGGGGGGGGGGGGGGGGCACCAGACGGTAACATTGTACCAAAAGCACCATGGCTATCGGTGGTAAAAATAAAAGACTATGTACAGCAGTGAAGCTATCAGAGAAGCCGAACCGGCCAGCAGTGAAGCTATCACCGGTAAAATAAAGGATAAAAATATGTACAGCAACGGAGGCTATTCCGTTAACAACATAAAATGTTATGTAAAATTAAGTCAGCATCAGTGGCTATCACCCCCGATATAGCAGCACCCCTAGGCTAGGCAACACGGCCATAGGCGCCATCAGGGGAAGGCCATCGGAAATCGGGGGGAACCAACGGTAACGTGACCATACTGTAGCAGCTTAGGCTATCAGTAATAAAAATAAAAACCGCAAGGATAAACTATCTTATACATTAAAACCATCCAATCAAACAATAAAAGACCGCCAAGGGGCAGCTAAGGTTATAACAGTGAGGACACCTCTGAACTAAGGACGAGCCCGGCGGTTTCCAAAAGAAAGCCTACGCCCCTGACGGACAGACGGACTGATTATCATTATTGTCTTTCCTTATGTGTAGAAAACGTCTACGTTGCTTTTGATAAGCACCTGGAAAGAATACGCAGCATGGGGGAGAAGTCGCGCAATCAGGTCATCAGCTCCGTCCTGCAGAGCTTCAAAGCAGTGGCACCGGCAGGACGGGGCGATTTCAACATCGTATTCCGTGTAAGTATTCATAAACATTAAAATCTATTTGTTGTCATGTCATATGGTATTGTCATAAAAATTTCCAACATTTTTGTCTGTTGACATCTAACCCCTGTGTAATTGTTTGCTTTCAGGACGACAAACCCCCAATGGATGCACCCCAAGTCTGGGAGGAGAGGTTTGTGGTGCCGCTCACCACCAAAGGCCAGGCAAATCCCCAAACGGCATCCAACTCTATGAACCGATTGGACGCCGTCTTGGTAAGTACCAGTAGTTGCACCATAAGCAACAAGAGTCGTATTTGTTGTAGTAGAATATTTATAGCATGATGATTATTTGACAGACGTTCAGCAACAAAGATATAAATACCAAAAATATCTAAACCTAACTATTGTTGTGGTGCTGTGTTAAATAGCGTTTTCGATGATGATGATGATGATGATGATGATGATGATGATGATGATGATGATGATGATGATGATGATGGGCTGAGTTATTTTTCTTATCCAGACTTTCCTGGACTACCTTCAAGGTTACCAACACGTGCTCCTCCAGGACATGGGGATTAAGATGGACACCATAACAAGCATCCAAAAAAGACTACAAATAGCCAAGTAAGTTCTTGTTCCTTATCATAAATAGCTGTAGCAGGCAGGCACATCTAACACTGCCAAGCAAAATTCTAATGTGTTCAAACAGTAACAAATACCAGTACATGTACTTAGAAGAACATCAGTGACTATTTCAAAGAAATGGTTATTATTTTTTCCATTGAGCTTTCACAATCTATGGTCCCTTATTATGGATAAATTCTGGGTCACCTAACCCTAACGGACAATCACAATCTACCTAAGTAAGTGCCAATCTCTCATTTGGATTTTACTTGCACAACTACAGAATGTGTCTGAGAATTTCAAACATTATTGTCATAAAATGTACAAATGTCAATTTATAAAATTTCAGGGCACCTCTTCTCAAACTCAAGAAGAAAAGGATAGAACTCAAAGAAAAGGTGGCCGGTAGGTTCTTTTGGTTCATTTCTATAATTCAGGTGAACAATGGTTGCTACATTATTCAAACAAATTATAATTATGATTATGATGATAATAATCATTAGAATCATTTTTCATAGGAATACAACAGTGCAATAAACAAATATAGTAATAACTACAAAAATAAGTACATTGGTCATAATGATGGAAGCAATAAATTCCTGTGCTCTTGTTTAAAACAAGCTGAACTTTTGGCGTTTTTGTCCACAGACATCCGTTTTGAGGAGGCCCATCCCCTGGGCAAGTACAGGCGAGCGTTTGATGATGCTTTCCTCCAGAATGCCACCAACTGGTTCCTCAATGCGAGGAACCAGTTGATGTGCATTGTGAGCACATCAAACGTCTCCCGCCCAGGGGAGATTGCATGACCCTGGGTGAGGTGCTGGGGGCCCGTGCCACCCAGGGCAAGATGATCATCCGTGTAAGTAATGTCATTTCTTGGGTTATACATCCTTGTTTGCAATATATAGTTGTAATATTAACATTCATTATAGTTTTTTTCTTTCATGTACATGTCTATATGTGTGCAGGTTAAACACCACAAGACCAGTGCGGCTGGTGCCAGGGAACTCATCCTCCACCATGAGGATTGGGTGCGCCTGCAACGGTAAGTAATATTAATATGGTTGTGTCATGAAACCCTCCTGTTATGGTTACATGGATCTGGAGCAAATGTTGCTTAGGGATGGACAGTGATTGAGGCAATGAACACAGAACTGATTAGGTATGAAACGTTTCAAACACTTTGATTCTTCACAAAGAAAGACTACATTGTTGTAGTCCACTGAGAATGAATACACTAACATTGTATATAGAGAAGAAAGAAGCGACATGTGAAGAATGGCCACAGTTGGTTCCCTTCAAGTCATAGATACGAACATTAAAAGTAGTTGTCTTACAGGATAGACATCGCTCCAATTTTCAACCCTAATGCATGTTTGAGCATAAGTTTGTGTGAGTGCAATGAGTTGTGGCCTTCCACAGAGTGTCTTATGGCTGTAGCCTCTTCAATCATAAGACGGTGGCAATCCAAAACATAGTTTGTGTGCTAAGGCCCACTGTAATATTCTTCGGTTGATGTTAATAACACATTACATTCCACAGCAAAGTGATCCATTTGTTGCACAAACATTATTCAGTATAGTCCAAAAAGATGCACTTTGGTCACTTGTCCACAGTTAGGGTTAGACACAATATGCATGGTGAGAGTAGTTGATTGCATAACATTGCAGCATGTGTGGCTACCATCGTGCCATTCTTTTCTGTTTTAGGTATATCACAGTGGCCCGCTTGGCCGTGTGCGGGACTGCCCCAACTCATGGTGGAGCCCCCGTGTTCATTACGAGCACGGGGAAAGCATTGACTTCCAGTCAATTTAACACCATTCATACACAAGTGACTGGAATCACCTGCACACAAATAAGGAAGGTGGTGTCACGGCAGGTAAGGGCAGTTACAGTCCAGTCAAGTCAAGTCAAGAAATCTTTATTTCACCAAAAATATGCAAACATTTTTGGTGTCACATTGCATACAAGGCAATCAAACATCAAAACGAAATTTATACATCAAGACATTTCAATACTCCTGGTAGAGTGGTTCTTGACACTCATCTACTGTTTTATATTTGAGGCCAGAACCCTAGATGAGGTAACGCGCAAAAAAACAGCGGAGTTCCTCCACCACAGCCTGGCAACACAAACCAAACATTATGCTGGGGATGTCCAAACCGACGTCAGGGTGGACGCCTTCATCCGCGTCGGGGCGGATGTGTTCCAAGGTCAGTCAGTGATTATAAGTACCTTTGATTCTGTGCTTATCAATTGTTCATAAGAACTTAAACTGGACTCTTTCAAACACGGGAAACACTAAACACAATTCATTGCGAGAAGTTGTGCTCAGCATTTTTTTGACGTACATGTGGTATACAGAGGTGCCTACCCCCAGTCTGACCATTTGTGTACTGGCTGCATGAAAAATGTGTATTTTGTGTAATGTCAGATTTCGCGCAACTCGCAACATTTGATCAAAGAATTATTGTCATGAAAACTGCCACATTCACAAAACATCAATTCATACTAATTCCAGCTCACCATTTTAATCCTCTCATGAAACAAAATAATATAGAACTCAACAAGTTATGGTCACAAATGCACACTAATATATTATTTTTGTGTTGTATTTTACTCCATACCCCTCCACCCCCTCCTCCTCCAAAGGATCTTCATATTTTCCAATAATTAATTAATATGAATTATGAATATATATAAATGCATCATTATTTTCGTATATTCTGCTAAAACTGGCAACACTTTTTGTTTTCTGAGCATACTAGAGTGTTCTGCATTTTGTTGTGTAAATACAGTGCCTTTTTATCCACTTTGTATTAATTTTAGACACCTGAGGCTGAGCCACTTTTGGGGAAAACGCGTTTTATTTTATGTGAGGGTTACCTACATTGAACAGTTGTATGAGTGCTTTAATATTGACCTATTTTAACAATTTAAATTTTTTTAATCTTCTAAAGGTTTGTACTATAATTATAATAAAAACAAAATAAAACATCCTGAACCAAAATAAAATGTTTGTCCGTAATACCTAATCTAAGTGTCGCTGAATGTCGTATGAAGAGCAATGCTGAACTCTTTGTTGCAGTGAGCATAATTAACTCCTTTTGAAGATTCGATTATTCCTCAAAAACGTTCACGGTATTCGCTTAAGAAATGTTGTGGCGCTTTTTGCTTACTTGCAACCTTATCCCGCTTTTCTTCAGACTCGCTCTCATCGTCACTCTCGTGTAAACGCTTTCGCGACACCATGTTTAGCACAATGGCGGATACAAAGTCTCGCACTACCTCTCACGCACGAGATTTCACTTTTGCGCATGCGCTCTAGGGTCAGCAAGTAAATAAAATAGCAGATCGAAACATATAAAATCAGTGTGATTTTTTTTTTTTTAACACCACGAAAATGCGTATTTTTAAGGAATTGCTCGTATTGTCGTATTTTATGTTGAAAATTCGTAAAAATACGCGCCAGCGCGTACGGTAGGCACCTCTGGGTATAATATTACTTTCTTTATAATTACAAGCATTATCTGTACAATGTTACAGATAACCACCAATAGTATAATTAACAGAGACAATACAACAATGACAGAGACTTAACTTCCACATTTTACACACAAGACACAAAGAAAACAATTGACCATGTACTTCATAGCATCATCAACATCCCTGTGTTTCATGTCTTTGCAGATGACCTTGCTAAGGCACCCCAGCAGGCACTGCCAGTCCCACCCATGGCAGACATCACTGGTAAGTCTCTAACATGTGCTGTAATGTCCACCACTTATACACCACATCATTTGTATTTATCAAACAGCAAATCATACATAGTTTATAATCAGTGAATTTCTGGCAAAATAGTAACACAATTGCAGACAGTTGCTAGCATCATCAAGATCCATGTCTTCCATCTGTTTACAGAGACCTTTCCTGTGCCTGTCCCCACTCCACAGCCAGGCCCCTCCTGGAAGGCGGACAGCACAGATGGTAAGTCTATAACATGTGCTGAAATGTCCACCACTTACTCAACAAATTATTTGTAATCATTATACACCAAATGGTAAGCAGTATAATTAATCCCTTTATTGCAAACAGTTGCTAGCATCATCAAGATCCACGTCTTCCATCTCTTTACAGAGACCTTTCCTGTGCTGCCTGTCCCCAGTCCACAGCCAGGCCCCTCCTGGAAGGAGGACAGCACAGATGGTAAGTCTGTAACATGTGCTGAAATGTCCACCACTTACTCAACAAATTATTTGTAATCATTATACACCAAATGGTAAGCAGTATAATTAATCCCTTTATTGCTAAAGGGGTCAACCATTGCAGACAGTTGCTAGCATCATCAAGATCCACGTCTTCCATTTGTTTACAGAGACCTTTCCTGTGCCTGTCCCCACTCCACAGCCAGGCCCCTCCTGGAAGGCGGACAGCACAGATGGTAAGTCTATAACAAGTGCTCAAATGTCCACCACTTATTCAACAAATAATTTGTAATCATTATGTAGCGGAGTGGAGGGTAGGTGGTAGAAGTAGGAAGAAGAGCGGAGCGCTCTAGAGGAGGCTGGTAGTAGGAGTACAGAAGAAGAAGACTCTCCTTTCCTTTTCTTTCACACTCGCACACCAATCGAAGATGTGGTTCTATTTCCAGCATTTATTTCTGAGTGAATAATTTTGAGCCACGGAACAGACAGTCATTTACAGTAGTATGTACATTCTGTGTCGGCCCGTGTCTGCCGTCTCACTGCCCCTCCAACTGGGGGGGGTCAGTCGGTTTTTATCATACAGCGCCAGCCTTAGCGGAGACGCACATGCGCGAGCCACTCGCGGAGCCTTAAGTAAGTGCCTGTGGGCCAAGTTTGTGTTATTTTCAATTTACAAATCCCGCTCGCCTTTGGCCTAATACAAATCAAAACATAACATAATACACATCACCAGAAAGGGCATAAAACAAGCTTCCCAAATATGTACATGAATTATTCATACAAGGTACAGATAAATAATAAACTTCGAAAATACGCGACTCAAAGTACGACCTTAAGCACACAAGTTCACAAAAAGATACAAATGATACATTTAAGACATACCAAAAACCCATACGTATTACATGCTCTAAAAGCTTAATGTCCAATCTGGCTAACTATATACAAATAAAATGCATGACTTATCTGTAACTCTTACAAATCATGAATCTCTATGTACACACTAACACAAGCTACAAACACAGTGTTATCGCAGGTTACATCACTGGGACTAGCGATCTCGGCCTTAACTACTCTAATATAAACTAAATTCATACAACATTCCATAAGAATAATATCTAAGGCTAGCTACATAATAATTATTTGATGGACAGAAATAAAAGGGGGCTAGTGTACGGCTCTGACAAGGTGTCGCATTTGGCGGTAAGTTTAAACAAAGGCTGTGCGTGTAGCAGACGACGCGTCGGCTAAACACGTTACACGAAAACGGTCAAGATAGCATACTACATGACTAGTAAGGTTTAGGGATAGAAATACCGCACCAGTAGCGAACAGCAGTCGGCTACATTCGCACCGGCTTTTTAACCACTCAGCGTCCGCGCTGAGAAACTGTACTCAAGAGCAGATGTGCTGCTACTTGAATAGCATCACTGGGCCAAGGCATTAACTTGCCCGTGGAAACCATCCGACATCTTAAGTCAGGATAACAACAACAATCCCTATGACTCGTCCTTTACGACACGAATCTGACCTAACCAGAAAACGTTAAAATATGAACTTGGCATCGCCTAATGGGATGACTGACTATGTATTTGACAGGGAGTCCAGTATCTCAAAAAGGTCCATATTTAACATCATAACAAAATGCGAATCATGTACAGCTTACCTGCCTTTTTCCCGTTGATCCTTTGCGTCAGCAACTGAAGATGTTGGGCATACTCGAGTATGCTTTCAGTTGGTCCTTGCCGCCTGTTGTGGAAGGAAGTCAGGAGGGTTGACGTGCCCCGTTGGTCGCTAAACGCCGCAGTCAGGACTTCCATGATGCCGTCTGCCGTAACAGCGGTGTCTGCTCTCCGCAGAACTTCCTGTCGGGCACACCCCGTCAGTGCTTGCAGCAGCCACTCCACCGCCGCGCCAGTGTCTAGGTGACAGTTCTTCAGGATTCGGGTGGCCTCCATTTGAAAATCTTCGAAGTCCTGCCCGTCCTCACCCGAAAAAGAAGGTAGCTTGGGAGGCGGCATCACGTAGAGGCGTGGCGTGAGGGCTGGTGGGCCGTTGACGTCTTGGACGCCGCTCACTCGGTCACTCGATGGTCCGCTGCCGTCCACCTGGGAGGGAGGTTGACTGTTGTTAGCTGTGGCCACAGCAACCGACGGTCCAGTGCTAGCTGGGAGTTGCACACTGCTGTCCTGCTCCGCCATCCTTGTTTGGCTTCTGGTTAAAATTCTTGAGGTCGCCGTTGTTAGTCTTGGTCTGGGTCTTTCAATGACTGCTGCTCCGTGTTAGCTGGGATCCTGCTCGCAGCGCCAGATCGATGTAGCGGAGTGGAGGGTAGGTGGTAGAAGTAGGAAGAAGAGCGGAGCGCTCTAGAGGAGGCTGGTAGTAGGAGTACAGAAGAAGAAGACTCTCTTTTCCTTTTCTTTCACACTCGCACACCAATCGAAGATGTGGTTCTATTTCCAGCATTTATTTCTGAGTGAATAATTTTGAGCCACGGAACAGACAGTCATTTACAGTAGTATGTACATTCTGTGTCGGCCCGTGTCTGCCGTCTCACTGCCCCTCCAACTGGGGGGGTCAGTCGGTTTTTATCATACAGCGCCAGCCTTAGCGGAGACGCACATGCGCGAGCCACTCGCGGAGCCTTAAGTAAGTGCCTGTGGGCCAAGTTTGTGTTATTTTCAATTTACAAATCCCGCTCGCCTTTGGCCTAATACAAATCAAAACATAACATAATACACATCACCAGAAAGGGCATAAAACAAGCTTCCCAAATATGTACATGAATTATTCATACAAGGTACAGATAAATAATAAACTTCGAAAATACGCGACTCAAAGTACGACCTTAAGCACACAAGTTCACAAAAAGATACAAATGATACATTTAAGACATACCAAAAACCCATACGTATTACATGCTCTAAAAGCTTAATGTCCAATCTGGCTAACTATATACAAATAAAATGCATGACTTATCTGTAACTCTTACAAATCATGAATCTCTATGTACACACTAACACAAGCTACAAACACAGTGTTATCGCAGGTTACATCACTGGGACTAGCGATCTCGGCCTTAACTACTCTAATATAAACTAAATTCATACAACATTCCATAAGAATAATATCTAAGGCTAGCTACATAATAATTATTTGATGGACAGAAATAAAAGGGGGCTAGTGTACGGCTCTGACAAGGTGTCGCATTTGGCGGTAAGTTTAAACAAAGGCTGTGCGTGTAGCAGACGACGCGTCGGCTAAACACGTTACACGAAAACGGTCAAGATAGCATACTACATGACTAGTAAGGTTTAGGGATAGAAATACCGCACCAGTAGCGAACAGCAGTCGGCTACAATTATAAACCAAATGGTAAGCAGTATAATTAATCCCTTTATTGCTAAAGGGGTCAACCATTGCAGACAGTTGCTAGCATCATCAAGATCCACGTTTTCTATCTATTTACAGACACCATGCCAGCCCCACCCAGGAAACAAAAGAAAGGCCAGATGCATTTCTTCCAGCGAGGAAGAACAGGACAGAACCGGTAAGTCTATAACATGTGCTATAATGTCCACCACTTATTCACCATATAATTTCTCATCATAATACCAAAAATCCTACCGAGTATAATAAGTGAAATTTTTGCACAAGGGGTACACAATTGCAGAGAGTGGCTAGCATCATCAAGATCCACGTTTTCAATCTATTTACAGATACTGTGGCAGCCCCACAACATAAAAAACAAAAGCCTGGCCGTTCTTCAAGCCAGGATGAAGACATAACCGGTAAGTCTAGAACATGTCCTATAACGTCCACTACTTATTCACCACGTAATTTTTATTCATCATGCAGGAAATCATACAGAGCATTTAATAAGTGCATTTATTGCAAAATGGATAAACCATTGCAGAGAGTTGCTAGCATCATCAAGATCCATGTTTTCCCTCTATTTACAGATTCTAGGGAAGCCACCTCACCGGCAGCGGATGACACTGACAGTAAGTCAATAACAATTTCATCTTATTCCACAAACTAACATTAAGAGACCTTCAACCTCTTGTTTCAACCTCTTGTTCAAAGCATACTTAAAGACCTGGTAAAATAAGATGATTTACTTCCTTTTCAGTTGATTTTACTCCAGTGAAGAATTACCACAGTTGCTCCCCTTCAAGTCATAGTTATAAAGGTGACGTCACCAAATACGGAGTTGCGTCCCCTATTTTTGTTCCTTGCTCTAACTTTATTACAGTGCATGCCAATTGTTAGTATCATTTTGGTGTTGTGACATGCCGTTTGCCTCTTTGTAACTTATAATAGTATCAAATATACCTTGTCACCTTTCAGAAATAGTGCCCATGATCCTCCTGACCGAAGAAGACGTAGCCACATTCGAACATTATGAGAGAGAGACCTCCCCGTTGAAGGAAAAAGAAGTAAGTCACATTGATGTTTACAGCCGTAGAAGCTATGTCTATAATATAGGTGGTATTCTTTGGGTTATACTTGTTTAACCTATTCACTCCTTCCTTGTTATTATTCATTACATTGCCATCTTTCAATGCTCCAAACATTATTGGGGTTATGCCTGTCTCATTATATTATACCACTGTGCATATGAAGGCACTCATACAGACATTCATACAGAACTGTTTAAAAATTACTTCAAATCAATATTCAGTGTCATAAGCAAACAACATATTCTGTTTCAGATACCCAAAGGATTTAGGCTGAAGTGGGATAGGGGGGGAGCACAAAATTATTCATAAGTATTTTGGGAAGTACAGGGGGGAGAAGGGGGTGGGGAGTATTACGAAATCAGAAATTCGTGAAATCATGAACTTTTTTCCGGAAGCCAAACAGGGCCTTTCCAAAAAAACAGTGGATCAAATAAGAGACAAAATCAGGGGGTGGAGCAAATCAGAGTAAATTTTGGTGGGGGGGAGGGGGGGGGGAGATGTTAGTTTAGGGTTAGGGCCCACTTCAGCCACAGGTTACCCTCCTCATCCCTGACTGCCTGAGGGGGACAGCTTTTTAAGTTTTATTCTTTTCCTTATTTTCTTCTTTATAATCTATTTACATTTTTTATGATTTTTTAATGTTTGTTTAGGTGTGTGCATGTGTTCAAATGTTTGCGTGTGTGTGTGAGTGATGTAGTACATTGGTATGTATGTGTATGGGTGTGTGCGTGTGTATATATATACATAAAGGGCAGTGGGAGGGGATTATTAATTATAAACACTTTGTACATATATTTTCAAATATAAACCATGTGTGTGCATGTGTTCAAACGTTTGTGTGTGTTACTCATGTAGTATATTTCTAGGTATGTGTGTGTGCGTGTGTATATATATTATATAGATGTGCAGTGGGAGGGGATTAATATTATAAACAATGTTGTACATATATCTTGATCTATGAACCATATGTGCGCATGTGTTCAAATGTTTGTTTGTGTTAGTGATGTAGTATATTTCTAGGTGTATGTATGTGTGTGTGCGTATATATATATTTTTAAAAGGTCAGTGGGAGGGGATTAATAATTATGAACATTTTGTACATATATGTTGAACTATAAAGCAGGTGTGCGCATGTGTTGAATTGTTTGTGTGTGTGAATGATGTAGTATATATATCTAGGTATGTGTGTGTGCGGGTGTATATATATTATATAAAGGGCAGTGGGAGGGGATTAATAATTCTGTAAATTGTGTATGTACATATATGTTGAACTCTAAAAAAAAAAAAATCAAAAACAAATTAAAAAAACAAAAAAAAAAAAAAACAGCCCTAGATCAGCAGATGAAGCTAAAACTACTAACCCAATCGGGCAGGATTGTCAGCTATGTTAAATGCCGGCCAACGAAGTGTAGTGGCCCTGAGCCGTCAGGCAGTCCTGTTTTTGCATTTATAAAGACTTTTTGTGGAGGGTTATGTCGACACGATCTTACCTATGAACAACAGTATGAATCTGTTTAATAAAGCTATCTTTTAATTTTTTTTCCTTATTGGGTGTGTGCTCAGTACACATATGATATATATTCATGTTCAAACAGAATGACACCTTTGAGAATCTCTTATTCATTCTGACATTTGATAGGGCAGTTTATATTTTGTATGTCTCTCTCTCTCTCTCTCTCTCTCTCTCTCTCTCTCTCTCTCTCTCTCTCTCTCTCTCTCTGTCTGTCTCTCTGTCTCTTATGCATCTCGGGCAGGTTTAGACATAACGATTCATTATGTGCTTATCAAGAGTAACAATAGACAACAGATAACAGATTTGAGCAGAATATATTTTTTTGTGCTGTGTAGGAATGTAATAAAGGCTGCTCCAGTCCAAGCATCATCTACAACACCAGCTGAAGCAACTACATCTGTCGTGTCCACAGTAGCTACTACAGCAGAAGAACTGGAGAAGTCGGCATCGCTGCCATCACCAGCCCCTGCAGAAATAACGCCGTCTTCTGAAGTGGATTGTAATATGGTAAGTCTGTTAACAACTTTATCCACTTTGTTCGGCTCGTAACAACACTTTTACACAACAGAGCCCACCATATTTGATACGTAAATGAAGCTAAGTATCCGAACTTCTCATTGGTTCTTATTTTTAGGCCATCCAATTAAATATCTTAAAGCACTTTGAGTTTGAAACGAGCAACCTCGCAGCAGACGCGCTGACATTTTGTTTCGGAGCGGCATTCAGCGCTCGGATAGAAGAATATTCAAAAGCTGTTTTCTCGAATCTTTCGCATAAACATGCATCAAAAACAACACAGATGTAAAGATAAAGCTTTCAATTTTTATTTGAATACAGCCACTGTTCGTTTTGATGCAGTTTTACATTAATAATAAGTGTTGAAAGTGAAGTCAAAACTGAGTCAAAACTGCCGAGCGGACAAGAGCCAATGAAGGGCTTGGAGTACCTACTATAACCGGTGCCGTTGTCTTTGGTCTCCCTGTTAAATATGAAGCCTGCTGGAACTCGGAAGCCCCATCTTAATCAACGGAAAAGCTCTAAAGTAGTCATTATAATGAATGTACATCTTGCCCATTCATTTTGACACATTTATGTATTAAGGTATACCAGGAACAGTCCTTAAGACCAAGAGGTCCACCCTTTTATAATAATAATAATAATAATAATAATAATAATAATAATAATAATAATAATAATAATAATAATAATAATAGTGGATTCAAAAAAAGCGCCTTTCTAAAAAATCAGACACAAAGCACGGCGCCCATTAACCAACCCAGTAAAAGTATTTTACAGTCACTGATTACAATTACAATAAAGTGTTGATAAAACATGCGTGCACTTAAACTGACGGGGCGTTTAACTAAACTGACCTTACAGTGAAAGTAAACAACTGAACAAAAACAGAATACACAACCATTCACATAGTGTTGGTGAAATTCAGGGTCCATTCACCAACCGAGTAAAGGGAGATGCATGCCATTTTGTATGAACAACATTGTCAGATGTAAATATGTAAATAAATAAATAAACAATAGTAGTTTATGGTTACTGACCACAATGTCCATATAGTGTTTGTAAGAAACTGTGTTAAGCTAACACGGCCACATTTGTCAGTCATTAATTTGACAGTCATTGTGTTGTCTTCTTAATATGTCAACAGTTACTGTGCAACACACACAAATATCCTTGTGCAAATGGGGACAATAAAGATTCGTTATTCATTACTTATGGATTTTTTTTTTGTCTTTTTTAGAATGTTCTGGAAATTCGGAGGTTACCAAGTCGCCTGGAAAGCAATCAAAAAGTAAGTATATTTAACATTTGAATCCAGAAAGTTCTTTATTATTTAGTATTTCTGACTTTTACATTTATGTATATTATTATGATAGTGTTACTTTGTACATAAGTGTCCATACTTGCATGAACTTGAAACTGATTATGGTCACTGACCACAATCTCCGCATAGTGTTGGTAACTGCATTAAGCTAACACTGCCACATAGTGACAGTTAACTACTGTACAAAAACGGCATACACATGCCGAGATCTAAATGTTGGTGAATGTACCGGATGTGATCTTTAGCTGACTTAACGATGGAAAATTCTGCATTTAACAAATATCTAAAAATAAAATACGAAATTGAAAAATATATTTCAGCTTGAAGGTTAGAAATTAACAAATTACAGAAGCCTGGGAACAAAGGATAGTGTTTGACCTCTTCTCCCAATTTCCATCTGTCTTTGTCTGGATCTCTTCCAACTCCTCCATCTTCTCCTAGGTCTCACCTGTCATCTCTTTCTCTTCCTCCTTATCCAGCTGTTTGTTCTCCCAGTTCCTCATCTCCTTTTCCTCCACCTCCTGTTTTCTCTTCTCCACCTGCTTCTGTTTCCGTTTCCTCTCCATTTTTTTCTTCTCCTGCTACTCCACCACTGCTTCAGAGCTCTAACTTCCCTTCTCCCCCCCCCCCCCCCCCCCCCCCCCCTCCCGCCATCAGTTTCTTTTCCATCCGTTTATTTTTCCTCTCGCTTGCCGTTTGCATCTTTACCCCTTCCAGTTTTTTCTCTGTCACAGGTTTCTTTTGCTGCTGGTGCTGCTGACTACATTCCTCCTCTTGCTTTTGCAGACCATCCTTCTCCTGCTGCCGACCTTCCTCCTTCGCCTGCTGCCGACCTTCCTCCTTTTCCTGCTGCCGACATTCCTCCTGCTGCCGACCTTCCTCCTACGCCTGCTGCCGACCTTCCTCCTGCTGCCGACATTCCTCCTTCTCCTGCTGCCGTCCTTCCTCCTTTTCCTGCTGCCGACCTTCCTCCTGCTGCCGACCTCACCTTCTTCATAATGCCTGGGAGGAGGGGGGGGTCAGAAAGGGTCAAGGACATCGTACTCGATTCATACGGGTACTCCTACAATTTACAGGTTGGTACAACTTAAGATGGTGTACATAAGTTATTTACATTTACAGCTTAAAATAATTTGAATAAATCACAAAATTCTCATTTTCTGTCACTTTTTTGTGGTCTTTATTTTTTTTAATTCTTTTTTTCCTATCCATTTGTTCTTTGCTATATGATTTCATTATCTGCTGGCAGCGCAATGGCAAAGTCATCTCCTCCTGGCAATGCAGCGTCAGGAGGGCCACCCGCCCTTGCTCAGCCTGTGTCCGGCAGGTGGGCTATGGTGGGCATTCACAGAATGTGAGCCCATCCTTGGACAAGCCACCGGGCGGGCAATAAAGAAGAAGGTAATTTTTATGTTATTTTTTACCTATTGGCTTATTAGCCCCATTGGAGCATAAGCATTTAATAGATTTACTGAACACGCCTGAATACTGATATAAATAACACATTTTTGCCTATTAAAACAAAATTAAAACGGATTCCACTGTATACATGCCAAAAATATTGTAAAATGTGTACTGTTTTGCTTCAGGTGAAGCAGGTCAGCGTGGCAGAGGTTTATAAACCTGCTGGCAGGATTGCCGAGGAGGCCCTGAGGGAGCATGCAGACCGCACCCTCCCTCCTGCCAGCCGCCCAGCCTTGGTGAATTTGCAGCGGATGGCCAACCAGGCCAGAGAGAGGAGTCTCCACTGATGTAAGCAAAATAATACTTTCAATTAACAATATCCTAAAGAGCGATTCTTTATCCTCACTGACTTTTTCTGAACCATACATTTTAATAACTGCTACACTTGAATGAAATACACTGTTGACTAAATTGAGTTTGAAATTTTGTAGCTTTTTTTTTTTTTTAACTATTGTATTTATTTATTTATTTGATAGTCTCCTAAATTTTACCGCTAATTTTTCAGTTGCTGCATGAGGAAATCCCGGAAGGTTTCCTCCTGGCAGACCTACACTATGATGACGTCAGGCACCTCATCTTTGCCACTCCCGGCCAACTGGAACAGCTCGCAGAGGCCAGAACATGGTATCTGGACGGTACCTTCAAGGTGAGCGTAACCATCGGACCTGTTTACTTACCCAAAATTCTAATTTCTACGTCCTTTTCAAAATCCTGTTTTGGTTATTCACTTCTCTTTAAAAATTGCCCCTTTATTTAGTTATACTGACAGCTAACAATACAACTTCTACTAGTTCTTTAATTTCTATACTCTACTAAGATTTTTGATATCACTAGTTTACTTTTTTTCCAATGCTACATGACTAAGTGCGTATAGATATGCAAAAAATAAATTAACATATTGTAATAGTTCAATGGTCCACTGTAAAAGTTGTTCTGATTGTTTTTGATACATTTTTGTTCAGATTTTTACCATTAGAGAAATTGATTTTAACTTTTGAAATTTACTAAATACTTGTAATGCAAAACTGACAGTGCAGTGAGGCAAGACATGTGTATAGAAGAAGCTAAAATGTTGATTTTGTAAATAGTCCTTTTAATGCTGTGTTACGTGATTCAATTGAGATTGTAAGAAAATGTTTCCCCAACTAAATATACCATTTTTTTCAGGTGGTGAGGCAGCATCCATTTGTGCAGCTGCTCTCCATCCACGCTTTTGTCGGAGATGGAGAAAAGCAGCTGCCTAAGGTGTTTGCGCTGATGTCCAGGCGGAAGATGGAGGACTACGCCTCCGTCTTGAGAGCCGTCCTGGCCAACATCCCTGGCAGAGCAGCAGTTAGGGAGGTGGTGGCGGACTTTGAGCGAGCCGTCTGGGGGGCAGTGCAGCAGGTGCTGCGTGGGGTCATCTTGAGAGGCTGTTTTTTCCATTGGTCCCAGGCACTGTGGAGGAGGCTCCAGGACCTTGGGCTCAAAGTAAGTACATTCACAATGTTTACTTTGACATTTAAGGGTATACTTTTACAACAATAAGTGTGAAGAAATAATTTGAAATGCTGTCAACATTGTGTCATTATGCTTTGCTTCTTGTTTCTTCTGCTCAACACCTGGGGCCAGTTTTTTTGTTAAGTTAAGCAAAGTTGAACTTTGGCTCAGTGAAACTGAGCGTTTTTAGAGTCACGTTTTCAAGCAGTTTAATTTGGGGTCACGGACTCACTGAGCATGCGCAGCGGAAATGCTGTAAAGTAAACAACATTCCAATACAGCACTATTGTTGTCTGTCTCCTTTTCTGTCTATTCTTGCTCATCACTTGCTCGTTGAGTTTGCTAACATTATTGATGGATACAGCACTATTGTTGTCTGTCTCCTTTTCTGTCTATTCTTGCTCATCACTTGCTCGTTGAGTTTGCTTACATGATTTTCTTTATTTTGTTTCAGGTGTTGTTTAGCACTTCCAAGGATTTTTACTTCCTTGTGAAAAGGGTTCTGGCACTGCTCTTTCTCCCCAATGCTGCAATACAGGCTGCCTTCTCTGCTCTCCGAGGTTGGTGAAGATGATGAGGAAGTGGGGGAGTTCTTTGCCTATGTGCAGTCTGCGTGGCTCTCATCGCAGACCTTCTCAGTCTCATCATGGTGCGTGTACCGGTGCCACACCTGAACCAACAACGATGTTAAGGGTTGGCATTGGCACCTCAACACCTCAACCCTCCCCCCCCCCTCTATTATCTTGTCACCATCCTCTATGAGGACGCAAGCGGCCTGGACCTTGCTTTGGCAATGGTGAGAGAGGGCACCCTCAGGAGGAATGTGAAAGAGAGAAAGTATGTGGAGTTGTGGGATGCCCTAGACAAGGGAGAAATGACGGTGCCAGAGTTTCTCCTGGCTGTTGCCAAGACTAGGGCATAATGAGAGAGAGAGAGAGTGAGACTAGGGCGTATTTGTTTACATTTTGCTGTTTTTTCATGACTATTTTTCACACTGCTTTTTTTTTAAATTTTAAAGTAATCTATTTTACGTTTTGTATGTTGCTTTTTATGCATGCTATTTTGTTTAGAACAAAAATCCAGTGATGTTTGTTACTGTGATAATTGTATATTAATTTTTATTCTTTGGAATTCGGTATGCACTAGTGTACTCATGTAGACATCTAGTTTGTATTTTGTGGACTTGAATACACACTAGTGAACACACATCCAGTGATTTCAGTTGCTGTGATAATTGTATATTATATCTTGCTTTTATTCTTTGGACTTTGGTACACATTAGTGTACTCATTTATACATTTATTTTTTATTTTGTTGACTTGGATACACACTAGTGTACTCATGTACTAATCTATTCTTCATTGTTGTTAGGACTTAAAAACACACTACTTCTGTACACACTAGTGTACTCATGTATTAATCTATTCTTCATTGTTAGGACTTAAATACACACTACTTCTGTATATGTACATCTAGTTTGTATTTTGTGGACCTTATAGCTATTTTTTTTTAGAAAACGAATCCAACGATATTAGTTGCTGTGATAATTGTATATATCTAGTTTTTATTCTTTGGACTTAGGTACACACTAGTGTACTAATGTAAACAATTTGTGGATTTTGGTACACACTAGTACTGTATACCTATGTATACATAGTTTTTATTTTGTGGACTTTGGTGCACAGTAGTGACTATTATACTCATACCTTTTAAATGTATTGCATGCTTTATAATTATGCTTTGTATGAATGGGATATATGTTGAATCATTTTGGGGGTAATTAAATCTGTTGAAGTAATTTAGTTAACTATGAATGTTGTGTTTTGAACTTCCTACACTAGTGTAGTATAATCTTTATTACTCCATGTGGTTGTTATGCTTTGTAAGAATGGGATAAGCAAGTGTGATCATTTCTTCAGAATTAACTTATTTCATTACCTTTTTATGTGAAATAATAAAATGTCTGGGCTTTTAACAATTGTGTAGTATTTTAGTCTGTTGGTGTGAATGTGATGTTTCATTTCATTTTAATTTATTGTTTAAGAACAGAAGGAGATACTTGTTCTAAAAACACGTAAAAAAATCCCAGTTCAATAATGTTCAGCTCGCCAAAAATTTCATGTTCCAATTAAATTGTTCTGTTTCCAGTAATGTTTATCCTTATCCTTATCATGGTCTTTCTTTTCCTAGTGTATTTGTATCATGTTGCAAATAACATGTTTTGTTTAGTTACATGTTTGAGTTAAAAAAAAAATTGCCTATCAATGATAACACATAATTATTAATTAAGTTCAAGTTCAACAAGTTTATTGCCATCACCATGCAATACAATAAGAATTACACAGTTAGGAATAATTTTGGACAACGTTAAAAACAGATTACAAGAACATGTGCACATCATTCACCATTCACCATGCATTCGTACTTGCAGCTAATATATTTTAATATTACGTTTTATATTTATATTAGCTTAATTAATTAAAAGATAGATATATTTATTTTAAAACAAGTTTTTATTGCACATGAATGAAGAGATGAAATTAAACAAAAGTACCACTCTATTCCTATTATATATTAATTAAAATAGGTAGGCAGTTAGGTAAAGGAAAATGGCAGAACTATTTTTCTTTGCATATTAATTTTGCCTCTAAAACCTTTATTCCTTCTTTCTGTTATAGATAGATAGATAGATAGATAGATAGATAGATAGATAGACAGACAGACAGACAGACAGACAGACAGACAGACAGACAGACAGATAGATAGATAGATAGATAGATAGATAGATAGATAGATAGATAGATAGATTTTAAAACATGTTTTTATTGCACATGAAGAGAGGAAATAAAACAGAAGTAAAATAGGTAGACTAAGTAGTTAGGTAAAGGAAAATGGCAGAACTTTATTTTTTATTTTAATTTGGCTCTAAAACCTTTATTCCTTCTTTCTGTTACTTAAATTTAAACTCTCTAGACACTCTCTGGTCTTTAGGCTGGGTTAGTTTCATTTAACATCTCTGTGTGAAAAACATTGTGTAATTGGACCTGGTTTGTTGGACAAAGGTAAGAAAAGAAGGCAAAAAGACTGGGAAAGAGTAACAATGAGAATGTTAACTAAGAAATTGTTAGCTTAATTAATTATTTGCTTCTTTAATTAATAGTTTTTATGCTTTTTTATGACTGATATAAGTAAAATAACTAGATAGATAGATCTAAATCTAGATTTAAATAAATTATTCTTTATAATTGATATACATTTCTAAATGGTACACTATTCTTTTTTATGAACTCGATTCACTTTCTTGAATATATATATGCTTAGACTGTTTTGTTTAGTACAGTCCTTGGGTCTTACTGATGAAAGTTTAAGTAAACCGAAAATTTTAACGCCTACTACCCAGGTGGTGTTGTTGGTTTTATTATCATAGATAGCTAGATAGATAGATAGATAGAGTATAGATAGATAGATAAATAGAAAAGGACTGAGAAAGAGTAACAATGGTAAAGGAAAATAGTAGAATCCAACCCTTAACCATTAGGTAAAGGAAAATGATAGAATCCAACTCTTAAACATTAGGTAAAGGAAAATAGTAGAATCCAACCCGTTCCCTTAACACTATAAATTACTAATAGGCCTAAATGACAATGTCACAGTGGTTGCGCGCGAATTTCTGAGAGAGAGGTGTAACCGAATTGTCAGACGCTCGTGCGGAGCCACTGAGATATCGAGGATCCAAAGATGTAGGCGAATCGACTGAAAACGAGGTGAGGGCAATAATCTGTAGGCGAGTCGTCATACATTCGGCAACGTTAGGCGGCTTGACTTAATGTTCAGGCGAGTTGACTGAGGCGAATTGACAGGCGTGTCGTCCAGTGATGTTGCTAGAAATTTTCAGCATAGGCCATTTGGCCGATTCAGTCACAAACCTTTAGGACATTTTGAAAATCTTTCGCCCATCATTTTTACTTCTTTCCAACACCAAACGAGAGGCCACTGATAAGATTCGGTTTCTTTTTCTGCGGCATTTCGAAAACGAAACGTTTTATTGCCGGAAGCACGCCGTTGGCAATAAGGGGAGTTACTCTAACTCTCTCTGCTCATGCATGTGTCGTCTGCTTGGCGCTTCCGATATGCGATGTTCGACAATAACTGTCGCGTCACCCGAGTGGGTTCCGTGACGTTCAGCTGAAGCAACGAGTGAGAGGATAAAACTCAAAAGAACTAACACAAAAGCCAGATGTACAGTCACACTCTTTTATTCAACAACAAACGCACACACAGGATAATGGGAACCTAAACCACCCTCCACCCCTATCTAGAACCACAACCCAGTATTTACTGAACAATTACCCCCCCCCCTTGTCTAACCTGAAAACCCCCAGAACTATACACAAACGAAATGCCCACAAACAATATGCAACAATGCAACAATCAAATAAATTTCATATAAATACAATTTCAGACTGAGCAAACAACCCAGCAAATCTTTAGAAATTCAATTATATGGAATAAACTAACTTATAATTCAGTAACTGTTCTTAACTGAGCTCAGAATAAACTATGGAAGATGATCACACAGATAATTGAAGTAATTCACACGAAGTGCAGAAGATAGAGGTATGTTTTATGTGCGTGAAATGCAAATCTGTGTGTGTGTTGGTGTGTGCAGCTGAAATCCTGCAATCTCCGATGGAAAGCTCTCGGTCGTCTGAAGTACCAGGGCAAGTCCAGGCGGCGATGGAGGACCACACCGAGCGGCGGCGCCCATGACAAAGGACGTGGCGGTGGTGGTGGCGAGGCCTGGCAATGTCCACACCTCACAGTGGTAAAGGCAACGGCCTCAGAGGCTGAAGTATACGCGGCATAGTTGTACAGCAGTAGTAATAATAGTAGTAATAGTGATAGCAGAATATAACAGCAGTAGATATAGTAACAGCAGGCCCAATCTGTCAACAAATAAATTGTCTCACTAGTTCATCCTCAAAAATGTAGACACTAAATAACAAGTACTCCTTCCGCCGTCCGCCATCTTGACCTGTTTATACTTGCATCTCAATAATTCAATGCAATTCTTAATCCTAATAACTTATATTTCTTTCATAAAACAGTTGTTTCTATAAATATACATAATTATTACACTTGCACTTCCAGTCACACAATCCCGACTCATCTCATCCTCACTTCCATCTTCATCACCCCTCTCCATGTTATAGCACATTATCTCCCTTCATTCACAATTACCTCTATCATGCTATAATGCATCACCACCCTTCCCTCATATTCATCACCTTCATCACCCCTCTCAAACATAGTACATTGACTACATACCAACATCATGTTAGCCCACAATACATAGCAACTCCTTGACACACTGACTACATACCAACATCATGTTAGCCCACATTACATAGCAACTCCTTGACATACTGACTACATACCAACATCATGTTAGCCTACAATACATAGCAACTCCTTGTCAAGGAGTTGCTATGTAATGTGGGCTAAAATGATGTTGGTATGTAGTCAGTATATCAACAAGTTGCTATGTATTGTGGGCTGACATGTTGGTATGTAGTCAGTATGACATGAAGTTGCTATGTATTGTGGGCTAACATGATGCTGGTATGTAGTCAGTATGTCAAGGAGTTGCTATGTAATGTGGGCTGACATGAGGTTGGTATGTAGTCAGTGTGTCAAGGAGTTGCTATGTAATGTGGGCTAACATGATGTTGGTATTAGTCAGTGTGTCAAGGAGTTGCTATGTATTGTGGGCTGACATGATGTTGGTATGTAGTCAGTATGTCAAGGAGTTGCTATGTAATGTGGGCTAACATGATGTTGGTAGTCACTATGTCAAGGAGTTGCTATGTAATGTGGGCTAACATGAAGTTGGTATGTAGTCAGTGTGTCAAGGAGTTGCTATGTTTTGTGGGCTAACATGATGTTGGTATGTAGTCAGTATGTCAAGGAGTTGCTATGTAATGTGGGCTAACATGATGTTGGTATGTAGTCAGTATGTCAAGGAGTTGCTATGTAATATGGGCTGACATGAAGTTGGTATGTAGTCAGTGTGTCAAGGAGTTGCTATGTATTGTGGGCTAACATGATGTTGGTATGTAGTCAGTATGTCAAGGAGTTGCTATGTTTTGTGGGCTAAAATGATGTTGGTATGCAGTCAAAATGTCAAGGAGTTGCTATGTAATGTGGGCTAACATGATGGTATGTAGTCAGTATGTCAAGGAGTTGCTATGTAATATGGGCTGACATGAAGTTGGTATGTAGTCAGTGTGTCAAGGAGTTGCTATGTATTGTGGGCTAATATGATGGTATTTAGTCAGTATGTCAAGGAGTTGCTATGTAATGTGGGCTAACATGATGTTGGTATGTAGTCAGTATGTCAAGGAGTTGCTATGTAATGTGGGCTAACATGATGTTGGTATGTAGTCAGTATGTCAAGGAGTTGCTATGTAATGTGGGCTAACATGATGTTGGTATGTAGTCAGTATATCAAGGAGTTGCTATGTATTGTGTGTACCAATGGGTGAGACTGTAATATATGGAGGAGAACCTTCATATGGAGACTGTATAGGAGAGTAAATCGTATTTTAATGTGTGCAGTAAGTTCTTTAGGGCGGTAAATGTAGTAACATTTGTATTGATTGTATGTGACATAATGTTCAGGGGTGAGATTTAACCCAGGAGACTAACTAGCCCGCCGGGCTAGCTAGGAAGTAAAGTGAGGTAGCCCGCATGGTTTTTAGGCAGCCCGACAATCGCGTATTTACGGCAATGTGTACAGTGCATTAGACCAACTTCTTTATTGAAAATGAGCCAAGATCGATCTTCGCCATCTGAACGTTTCAGCCATGCAGTCTGAAAATGTCTTTTTCTCTTCGATTCATACTCTTTGTGACGCTCTTTCTTCTCCGAACTAGAATTCGCCTTCTTTGGCGGGGGTTCGTTGACCCCAGAAATAAAGTTCCACATTTTCGGATCAACAACCGTCACCTTGACAATACACGTAATTTGTAGCAGTGTTTTTTTCCCAAAGAAAGCAGACAGCGCGCTTGGCGCAAAAGGGAAGTAGGCAAAGGGAAATAACCCTCGCGTATGCTTCATACTCGTAGCAGACGAACAGTGACCTAAAAACGCTCTTGCTTCGGACCGAGCTTCTAAAAGTCTGCAAGTAGTATTATTTTTTTTAGGTCGCCAGGCGGGGCTGGCTCAACTATAAAGTGAGGTCGCCCGAGCCGGTTTTAAGTCGCCTCGGGCGACCGCTAAATCTCACCCCTGATGTTGGTTTAGACATAAGCAAATGCCCTGATGCGGCTCTTTGCAGTCCGCTGGGCCCTATAAACAATGACTAACTAACTAACAAATAAACAAATGCGACCATATATATGGATGGAGGTGTTAAGGCTATAAACGAATTTGGAACCATATGACTGCGTGACGTTTGCCGTAATATTTTCATTTACAGCATGAGGACCCAGCTGCAGTCTTAGAGGAGAAAGTCCTCGGACCGTGGGTGGAGCAAGCCAAAGATGATGTGAAGAAGGCATCCAGTTTTATGAACCGATGTGGTGCTTTTTTGGTATGTATTAGATATACAATAACACACTTCACTGTAAATGGTTTGTAAGCACATTGGCAGTGGCTTACCACCAATCACGTTTTACTTCATCACATGGAGGAAGTTTACAATAGACATGATCTTCAACATTTAACCCCTCCTATCATTAGACATCGAGTTGTAGAGAGGAGATAATAATGGCAGGTCTTTGCCACCTATAATGTATTGCAATAGGACTTGATAACATGGCCGGTCTTCGCCACCTATAATGTGTTGCAATAGGACTTGATAACACGGCAGGTCTTCGCCACCTATAATGTGTTGCAATAGGACTTCATAACATGGCAGGTCTTCGCCACCTATAATGTATTGCAATAGGACTTGAAAACACGGCAGGTCTTCACCACCAAATGTGTTGCAATAGGACTTGAAAACAGGGCAGGTCTTCGCCACCTATAATGTATTGCAATAGGACTTGAAAACACGGCAGGTCTTTGCCACCTATAATGTGTTGCAATAGGACTTGAAAACACGGCAGGCATTCGCCACCTATCTGCAAACAAGACAGAAGGGGCTTGTGAGGGAAGAAGGTAAACTGGCCCAAATAATCCACAGATGTGAAAAATATAAGTAAGTATTGTTTGCGTCAGTAATATCTTTACATTACTCATTAACGAATGCTACATGTACATTACTTCTCATATCACTTACATCTGTGTGTGTGGATTGGGGGTGGGTGGAGAGCGTGATTTATGTCTTATATTACTTACACTTACATGTTTGTCGGCTTGTTTGTTGCTTTGTATGTGTGCGTGTATGTGGGGGGGGGGGGGGGGGGAGAGAGCCTGGAGGGGTGCGTGGTTTACGTATTATATCACTTAACTTACATGTGTGTTGAGGGGGAGGGGGACCGTGGGTGGCTTACGTCTAATATCACTTACACACTGTGTGTGTGTGTGTGGGGTGGGGGGTGGGAGTGGGGGGGTAGCGTGCATAGCTTACTACTTTAAGCAAATTGTCTTAGATCATTGAATGTCTTAATGTCCAGCAGTGAAGCATGTTTGTTGGTGTAGAGTGAAATAATGTTTCACCACATAACCCCAACATAACCCCAACAAATTCTATGTATTTTGATTTGATAGCGCAATAAAGTGTCTCTCGCACTCCCGTGTCGCAAGTTAAGCACCGTCCAGCGCAGTTAGCACTTGGATGGGTGACCGCAAAACATGAAGCGACAAATAACAACGCCCCCAGTTGACTCAACTGTGACTGAGTACCTACTCTCTTAAGGGTGGGGAAGGTAAAACAGCGAGGGAGAGAGATGGGCATCACCCTCATTACGCTGGCCCAAGATAAGTGTGATCTCCAACATCACGCTCCCGTACGGCCACAAGGCTATGGGACTACCTTCCTTTTAATAAAGTTTCTTGAACTTCATTTCACAGACGAATACTGGTGAAACTGAGAAAGAGGAGGAATGTCCAGAAAGTGCAAGAGCAGGACGGTAAATTAATATCATCTAGTCACTCGCTCCTACAATCCAACCGCACACAAATGACCACAAATGACAAACCCAGTCCAAAAGATAGGCACTGAAAGAAAAATGTATACACACAAACACACACACTCACTTGCACACGCATGAAGAGGGCAGCAAGTTACACACCACCGCAAACACACAGTTCTACATGAATCTGTCATTATATATGGTGTGGCCAATTTGGTACACAATGAAAACTTCCATCCTAGCAGTCAGATATAAGCGACACTGCATTGGAATGCTTCAATGTGTTTGGATGAACGGATCGAAGTTATAGTCGATACCAACCTTCTTCTATCCGTACAAACGCATTGAGGTAACTGAAACTGCATTAGATTTAGTTTCATGCCACCATCCCTCCTCCACAGACATGAACTTCACCCACTCTGCATTCAAACAGCACCCAAGATTAGTCACCGACTCATTGACCAACCCACCCGTATAAATACTTCCTATAATACTGAAGAGAGGCAAGTGGTAATACGTTCATCACTGACTAACTAACCAAACAACCCATTTAATGTTTATATTTGGCCACATTACATCGTGACTTGTAGGCAGCACATTTCACTATGTATGGTTGCTGATTAATATGAAAATGGTAGCCAAAGCAAAGAGTTTATTATTTTAATAAGAGGGGACAGAGAGCAAGAAAATGCGTATCCGATTCGTCAGAGTTACTTGCCCTTGAATGCGTGCTAGACGACAAAGCAAGATGGCGACGTCCGATACGAAAACACGAGTACGCAATGGTGGTGAATTTTGTGCTGCGCCTAACAGTTCAAGTGCTCGGTACAAAGCTGAGTGCGATGGATGGTCATTCTTTAGATTTCCACTGGACCAAGCAAGGAATGTTTACATTGATACCGGCTGGTATTCAGTAGTATAACACTGTAGAAATATCAGTTTTGATAGCACAGTGTATACGTTCAGTATACTTGTATTGGACATTACGCCATGGTGTGTGGGTGTGTGTGTGCGCGTGCAGATATAAAATGACTTGTTTATTCTGTGAATTATTAACTTGATACCGGCTGGTATTAGCAGTATACCTTGTGTTTGATTCTACCCCATGACCTGATGATGATGTGTGTGAGTGTGTGTACATAGATCTATATAAAGTGTCTTGTTTTTATTATGGATTATAAACTTGATACCGGCTGGTATTTAGCAGTATATACCTTGTGTTTGATTCTACCCCATGATGTGTGAGTGTGTGTACATCTATCTAGATATGTAAAAGTGTCTTCTTGTTAATATTGGATTATAAACTTGATACTGACTGGTATTTAGCAGTTTACCTAATGGTTTTTTTTCTACCCAATGATGTGTGAGTGTGTGTACATATATCTAGATATATATGTAAAAGTTTCTTGTTGTTAATATTGGATTATAAACTTGATACTGACTGGTATTTAGCAGTTTACCTTGTGTTTGATTCTACCCCATGATGTGTGAGTGTGTGTACATCTAGATATATATATATGTAAAAGTGTCTTGTTGTTAATATTGGATTATAATAATAAACTTCATACCGGCTGGTATTTAGCAGCATACCTTGTGTTTGATTCTACCCCATGAATCATGATGATATAACTAAGTGTCTTGTTTTTAATAAGGATTATAAACTTGATACCAGCTGGTATTCAATAGTATAATGCAACCCCATCTGTCAGAGTGTGCATGTGCATGCATGAGTACAAAAGGATGTGTTTATTCTTTGCATTATTAACTTCATACCGGCTGGTATTTGGCAGTATACCTTGATTATACCCCATGATGTGTGCGTGTTCGCACATGCATGTAAAATTGACTTGTTTATTGTATGAATTTTCAACTTTTTGGACTATTGATTTTGATATGCTCTTAAAATATTGATTAAATTTACACGTGTCTCACAATTTACCATTGATTTGCAACATGAGAAAAGTTACAATACAAAGTCTGTGATTGCACACTATGAGTTTTCTTTTGTATAAAAAAAAAAATCTGGAATGTCAATTATTTCTTGTCTCTTTGTTTCTTTCTTCTTTTTCTTTCTTCTTCTTTTTTCTTTCTTCTTCTTTTTTCTTTTTCTTTTTCTTCTTCTTTTTCTTCTTCTTCTTCTTCTTTTGACGTTCTGTACATAAGTTATGTTGGTTTGTTGCTTTTCGCTGTGTTTATGAATCCTCATCCTGCTGTTGTTTTTTTTCTTATATTCTGTTTTCCTCCTTTTCTTGTGTATGCCAAGTTATGTTCCCTTTTGTATTATAACTTCTTAATTAATATGGTACATACTCCACACATAACATATCATATAAAACTATGTTTGCATGCCAAAACTAAAACAAGCATACACAGTAACCTGAAAGATATGCACTGTTAGTGTAATCTGTTACACGGACAATCAAACCTACCGTTGTCCCACTCCTTGGGCAAATAAAATGCAAATGTAATAATGGCAGATAATGTGAGAATTAAAAAAATATAAAATCATGATAAACACAATGATACTAGCCAAATGAAATACTCAAAACCATACTTGTTATTAATCAATGCTGAAGCACCTTGTTAACCCCTGCACCATGATGTAGACATGATAGAATTTTCTGTTGGTTTACCACAACAGAAAAGTGTCAATACAAGTGACTGCACACCCTATTTAATGTAGGGTTTGTCTACAAATGTTTAAATATCAATTATATTTCCTTGTTTTCTACATTATTTTTCGGTTTTCTTGTTCTTCTTCTTGTGTAAACTTAGTACAATACAAATATAAAGACAGACCAGTGAAAGGCAGAATTTTGTATGAAATAATGCAATACTAGTCAAGTTAAAACCCGAGGAAACACAGTTTCCTCCTCCCCCCTCCCCTTCCAGTAATTATTCATCAATTAGATGTCGAAGGCTGTTGTTTAGCCTGTTGTTTTCGCACGCTAGCAATATAACACACTATAACGCTCACGGCCTGTGGCACGCATTTGCCTAGGGAGGCAACTCTTCCCGCGATACGCTATCTGCCTATATACGAGGTTACCGCTGTCCTCTCTTGGTATACTAAACTCTTTGGCCAAAGTCAGACCCAGTGTTTAAAGATAATCAACACTGTTATAATGGTCTTTTTCTTTCCCCCTCTCTCTGTCTCTCGCTCTCTCTATTTCAATGCAGTGTTCATTAACTTGATGTTTTGGAAAGGAAGATGGTACAGAAATTGGTTTAAAACAGTAAGCGGTAACTGACTCTGCATTCCAATACAATGTTAGTTACCTCAAGGCGTATGGACGGATAAAGAGAAATTCCTATCGACTCAAACTTCGGCTCATGCATCCAAGCGCATTGTGGTAACTGACACTGCATTTCAATTTCATTGCAGTGTCGGTTACATCTAACTGCTTGCATTGAAATTCCCTTCCGTCTCAAGACATGAACTTCAAGCAAACTGCATTCAAATCGCACTAAGGCTCTGACTCACTGACCAACCCACCCTTAAAATGATAATTAGTTCCTATAATTTCTAAGGGAGGCAAGTGGTACTAACTTCATCAATCACTGAGGTAACTAACACTGCGTTTGGCTGCACGAACCCCACTTTATAGTCCCAGCACAGTTAAACAAGATAAAGAAAGTAACAGACTTTACATACTTTTAAATTGGCACCACAGTTAATGTAGAAGATTGTGCGTAACAAATTGATTTCAGTGGCACAACGAACCCTGGATGGCCCTAGAATGCAGTGTTGGTTATCTTCATGTATTGGGTATGTAGCCTTATTGCACTTAAATGACGGTAGTTTTTACTGGACCAATGCAGTGTCAATTATCTGAAGTCATTTGGCCGGACGGAAGAAGGTTCGTATCGACTATAGCTTAGCTCCGTCAGGACAAGCGCATAACTGTAACTGACACTGCATTCCAGTGCAGCTTCGGTTACCTCTAACTGCTTGCATTGAAGTTCACATCTTCTGTCCCAACACGAACTTTACCAATCCAGTGCAATCAGTGTTATATGTTAACCCACAGTCATACTATGTGCTAACAACACGAACTTCACCAATCCAGTGCAATCAGTGTTATACGTTAACCCACAGTCATACTATGTGCTAACAACACGAACTTCACCAATCCAGTGCAATCAGTGTTATATGATAACCCACAGGACATACTATGTGCTACCAATACGTATAATACAAAGACGCCGTTAAATAATTATAAAAGCGTTTGATACCTACATACATGTCGACTTCCATACATTAATAGTTAAGGTAGTTCCTTCTTTTCAAGTATTTTAGTTACAGTGGCTAATTAATATAGCCTTCTAACTCCGTAAGTACAAATGTATGTAAAACAATTTATAATGCATTGTTACCCCATGTATAACCTCAATGCATTTCCATGTGGACTAGTTAAAGGTAGTGCCAGGATTGGCAATTTATATATACACCCTAGTGTCAAAGGCTGTATGCAGGTAGAATGTGTATGTATGATTGCGTTTGTCATTCAGTATTGCTTTTTAAAAAAAATTTTTTTATTGTGTGCTTTTCTTCTGTATTTAAACATAAGCGAATTACATATAATTATACACATCTGAGTACCCCATGCGCACCAAGATTTCTTCGATGTAAAAGTTGAAGCGAAATAAATTGTCTTATGTCTTATCTATGTTAATTATAGTGCTACCCCCATCAGTGTCTCTCACAAAGCTCCGTCGAGACTTCGACAGAGCCCTTGAACACTCCCATGATAATGAGAAAGCCGGACAGTGGGCGTATGAAGCCCGCGATGCCATGATGGCTATATTGAAACTGAGGTAAATTTGAATATTATTCCTAAAGCCTTTCATCACGCCTACATCCACTTCATTAACGTTCATCATTTGTATCGATATTTCACAGGGTTTTGTTCAAACTCAATTGTACAGGCTGTTACCGTTTTATAAAGTAAAGTACATAACATACAAGCCCCCCAAAAACCTTGTCCAACACCATTCCTATCCTATCCTGTCCCGTAACCCGTAGGTCATAGGGGCACCATACCAACAAAATGTCATTGTACAATGTTTGTATACATTGACAGAAACTTGTTGCGCGGAGGTGACCTCAACGGCTTGAAAATGCAGGATTTAAAGGATGTTATACCGATCGATGGAGTTTACCACAGACTGTGAGCTCCCCTCTCTGGCCTCAATCTACTCGACCCGCTCTCTTAAATAACAGAGCCGACAAGATCCTCTCTGACCCTTCCCACCCTGCCCACCCCCTGTTCGAACTTCTCCCCTCTGGCCGCCGCTTTCGATCCTTCAGATCCCACACTTCCCACTTTAAAGATTCCTTTTACCCTCAAACTGTAAGATCTCTAAACGCCGCATCCTCCTCCCACGCTGATCTCCCTGCAGTGCGCACGCCCTGCTTCTCCCTACATACTCGTACATCTATATTTAGATACTACAGCGACTATTATAATTTATAATGTTTTTGTGATCACTTTAGACTAGTCATTTGTGTTTTACTATATCTATCTGTTTATCTGTTGGGTATGCTTGTGTCAGTGTATGTGTTCTGCATGCATGTTTGTATTTGTGTATGTAGGTATGTGTGTGTGCGTGTGTGTAAGAGACAGAAAGAGAGAGAGAGAGAAAGAGAGAGATGTTAAATATAAAACATTCTGCCATTGTCCAACACCAAATAATATTCCGATTGTTGTATCTATTACATGTCAATTGGCGAAATAAATTCCTGTTATCCTGTTAACCTAATTACAAGTACTGCAGATCAAAACTTACCGTTCTCATTATCATTGTGTGCTATTGTGAACATTTTAATAGGTAATAATGTATATTTTCTATAGTGTATTTACACCAAACAAATATCCATAACACAACTACAAATGTAACCTTACCGTCATATGGTACATTGCCCTATAATAATGAATACCTGTTTCTGACGTGTAGATTAACATCCACAAGACCGCAGCCAGCCAAGGGGCAAAAAGTTTACTGATGGAGCCACCAGATTGGATCCGTTTAAAGCAGTAAGTAAATTATTGACGGGATTGTCAATGGGATCAGTTGTATATTGATAAGTCATTAAAGTCAATGGGATCAGTTGTATATTGATAAGTCATTAGAGTCAATGGGATCAGTTGTATATTGATAAGTCATTAGAGTCACACTATTTATCTTAGCCTTTCTCTACCTGTATGGTTGGTCCTGATTTTGCTCGGAAGAGTCCGTTGGACCAAAAGCAATAATTATGTAATGTAATCTACCTGTATGGTATTATAATGTTTTATTAACGTCAATATGTTTGTTCCAGCTACTCAACAGTCGTAAGGCCAAAAATCACCGGTCACAGTGACTCCAGTGGATTTGATTTTGAAACAAAAAACTAAAAGGCCCTAATCTTGTCACAGGCTGCCAAAACGTTCAAAATTACCACAGGAACAACAGCCACTGCACATCGAAAGGCAGAAGCACCAAAAGTATGGGGTCGTTGTTATCAATCATTTTGAATGTAAAAGGCATTCCCTTCCTATAACACACATGTGACGACACGAGTTTCAGAGTAGCAGAGAGAGCTATATTTTGTATGAAGTTGCACTTCTCTGTTATGTAGTGTACATAGAATAGCTTGACCGGTTTCCTTATTGCGTACGAAAGAGTGCAGTAATCGTAAAGTCCGTGCGTAAGGTAGAAGACAGGGGTAGGCCAAATACAGAAACAGGGCTATGCATAATAAGAAATATGGATACTGAGGAGAACTCGACTGCTTGTGGCTGGGTGCATTTCGTAAGGCAGAGTGATTTGAAGTGCTCTTGCGAATCAGAATCAGAACTTTCTCTTGTTTTCAAACCAAAGGAAATGTTACTTTCAGCTGTCAGGACAGGCCTCCAAAGTGACTTAGAAAGGGAAAAAACGCTTATTTTCGGCGGTGGGCTTCGCCCCCCTGATACCTCCCACAGGGGCGCTGACCCTTGACCTCGCCGGGGCTTACGGCGTCCCCCGCACCCCGGCCGCAAAGTCAGTACTCCCAAACCACTTATCACCATTCCCAGGCCTGCATATCAAAGAAAGTAGCTAATACTGGTTTTCGCTTAGTACAGGCTTTTTTTTAATATGGGATGATAATCGAACATAATTTCATGCTCATTAGAGTAATTTTGTTAAAAATGTGGATGGCAGTTTGTTTACAGGTCAGTGGATCCAGCCTTCTTAGCCACCAAGAAAGGGATCATGGAGCTCTTCAAGAAGCTTGGGTACCACAAGCTCATACGAAAAAGTTTTTTGACAGCGGTAGGGGCACCGCATATATGGCCCCATATGCTTCAAGCATTGGCGTGGTTAGTGGACCGGGTCAGGGTGAGTCCATTCTTTTTTCATGTCATATGCCAGAAAGGAAGAAAACGGCAACAAAAAAGACAAAGCCAACACAGCTCTAGGGGCTACTCGTCTCCCAACACCTGCACCTTCAAAAGCAGCAGAAAAGAGGAAGCTGCTTGACAGTGCCAAAGAAGCAAAAGCCAACCACTCTGTTTCCAGTGTACAACTGGAAGGTGACATCTAACGTGCAATGGCAAAACAAAGTATCTGCAGTTTTGGGCGAAAATGAGTTATTGATACTGCCGTATAGATGAGGAGGAGGCGCATCTTTTAAAAAAAAATCCCGAATAAAAATGTCAAATTTTGCCGAATATATTGCAGTTTTTATTTTAGTATGTTGTGCTTGTTAAATAATTTTGAAGTACCAGAATAAAATGGCAAAACGAAGTAAGTGAGCAACGCTATAAATAGAACTGATTCAATAGTACTCTCTCAAGTAACTGTTTTCTTCGCTAGCGTGAACAAAACGGCAAAACAACGTATGTCTTTTACCAATCACGCGCCAGCTTTGTTTTTGGTTGACCAATTAAAAAGACCGTTACTACCTGGGCTTGTCAGACAGTCCTGACTTTTAATGAGATGCGATAAACGATGAATAGTGACGGCGAGAAGCAGCCGCACTTTTCAAGTGCTGCAAGTGTTTTCAATAACTTGAAACAAAGGTAAGCCGCAGTTTATTCTTTTTTTTGTCATTGATTTATAATATTCTTGTATATAGTGTTCAGATAAAGCGGGTATAATTAAAAGAACTGATGTTTAGATTTCCATTGACATTGCTTTAGATATACTGTTTTTGCATCAAAAGTTGCATCAGTGTGTAAACAACTCTACCGTGTTTAGGTGCAATTTTTTGAAACTGTTTTAAACCACTGTGCAAAAATATTTTATAGTAGTATTTTATATAGTAGTAGAAGTAGTAGTTGTAGTAGTAGTAGTAGAGTGACAGACATTTGGTTCATTGTATGACTGTTCAACAAAACTCAGGGCAATTAATTTCCTTGTGCATTAACATTGGCACTTGGTTGAATAACATCTGAATTCCTGTATTCCCGTGTAAGATCTGATTCAGGGCATTTTTAATGTAACAAGTGCATTCTCTCTCTCTCTCTCTCTCTCTCTCTCTCTCTCTCTCTCTCTCTCTCTCTCTCCTCCCTACCTCTCTCTCTAGCTTGTCTTCTGATACATTTAAAATTTGTTTCAGCAATATCATCCTAGATGCAAGAGATGCTTCTTCACATATGCCAGGTCCACCAACCGGAGTCCACCCATCTACTCAGAAAGTTCTTCTGAAAGTTATTCCAGAGATGAAGTTCTTCTTTGCCTTGAATCAGATTCAGAGATCAATGCTATAGTTCCTGAAAGCTAACAAAAGAAAATAAAATCAAAAGTTGAGAGAAAGAAAAGAGATGCAGATAAACATCCCATCCATAAATCCTACAAATGCAGAAAGAAATGTGATGACTTTTAGAGAAGAATCAAGATCAACAATTCATGGCGAGTACTGGCAGATTGATTACAACGATAGAAAAAGGTTTGTGCAGCAGTGCATTGAGCGAAGATCGCCAACTCGTAGCAGATCTCCAAAGCGAGAAACAGAAAGTAGATCTTTTTCACTGGTGTCAAATGGACAAATAATTAAGTTCTGCAAATTTTTTTTATTGCCACCTTACCTTCATAACAACAATTTGCAAATCATATAGAAGTTCGAACGGCTGCTGATGTGGCGAGTGCGTACGAGCAAGCTATCAAGTGGTACTCTGAATCAGCTGACACAATTAACATCTGGGTAGACAATTGTTCAAGCCAGAACAAGAACTTGACTCTTCTCGATGCTGGCTGTAAATCGTGACAATAGATTGGTCTTTGTTGTTGTTATAGACTATGTTGCTGTGTAAAAGTAATCTGCATATCTGTTCTCTTGATAAGGAAGGATTCATGGTTGTGATATTCAGATACATATTATACATAAATAAATAAATACAGTTTTTTTTTGTTATTGCTTTATTGAATATTCCCACAAGAACAAGAAATGAAGTAAAGGGACAAAAAGCAGTATTGTAAATCTATCGATACAGTTTTTTTTTTCTTATGATATTAATTTTTCATATTATATTTATGCAGGTCCAAAATATTAGGAAGGTAAACTTTTGTTTTAATGTCGTTGTTAACTTTATTTACAAAATAATTTTATTCAGAACAAAATAAAGTATTTACAGCTTTGAAACCTCCTATGTGAACTGTCTTAATAACGGGCAGATTGGTAAATTGCATTCAATATAAGCGTTAGTAATTAATCTAAAAACAGGCAAAATCAGCTTTGAACACAAAACATTTTGTTTCAAGATATACCATAAACCTGGCATTTCTTCCACCCTTTCTCTTTTTTTTTTTGAAGTGGAACACCAACATAGATGCACGTTAGTGTGCAGAAGAGAGTAATTTGAAAAAAATAAAACAAACTTGTGTCTTGGTTTTCATTTAATAAAATATTTATTCAAACTAATTTTTGTGTTCAGTAATATACATGTATTTAAAAAAAATTCTCCATCTCTGTCTTTCTTTCTCAGAATATATAATTGTTTGTGTGTATGTATGTATGTGTATATGTATCTAACAACATCAACAGCCAAATTGGTATACTTCTTCTACTACTACTACTACTACTGTTAATATTTTACTACAACCACCAGCACCATCAACAACAGCAACAGACAAATTGTTGCTATTATTATTATTATTATTATTATTATTATTATTATTATTATTATTATTATTATTATTAATTATTATACTAGACCTCCAGTTTAGAATAAATATTTACCAAAATTAAAAACTTTAATTTCTTAACTTGTCAAAGAGAAACAAAATGTACAAGAACGTAGGCTTATAGATTAGAGAAACAGAAACAATACTAATTAGGAAAACAAACTAAAACTGCAGAGCACAACAGCAGGCTGATTAAAAGAACCCAAATCAGAATTCTTCAGTTATGATTATAATATCTTTACAAAATCATTGCATTCTGAGTATATGTGCAACTTCCTTCTCTAATAAAATTCAGACATAAACAAAAGAAAAAAAAACTAATTGACAGAAGGTTTCCATTAAAGTTTAAATCTAAATATCGAAACTGATTTGCGAAAAAAAAGCGTATGTTGTTTTAGAAAGAAAGAAAAGAAAAATCGCTTTTCTGTGGAGATAATAATTAGATCAATTAAGTCGTCTAATCTATATTAAAAAAAATTAACTGCATTTGTTTTATTACACATGCACAGGCCTGCATGAATAGGACTATACACAATCATGTAAACTGCGAGTTTGACTGTTAGTGAAAAAAGATAATTATTACAGTCAAATAGACTAAATTAGTAAACATTTTTACAAATCGGTGAAATATTAGCCCAAATTATGTATTCGGATGAGAGTATACACCGAGGTCTAGTCTGTGTTGCATACATTCCATCATAAAGGACTTTATAGATCCTGACGCTCATGTCCTAGACGGGTGAGTGCCGGTGACAAGAACACACCCAGCATGCACCTAGGTCCTTCTCCCCCATCCCGGGCTGCCCAGGATTGTCTTCAGTTGTCATTACGATGCGCCCGAAGGCTGCAAGTTGGCGCAACGGGCGGCTTGAGTTACATCCTGTATCGGCCAGCGCCTTGAGCAGCTCTTGAGCTGGAAAAGCGCTATATAAGAACGATTAAATAATAATAATAAAAAATAAATAACAATATTTATGAAATATAACAAGATTTGTTTTACGTTTTAGAACTAAAATTTAACAAGTACAGTTTTTTATTAAAAGAAAAACGAGAGCTGTCAGGCGCCTGTGGTAAGCAGCAATAAATTTTCACAATAATCTTGTGTTCGAAAGAAATCACCCACATTTGCCTTTTTTAAAAATAAGCTGAGGAAAGTCAAATAATTTGGTAAAAGAGAGTATAACTCACTCGCTTTTACCGATTTTTAAGCAAGCGTTCCAAGTCAGAAACACAAAGACAAAACAAAGTATTTTATACTTCGTTTTGCCATTTTTTTAACAAGCCTCCCGTGTTCAAAATAAAATGATATTTCGTCTTTTTCTGAAGTTACTTCAAACTGCAAATGTGATGTGTGTAATATTTTGCATGGAACATTTTTGTGTGATTTTCCGCAGATCTACGTCAAAAAAGGTGCGGGTTATAGCTCAAAATACTGCGGAAACAGAAAAAGTCGAATTTTCTCAAAACTTGCTTTTCGCAACATACTTTGTTTTGCCATTGCACGTTAGACATGTCAAAACCCCCTGCCAAGAAGCAGAAGAAAATTGAGAGTTTTTTATTAAGTGAAATGACAGGATAGAAAACATTTCCCTTTGCAGAAAAAAAAAATCTGCTGTAAAATCTTGCTAAGGTCAAATATAATACTGCACTGCATGAGTGTGGGTGTGTGTTTGTGTGTGTAACTCCCACAGGGGCGCTGACCCTTGACCTCGCCGGGGCTAACGGTGTCCCCCGGACCCCGGCCGCAAAGTCAGTACTCTCAAACCACTTATCACCATTCCCAGGCCTGCATATCAAAGAAAGTAGCTGATACTGGTTTTCGCTTAGTACAGGCTTTTTTAATATGGGATGATAATCGAACATAATTTCATGCTCATTAGAGTAATTTTGTTAAAAATGTGGATGGCAGTTTGTTTACAGGTCAGTGGATCCAGCCTTCTTAGCCACCAAGAAAGGGATCGTGGAGCTCTTCAAGAAGCTTGGGTACCACAAGCTCATACGAAAAAGTTTTTTGACAGCGGTAGGGGCACCGCATATATGGCCCCATATGCTTCAAGCATTGGCGTGGTTAGTGGACCGGGTCAGGGTGAGTCCATTCTTTTTTCATGTCATATGCCAGAAAGGAAGAAAACGGCAACAAAAAAAGTCAAAGCCAACACAGCTCTAGGGGCTACTCGTCTCTCAACACCTGCACCTTCAAAAGCAGCAGAAAAGAGGAAGCTGCTTGACAGTGCCAAAGAAGCAAAAGCCAACCACTCTGTTTCCAGTGTACGAGATGATTGTGTGGAACTGGAAGGTGACATGTCAAAACCCCCTGCCAAGAAGGATTTATTTGTAGAGCAGGCATGGTTCCCAATACCACGAAATTCGAGTTGCAGGCGAACTTTGGTGGGCTGCGATCCCGTCGCCACCGTCCGGGGCTGGGTGAGACTTTCGACCCGCTGCTGTTTGGCGTCCTTGGCAGGTTGCGGACTGTAGAGTCCGTTCCTATGCAAACTGTTCCGCCGTGGGTTGGTCCCCCTTTTTCGGTCTCTCTGGCCTTTGACGGCCTCGTGCGTGATGCCCATCTCCCACATTTAACTCAGTTGGCGCGTGAGCGACTTTCTTCTCAGTCCGCTCACATACGCATCTTCACCGATGGCTCGGTCCGTGAGGACGGTTCGGCCGGGTGCGGCTTTTCTATACTAGGGGTGGGTGACTGGTCCTTCGGTGCTCCCCCTGGCTCTAGTTCTCTCACGGTCGAGCTGTTGGCTATCAGACAGGCACTCCGTGCCATGGCTGGTTCTGGTCTTCCTGCTGGTTTCAATATTGTGCTGGCGTCTGATTCACTGTCGGCCCTCCGCTGTCTTAGTGAGGGCTTATCTCGTGCTCGCCCGGCGCTTGTCTCGGAGGTCTGGGATTGCGCTGGTGTCCTGTCCAACTCCGGTGTCTCCGTCTCCTTCTGCTGGGTCCCGGCCCATGTGGGCATTGCTGGCAACGAGGCGGCGGACCGGGCCGCGGGCACCGGTTCCGCTGGCAATGCTTTCACCTCTTTGCGCATCCCACCCTCTGCCGAGGCGCAGGGTGCAGTTTCCAGGCGAGTCTGGTCCGAGTGGTCCCGATAGCTGCAGCTTTGGTGCACAGCGCGCTCTTACAGCTTTTTCCCGCCCTCCTGTAGGCCCCTCCCTCTTTGTTTTGCCGTTCCTCCTTGTCTGCGTTTCATCGCCATGCGCCTTTTGGCGGGACATTGGAGGACACTGTGTACACCTACTGCTTGTGTCTGTTCGACGCCCATTTCCTTTCAGCACTGCTTGTTTGACTGTAATCTTCTTGCAGACCAGTTTGCCCCTCTTCGGGCCCTTTGTGTTGAGTTGAGGCTCCCGGCGGACATGGTGGGTTTTCGAGAGGCTGTGGAGGCCAGAGGTCCTGGCCTGCTTATTCTGGTTGCTCGGCTTGCTGCTGGGTCCGAGGTGGCGACGCTTCTATGATCGGCTCCTTGTTCGCTCGATCGTCTGCGCCCTAATTTTATCTCTTTTTAACCTTTTAGATGTGTTTTATTGGCGACATCGAGCTGTCGCCCGCTCTTTCCAACTCTACCACTTTGCTATGGGCATCTCTCGCTGTGGTTGCTGGTCGGGTGATAGCCTCGTTGCTATTTTAATTACTTTTACTTATCTCATTGATGTTTATGGCCCCCGTGGCCCACCTTGGTGAGACCACAAATGGCCCTGGTGCCGTATGGTCATATACCTGGTGGTCATTACCTTATTGGATAGCCACTGTGCTGCCACCTCAGTGGGACCAGTTATGGCCGTATGTTGCTTTTTGGTCATATACTGGTGGATTTTATGATAGCCCTTGTGCTGTTTTTTATCTATTAACTATTAATAATCATTTTTATTACCTGACGCTTTTTGTGGTTCTTTTGGCCCACCGTGGTAAGACCATGCATAGCCATGCTGCTGTGTGGTCACTTGCCCGGTGGTCATTACCATTTAGGATAGCCATTGTGCTGCCACCCTAGTGAGCCCAGCTATTGCCACGATGCTGTCTGGACATATACTGTTGGATTGTACATTGAACAGCCTTGTGCTGCTTTTATCCTTTTTTTTAACATGTAACTTTTGGCATTAAGCTGATTATTATTTTATCCTGTATCGCTCTAACAGAAGCTGTACCTTGATTGATCGGACATTTGTCACCTTAGAGTTGTACTTAGTTTTTAAATAATTTTATGGTATAATTTTTTTTTTTTAGATTAGTTTTTGTGTGCCTCTCGGCCTTACTAGTTTTATGTGATCCTGTGGTTTTATCTTGTTTTTATTCCCTCATTGCCTCTGTGTCCGGGGGCGACTCACCCCACTGAACTAAGTGTGACCTTGCTGTCTTTAACAGTGATGGTCTTTTTTCTCAGCCCGCGCCGAGCGAGTTCGGCCCGCCCTTCCACTGCAAAGTAGCCTATTTGCCCGACACATTATATTGATTTATATTGTTCACTCCCACGGCGGATTTATAACTTATATCGATCAAAACATTGATTTGAAATTTCTTAACTAATCTCGATTTTTCAAAATTTCGTCCCCTATATGCTAACGTGTGCGGGGACAGTAAATCTAACAAACAATACAATACAGTTATCCCTCATTGCAAAATGGAGTCGACAAAGTATGACTTTTGCGAAAGAGAAATTGTTGCTCTGATTACCACTACAGGGCTAAATTACACTGCCATCAGCAATTCGTCCAAGAAAGGCGTTTGCAAAAAGAACGAAAAGCGTGGGAAGAGGTGACCGCTGCAGTGAACGCTGTTGGCGGCTTGGGTTGTGAAAGGTCAAAAAGCTTGGGTCAAAAAGCGTAAAAAAAAAAAAAAAAAGGAAGTATTTGCGAGATGCCGTCAAAAATAAACCCGTTAAGGCCAGAAGCACTGGAACAGGACCCCCTGACCCTCCAATTCCTTACGAGGAGGCAGTCCTGGCCGTGCTGGGGGGGTTCTTCGACTTTGGATGGCAAATTTGCATGTAGCAGTTTTTCATGTCCCCTTATCTTGATTCTGTAGTTGCAGCTGCCCACTCTCTCCACAACTGGATAAGGACCCTTCCACGTTAGCTGCAGCTTGTGTTTTGCGGGCAACAAAAGCAAAACTTTGAAATAAAACTGTGCATGCCCCAAGGTCTTTTAATTTAATTTTTTTTTAAATTATATATCCTTTCAGCAAAAAGATGAAGAATTATACAATGATGACCACATGTATGTTTAACCAAAAGACTGTCTTGATTAAAAAATAAATCAATAAATAAATAAAAAGAACTAAGTAAAATGTGTGTAATTTGGTGCTTGTTACGTAGCTACTAAAGGAACAAGGGCGGTCACTAGAACAATCTCTGAATACTGCCAAGATGATCAACAAAGACAGCAGATCTGCTGCAGTGGATTCTCTTGACCTGGAAGAAGAGCAGACTGTGGAGGAAACTCGGAATGCTGATGAGATGATCAACAATAGCTACAAAGAAAGCAGATCTGCTGTTGTGGGTTTTCCTCCTGTAGGGAAAGGTGAGATTACTCGTATTTTTCATCGAGTTCAAGTGGTAGTACTGCATTCTGCTTTTCATTGTTTTTGTGTAAATGATTCACATAATTCAGTCTCTCTTTGTGTCTGCATGTTTGATATCTGCTATTTTCAGTTGGCTTAGCTTGTCAGATTGAGTCAGACAGTGCACCTAAGGCAGCAAGTTGCCGCCTTAGGCAGCTTCAGTGAGATCCTTAACGGTAAACGCTTTGAGCAGGTCTTGAGATGGAAAAGCCCTATAAAAGAGTGATTCAATAAATAAATAATAAGACCAATTTACAGCAGCAATTCCAGCCTGTTGCTTTCGCAGACTAAACACAATGAGAAGCAACTTTGAGTGTCTGCAGTTTATATTTGAACCTTCTGAAGTACTGTAATTTCATTGTCTTCTATGTGTTAATGAATCACACTCTTCTTCATTATTACATCTCATTACTTTAAGCTTGATATTGGTACACAGCCAGTAAATCAAGAAAGCTGTATATTATACTATTTTGCTTTTCCATTCATTGAACAGTTATGAATTGTATTAACTTAGTATTGTGGTCTTTATGTTTTAGTGCTTTCGAAGAGAAAGTCAAGTCAAGTTGAGCATTTATTCCTGAAAAAACCCTTGAGCGAAAAGAGAGTGTGCAAGACGGACATGTCAGCATTTGGGGCTTTCTTTAATATTTTTGTGTGCCATGGTTTGGTATTTTAATTAAGTTCTACTCCAGTATTTCTAACAGTGGTGTGAAAACATGGGCAGTTATATTGAACGCCATTATATTATGTATGTATCTTACAATTTTGTTTCAATTGCAATGTGTAAGCATATGATGGATTTATTGCAAGCTATTATATGTAGCGCCATTGGCTCGGCATAGTGTGACAGACTTTTAAATGAGCTTTTTGGGTGGTTTTGTTTTGTTTGTTATTTTTTACATGTTTTGCCAGATGCATCCGGTATTATCTTCATGCAGTTTTTCCATGTTCATTCCTTACATTCTCATTCACTTAACACATAAGATCTCACCTTCTGCTTCTGTCTCTCTCCACCCCCCACCCCCTCACCTCCCAACCCATCCCATTACCCATACCCTGACATCCCTCACCCCACCCCCCTCCTGTGAGGGTTCCAGGGGTTTCAGTATAAATAATATCCCCACTTTCTGGAAATGTAGTGCTTTAAATTCCCACTGTCGCGGTCTCTCACATTTCTACTCTGTTCTATCAATCTACTATACTGTCTTCTTCTTCGCTAGACCAGTCACCTACCTTTTTTCTTGAAACTCTTCTGGGACAAAACTCCTTATTTGTTTGTGAGGTCTGTTGGATCAGCTAGGAAATATTGGACGCTTTCTGCCAGGTGGTCACTGGGGCTTCCTATGATGTTATTATTTGGCAATGTAGGCATTTTATATGTATGTGTTTTGTTAATATTTTATAATGATGTTCCCCATTGGGGTGCCGGGGGTTTCAGTATAAATAGTATCCCCACTTTATGGAAATTTAGTGCTTTAAATTCCCACTGTCGCTGTCTTTCTCATTTGCTCTTTCTCATTCCTGCTCTGTTCTATGAATCTGCTATACTATCTTCTTCTTTGCTAGACCAGTCACCTCTTTTTTTCTTGAAAACTCTTCCAGGACAAGACTCCTTGTTTGTGTATGAGGTCTGTGTCGCGATACAAGCTCCATTGAGATACGTTTATACGCTATGAATTATAACGCTATTTGAAAATGATATTGTTAAAAAAAAATGTCAATAATTATTCTGTTTTGAAAGCACTGAGACGAACACACAAATAATTGAAAGACGTAGCACTTACGTCATTTCGAAGCTTTCGTCATTTGTTTTTATTTTGTATTGTGTCGCTCTGAGGACCAATCAATTGCAGGGAAAAACCCTGTCCCATAGGAACGTAATTGCTGAAGGATTTTTACTGTTGAAAATCAGTCTGCAACAAACTCTGCTCAGAGGAAGACTCGTTTGCAATAGGCGCTGGCCTAACTAACGGTTTTGTCAACTTTTTTACCAGCCACTAAAAAAAGCGTGTCCTAAATGCTCACAGCCTATTGTAATGCCAGTCTAGGAGGTAAGGGGAATAACTGGGTGGGGAACGAGTCACGAACGACAAACTTGACGTCATCGCCTCGGAGCGCTCCGGAAAGGCACGAGAAAAGAGTCATGTGACAAGCTAAGCGTTGCTTGTGTGGATACTGAGGAGGGAAGGACGTCTGGACTAGACTAGCGCTACAAAATAAGGTAGGAACCCTTGATTGTCTCATTTGTAGAGACTTTTAGATGTTGCGCAGTGAAGGTAAGGGCGTAATAATGGCGTCGCCGACAGGATTATTTCTTTCGCAACTTTTATTTCGTTCTATTCTATTTTTTCGAACCTCGATGCGGTGACCTGAAGATTTACGATGGCGACGACAGAATAACGGCCGAGTTCCAAAAACTAGAAAACTATTTTCGCGTATTATAAAACTATTATTTGGTTTTGGATCTGTATTAATAACGAATCTTTAATCAATTCTTTGAAAGGTATGCATTTTTTAACTAATTTTATCGAAAGTGTGAATAAGGGTGAAACTTGTGAAATTTCGGTCGTTACAGCAAAGTTGGTCAGACGTCAGGCGACACTGTAGAGTGTTAGAATCTGTCATTTTTTAGGATAGAATGAATAAATTTTGATTAGAAAATGTATGAAGTTGATGCTAAATTGAGCATGCACTAAGTCAAAAATATTAATTGCATGCATATTTTTAAGGAGACAAATATGATTGATGTCAAAGTGAGATATGATTGATATATGTAAGATGGCGACCTATGCCAGAGTTGGCAGAAGTCAATTCGCGCCATTGGAATGGATAGAAATAATTTGATTGGTACGCCGTAGTCAGTTGTATCCTAATTAGCATAACTGAAAAGAAAGGATTTATGGGAGGTCAAACTCGTTTGGGAGGACGGAAATACCCTTTTTTGTAAACAAGTATGGCAGCCTCCTGAGTTTATTGATCAAAAGAAGAAAGAGAAAGAATTTGAGTTTGCTTTCTCTAGAAAAAGGATATCATTCTTGCTTTTAACATAAAGTATATTACGTGTACTAAGAACTGTTTTAAAAACAAAATAATAAAAAATTAAATATATGTTGTGAGTAAAATGACTTAGAAAAATTCCTACTCAAGAGTCATGACTGCTTGAATATCTTCCTGCATGAAATGATAATGCATAGTGATGCTACCAATATGCATAGTGGCACTAAATAATATATGGTGATGTTTGCATATTAATTTTTCCTTCATGGTTTTTGGCCTGCTTTGATAATATTTTCCAAGTTTGTAGTTGCTTTGAATGTTGGCATGAATGCTTGTAGTTTATCTTTTAATATGCACGATTAGTTATATGGTGTAGTATAATTTCGATTGATATCATCCTATATCCTTTGTTCATCTTCGGAGAATTAATAGTATTTCAAGTTGATGATACTTTTCAGAAAGAAGAGACATAAGACAGATTTTTGTGAAAGGGTAGAAAGACATTGAAAGTATTTTTTATAATGAAATAGAATGGTTTCACGCTGCTTTTATTGGGATACTAGAAGGGTATATAGTATCCTCTCGTGTAAATGGGTGTTTAGATGCGACATCTTCCTTGACGGAGTCTAACTAAACATGGTTTATGACCTTTGTTAGTTGTGGTACGACTAAATAATTCTGTTCTTTGTTGTTTTTGAAGAGGAAAAGTTGATCAAGTAACAAGTTATGATTAGACTTAGCGATAATTTGAAGCCTACTTTAGAACCTTCTGAAAACTTAGTCGCGTTTGTTTTTGGAGAGCTAGTAGGGTGGTGCTTACCTGGTTAGGTTTTATAGTTGGTTATGTTTTGTTTATACATTTTTTCTACCTTGACACTATACATGTCAAGTCTACAAAATTATTATATCTGATGATTCATGTTGTAGTTAAGTCAGTGTATGGGTTAAATTGATCACTTTGCCTTTGCTATGGACTTAGCGAGTGAACACGAAAACATATCAATTCTAGATTGATAACAATAACGTATTTATTATTTATTGTCACGCTAACGTTGAAAGTAATGTTGCTACTATGGTTGACTTGACATCAGGTGTTTAATATTCTACCTCTTTACAAGTAGTTTATTTTTCACCATACAGGCTTTCTGTATTTGCAGAAATAGTAATACATTCTTTGTCTTTATGCACGACAATAGGAAGTTGGAACAGTGTTGGACAGAGGTGGTAGATTAAGATTGTCGTGTCATTGATACATATCGCAATGCGCTCATAAGATTCGTTTACCTCTTTGTTGCCTACATATACCAAAGATTAACTTAGAGGTTTATTGAATTTCTCTTTGTTTTTGAAAAGTGTCAACTTTACCGTAGTATCATTTCATTTTTTCTTTGTCTTGTTTCTGTGGAAGCACTGAGTGAAAATGTTTGTGGAAAGTTATGCATGTTAGGTTGCTGTAGTTTTTCAAAAGACGTCTTGGTATGGTATCCTGCATGTGTAAGAGTGGGTTTTAGAGCAGACCAAAGATTTAAGGGGTTAGGAAAGTTACATTACTTGTAGCTTTCTGCCATTCCTTTTCTGTTTTGGGCTAAGAGCTGAGGAGAATGCTGGGGTAACGATACCCTCTTAAAATTTACTCTGTACTGACCTGGATTGGGGTGCAGGGGTCTGGTGACTTGCTTGGGAGGAGTACTAGGCTGTGATGGGGGTGTGACGGCTGAATTCACATTGACATCACTTGAATTTTCTGAGTGGCCGTTATTTCTGGCATCGATGAAGATAAGTCCGTTTTTGGGGGGAAAATGATTTGTAGGTTACGGACAAGGGAAAAGATTAAGGTTCGGTTCTTTGAGGGAAGGTTTTTTCTGTACTGACCTGGACTGGGGTACAGAGGGTTCTTTCGGTGCTGACCTGGATTGGGGTACAGAGGAACTTGGTGCTGGTTTGGGAGGGGTATAAGGGTGAACAGATGAAAGTTCAGTTCTTTAGTGAAAGGTTCTTTCTGTACTGACCTGGACTGGGGTACAGGGAGACTCTATGCCTGCCTGGGTGGGGCATAGGGGTGAATTGATTAAAATTCAGCTCTTTGTGGGGAAAATTCACTTTGTATCTGCCTGGGGGGGGGGGGGGGTACAAAGGTCTGAGGGCTTTGCCTGGGGAAGTTTTAGGCTGTGATGGGGATGTGACGGCTGAATCCACATTGAAATCACTTGAATTTTTCCGGGGGGGATATGTTAACAGAATTAATATACTATATGTTAACAGAATTAATATGTCTCCTAAACGTTGAAACTCAGTGGCACGCTATATATTTATTTATTATGCCATATAGGTCTGAAAACTCTTATTATTTTCCGGTGTAAATTATTAAACACCTGCGAGCAAACATTGTTTACTGAAAGCTATGTTTATTCTTTCGGTGAATTGAGTGAATTTTATTTATTTAACATATATCGATAGACCTGTTAATGTTCAATCTCTTAGTTGTTGCAATTAAGTTGCCTTTTCGGCCTTCGTTTGGACATAATGCCGTTGGTGAGAGAGTCGGGGTGCTGACACAGGAAAGGGTGTAGTTAGGGATATCAATTGGTATCATTGACCTTGTATTAATTATTCCATCTCGAATGGCTAAATGGGTGAGCCGTGTTATCAGAATATGGAATACCAGGTGTTTTCCCTTTGTTTTTCTTTGGCCCTCAGAGCGAGCTTGCACCCAAATCACACGACCCCATTAATCTGGGTCACGCATTTGTCTGACGTCAAGGTTCTGCTTTCTTTTTGATATCTCGTTGCTTCTCTATGACCCTCAGTGTGAGCTTGCGCCCAAGCCACAGGACCCCATTAACCTGGGTCACACATCTGTCAGCCCACTCTCTGCTGGGCACCAGACAATATGCATGGAGGCATTGTACCCCTTCCTTTACGTAGGGCTTCAAAGTGGTCCACAAGATAGGGGTGGGCTGCAACAGCTCCCTGAACATATCCAAGGTATATCGGATCTCTGGGTCCAGGTTTCTTACAAAGATCCTGTAGCTGCTACATGAGCTAGTCTTTTTCTCCCACTTTAAGTTTTTGTACGGTCTAAAGTTGCCTGAGGCCAGGCGTTTCTTGAAGTTGTACGTGCGTTCCTGCACACTCTTGTTGCGATCGCTGCTCTGCGCTGCCAGTCGCAGCTCCAAGTGGGGGAGTGTTATCAGAATATGGGATCTCAGGTGTTTTCGCATTTGTTTTTTATCTTTCATCATTATTCATTGTCATCCGAAAACATGCTGAGCCCATGTTTTCGCTTTTGTTTTTTATCTTTCATCATTATCCATTGTCATCCGAAAACATGCTGAGCCCATGTTTTCGCATTTGTTTTTTTATCTTTCATCATTATCCATTGTCATCCGAAAACATGCTGAGCCCATGTTTTCGCATTTGTATCTTTCATCATTATCCATTATCATCCGAAAACATGCTGAGCCCATGTTTTCACATTTGTTTTTTATCTTTTATCATTATCCATCGTCATCTGAAAACATGCTGAGCCCATGTTTTCTCATAGTTGTTTTTTATCTTTCATCATTATCCATCGTCATTTGAAAACATGCTGAGCCCATGTTTTCTCATAGTTGTTTTTTATCTTTCATCATCATCCATTATCATCTGAAAACATGCTGAGCCCATGTTTTCTCATAGTTGTTTTTTATCTTTCATCATCATCCATCGTCATCTGAAAACATGCTTGGCCCATGTTTTCTCTTTTTCTCCCTATCGTTCATCACTATCATTTTACTTCTCATTTTCAGGCTTGTAGTCGCTGCTTTCTGTTTCACCACTATCAATTTCCAAGTCAGTTAGGCGAGGAAACGCTTCCTTTTCTTTTTATTTCCTTCTCACACAATGAACTGGACTCTCTCAAGTACTGTCCTTCTTCCCAACTGCAATCTTTCTCTTTTTACAAAGACACACAACACACCCTTTTGATTCTTTCACTTGGCTTCGCAACAGACAATGCACACACTCTATCTCTTTCCCGCGCACAAACACTTTCTCTCCCACACACGCAGGCTCAAACCCACCCAAACAATTTGTAACAGTGAAACCTTACTCTTTCGATTAGGCGAGGAAACGCTCCCTTTTCTTTAATATCCAATATCTTTATTTTTAATATATATCTGGCCTTCATTGCCATCTGTCACTTTCCACTCATCCTCAATATTGTAAATCCTCCTTCAACTATGCTTATGGAGGGGATGTTAGGTTCGCCAGTTCCAGACGTGTAGTCGGTAGTGATTTCTGTTTCACCATTATCAATTTCCAAGCCAGTGAGCCGAGCAAGCGCTTCCTTTTCTTTAATATCCAATATCTTTAGTTTTAATATATATTTACCCTTAAAACCCGAAAACTTGACAACATGCTGAGCCCATGTTCTCACTTTTACTCTGTCTTTTCTCATTATAAAAATAAAACTTGACAACATGCTGAGCCCATGTTCTCACTTTTACTCTGTCTTTTCTCATTATAAAAATAAAACTTGACAACATGCTGAGCCCATGTTCTCACTTTTACTCTGTCTTTCCTCATTATAAAAATAAAACTTGACAACATGCTGAGCCCATGTTCTCACTTTTACTCTCTCTTTTCTCATTATAAAAATAAAACTTGACAACATGCTGAGCCCATGTTCTCACTTTCACTCTGTCTTTTCTCATTATAAAAATAAAACTTGACAACATGCTGAGCCCATGTTCTCACTTTTACTCTGTCTTTTCTCATTATAAAAATAAAACTTGACAACATGCTGAGCCCATGTTCTCACTTTTACTCTGTCTTTCCTCATTATAAAAATAAAACTTGACAACATGCTGAGCCCATCCCAGATAGCAAACAAACGTTAAATTAACGTTTACAATTGGTTTTCCTGGTTGTATTTTGGTTAATCGTTTGATGGAAACGTTTCCTTAACGTTATCTTTTAGTTGGGATTTAACGGTTGAAAGGACACCAGAAAAAAACATTAATTTAATGTTTTCTTTTTGGTGCATGTATATGGTATATATTGTTATATTCTACTGAAAGATGATTTAAAAAAATTAATAAACTCGTGCAATATTCTAATATTCATTACTGATGTGTGCTTTCAACCCTATACTATAGTGAGAATAATTTATTCGACACGGAAATAAATGTAGAGAAAAATAAGTAAAGGGAAGTAATTCGTAAAATAGCTTCTCGTGCGCGAAGTTACGATCATCAAGGAATGCACTTCCGACCGCCAACAGCAGTTGAGTAATTTGTGTTCCACAAACACCGGTGGAAATTATTTACCGGTATTCCATATTTTGTCTAAATTTATATTTTAAATACTTTCATTGCTTTATGTTGCCGTTAGTGAAAGTATACGGGTCGTAGAGGGCCCTCATTGTTGCAAATCTCGAAGTGTATAAGCTTATATTCATACTTGCATCTAGCCAAAATTCAAACATTTTTTCTTCACTTCTCGTTTTTCATTACCACAACTACTACATTAGAGTTACCATAGACTACAGCAACTGCGCAATTCAGTTGATATTTTTTCGTTTTTAGTAAATATATGTATGCTCTGTTATTTAATAATTCCATATAAATTAATTTTAATTTGTTTTTCTCGGAGATGAAATTGGTTTGGTTAGAAATGTTGTAACTTGTAGTGATTCGTTCATCACAACATAAAAACATAACTTTTTTGACTATCCATTTCACTCAAACGTGTTGGGAATATTCAGCGTTAATAATGTTGCACCAGCTATAAAAATAAGGTCTGCTAAGGAAATTACATCCCAAAATGTAATTCTGCCTTATCATCAGAGGTTTGTAGTGGTTCCAATGGTTAATTAATTACTCTATGAAATAGAATCAGGGCTGACACTGATTCCTTCAATGTCTTGGTATTCTAACCTTCTAGTAATCAATGTCTATAAATTAATTTATTAACTTATTAAGGCAATGAAAGTATGATGCACATGTTTTTCCTTCAGAACAAGCCAGTAAAGATGTTTACCACAGAGTTTGTTGTAGTAGAGTTTATTGAGGAAAAGACAGTGGATGTGGTTCACCAATCATGGCTAATCAAGGAAGAGGAGGAGCCTGGAAATGTAAGGATTTTGTTCTTTCTATATGTTTTGTGTACATACGGTGAGGAGTGGGGTTGATTAGGTCTAATTGTGTTCATGCATGTATGTGATTGTTATATATGCATGAGTGAATAAACCGGAGGCAGAGAGATCAAACTTCTGCATCATTATTTCCTGTGACAAATACTGATAATTAATATCAAAAAATGCAAACGTTGACTCTGTATAAGTTATTTGAAATTGTAATGATCTCTTTACACAAAAATGTTAATTTACCTGTTTACATACATCTTAAAATAATAGGTTTTTACTTTTGTATATCAACAGATTTAAAGCATATTGGCCTACCTGAGGGTTGGCATCAAAACTTGCCTCCCAGAAGAGCCCACCTGACACAACAACATGGCAGATCTATGCTATCAGTGAGTTTTTTTATGACATTAAATACTAAAATAGACATTGCTTTGTGTGGAATTTAAAAATCTCTTTTCTTGTTTGTCTTTTATTTTAAAATTGTATTGATTTTTTTACTCTACTAAGTATAACACTCAGTGTGGATTATGCAGCACAGGAAGGAATATGTTTTTATTATCTAGTTCAGTAGTTGCATGAAAAATGTGTATGCCTCATATGATGATTTGGCATTTTCAGTAACTAAGACACACTGTAAAATGTTTAGCTCAAATTAAAACAGTTTATGAACCCATATTTGTCAGTTGTTATTTGAAAAAAAAAAGTTGTCTTATATAACTGTAGGCAAAAGTAGTTGAGATTATGTTTGATTTGCATTGTCAGAACTCAGCATTATGCCATCTGGCCAAAACATGAAATGTGGGTGTTGGGTAAGATGTGATTCTTGACTATTGTCATGAAAGTGCAAGTGAGTTTTGGGCTAATAATGCATACTCTGAATACGTGTTATTTATGGAAAAGAATTAAAAGAGAAATCGGATTAATCAGATGAATAAGATATGCCTAACCAAGCAAGTGAAAAATATTGCTGAGCTCGGTTAGATGTTATTCCCATGTATACCAGAAAGTGTAAAACCTAATTAATACTCGTATAATTCAATAATGACTCACCAGTTTACTTTCCTGCATTACTGCATGTATATATTCATATTGGCATATTATGCATTTCTTGTTTAGTTAATGGTGTTATTTATATTTGCATAGCATATTTGTACTGTGTACAGCACTTCATAGGAGCATTTTGAGGAGTGTATCAGAACTAAGGGAGGAAATGGGGATGATGATGCTGGGTGAAATGCTACGTCTGGCAAGAGGACAGCATCTACCAACACCTCCTCTCCCCGATCTCATGCTGCCAGTGGAAACCTATGTGGAGCTACTCTCCTTGGAGGATGAGCTGAAAGACCAGGTTCTACACAAGTCTCTGGTGAGCTAGTTATTTATAATCAAATTCAGACATCTTTGTTGTCGCTATAAAACACAATTTTGTGTGCGGCATACTTGTTGGCACAAATAACAACAAAACTCAAGAAAAATGACAAATGAAAACAAAGTAAAAACACTGCAGGTAACAACTAAATCCACACCATACACAACTAAACCAGAGCTTGGGATATCAACAGTTTCACATCACAAAATTTTTAAAAAGTAACTAACGCTCTAGTCGATAATGCATGCACACAACACCACACACTGGCATGACACTAGAGATTTTCCAAAATAGCATGTTTTCCTAATACAATTAAAATGACATATTAATTTTGTTATTAAAAGTACATTACTAAAGTTTATCTTAAAAAATAAGCTTATTATACAGTAATTAAGTTGATACTTGATTTAAGACTGAGCAGGCAATTGATTGATTGATTTATTGTTGCTTTAGGTCCAGCGGACTCTTCCGAGCCAAATCAGGACCGGACAACCCCCGATCCGCATAAAAGATCTGCCGAAACAACCCCAGTGGGAAAATTGAATGCCCTCCAACGGCCAGTCACTTTACAATAAAGACATCCCACGCGGGGGACGGCTGAGGGTTGACCTCAACTACGCGAACACCCCGGTTACAAAAACAAAATAGAATAAAAACATCATTATAAATCATCAAAAAAACACATACATATAAAATGCCTATAGTGCTAAATAGTACAATCATAGGAAGCCCTAGTGACCACCCGGCAGAAAGCGTCCAACACTCCCAAGCTGATCCAACAGACCTCATACACAAACAAGGAGTCTTGTCCAGGAAGAGTTTTCAAGAAAAAAGGTAGGTCATTGATCTAGCGAAGAAGAAGATAGTATAGCAGAGTGAAGGACAGAGCAGGAATAGGAAAGAGTAAATGAGGAAGACAGCGACAGTGGGAATTTAAAGCACTAAATTTCCATAAAGTGGGGATACTATTTATACTGAAAACCCCCGGCACTCCAACGGGGGTACTGTTGCCGCAGTGAATCTGTCTTGCCTATAAAGGAAAGACAGGTTTTCAACTGTGGCTTTCACTGTTCCCTTTATAGGTTTGAACAATCTACAGTGGCAAGATTGCTCATGACCCCAAGGGGTGAGCAGGCAATTGATATAAATCAGACCTACAGGTTCCATACAGCTTTTTTTAAATAGAATGATTAAAGGAATAATATTAATAACAACCATAAGAACAATAATAATAAATGAATAATTAATACCTAAATAACCATGACTTTAAACACCACTCCCATAGAGGAAGCTGTCATGCAGATCATGCATACATAACATTATATACAATTGCATACTGTTATACATTGGTTCAGTATGGACAGGTGGTTAAATCAATTGAGGTAAATATTGCCAACAATGCATTCGCACAAGGCAAGAAAGCTTTGGCATTATGAACACATTATCATGAACAAATAGTCAGTCCATTCAGGTCGCTATTCTTCGGTTTCTAGACAATTAAAATTATATAAAAATGCAAAACACCTGTGTCAAGAGCCACAAAATCTTCAAAAAATTTCTTCAAGCAAATTCATGGACTGATTAAAATTATATTGGGAATCTGTTTGTTTGAAATGTGTGTTGGGTTGTACTAATTATACATTTTTGCAGGTGTCGTTTGGCGGATGTTGGTGGATGAGACTATAAGGACTTGGCCAGAAGAATCCTGAAGTCCATTCTTTCGGACAAATGAGCACAAAGCTTCAACTGGAAGGGAAATGGTGACAAGCAACCGTTTCAGTGGCTCACAGCTGTCGTCTCTGCCATTTGTGGTGAGTTGTCACCCCTTGTTTGTTTTTACAAACCACAACAGCAAAAATAACAGGGTAAAAAATTATCTAAAAAAGATATATTGTCGTAATGTCGTGAAAAAGTACTTAAAATACTGTAGTTGGTGAAAAAACAAAACGGATTGAGAGTAATTTCGTCAATTCTCCATTTCCCTTCTCACCTAGCCGATAATCACTTATCATACTGGCATTGGGTCCATATAAATATATCTGCCTTGTGTTTACGCTGTGGGTTTGAACCCCCGTCAAGTCATAACTCTGACTTTGAAAGTGACATTGTAGTGTCTTTCATAGGAGTTACTGCTAGGCTGAACCATATATCAGTCGGTGGTGTCAGGATTAGGTATTATAGCCTGTGCTGCAACTTCTTTCTTGAGTTTGTCAACGCCCTGTATTGTCCCTTTGAGTTAAAACAGCTGTTAAAAAACACATAAAATTGCTTTCTTAAAAATGTAACTTACAATGCACAATTTTGTTTAATTTCAGATGCAGTACGCAACAAAGCAAATTTCAGGACAACAACCAACAAAGAGATTGAAGATGAAATCAAGAACTGGCTTAAGTTTGCCTCGGAGCGAGATGGTGGGAAAGCTGCTCGGATGGCCAAAAAGAACAATGCACAGGCTCCTCCTGACAATGAGGCTATCTGAACAATCAGCGAACTGCTAGTTGCTTTTGAAGCAGGAGTTTGATCTCGTATTAGGGAGGATTAGGTATTTTGTACAATAACAAGAGAAAGAAAGAGAATTTGATTGGTCAATAGAATACCTTTTTAAGTTTTATAATATTACGAATACTGTTATTTATTCCCTGCAAGTTTTTTGTTGTTACAATCAATGTTTTTGGATGTGTTTATTTTATGTGAATACTGCTAGTTATTTCCTGCTAGGATTTGTGTGTGTGTTAAGGTTAAAATTTGTGGATGAGTTAGTTTTAAATGATTCAGTTTGTTTGCCACTGGTCTCAACAGAAATGTGAGGATTGTTGGTATAAATTTTTTTTTTTATAAATTTCATTTTTTTTTAAATTTTTACACCATATACTTGCCACAAAAAAAACGAAACAAACTACAGCATTGAGGTTTTATTAGAACAAGACGGAGGGAAATAAATATTTTAGCTAATGTGCTTTATGATTAACCGCTTGTACACAATAAATTTTAAGGTTAACTTTTGTTTTTGTAATGGGTTAAGAATTCTTGTTGTTTTGTAGTGTGCCAAGTTTGCAGTCCTGATTTGCAATGAAAAATTGATTAATGTAATTCTAATGTTTGCTATGAGCAGCGGACGTGCTTCTGCCGTTTGCGTTTGCATGGATTTATCCATGTGCTGCACTATTTCAGTTGTGGAAACACAAGTACAAATTTACGTTATGCTAGCCTGCATATGATGGTTAATGCTGTTGTACACTGTGCTATGATAGTCATGTAACATTTCGCAATCGCTTCAAATTAGACTACATTATTTGTTTTTTGCTAGTAGTTTGCTAAGCGGCAGGGATAGCTCAGTGGTCAGAGCGCACGACTTGTGTGAGTGCGTCTTGGGTAACGTGGGTTCGAATCCTGACTTCAGCAAACTATTGTGTGAGTGCTGGATATTTCGGGCCAGCGCCCTGAGAAGCTGTCTCAGCTTTAAGTGCGCTATATAAGAAAAATCTCTTTTTGTTATTATCGTAATCTTGTTCTTTGAATAGCTCTATTGGACTTTGTTTCTGTATAATAATTTTGCATATAAATTAATCAATTTTGTAGGGAACCGCTCACTGTTTTAAGCATCTTGCCATGAATTTTTTTAAAGTGTTCGTTTACGATTTTAAAATTAGGTGTATTGTTTTATCAGTGGGCATGTCGGTGACAGGGGCACCGTTTATAGCAACAGACATATATCTTCTGGCGCTTGTCCTGCTGCCATAACTTTCCAGCAAGAATTTTGTACTTCTAATGTCTCTAGGTTTGATGTGTGGGTGTGTGTGAGCGTCTATTTTTAGATGTGTGCTCTAAGGGATAGTTCATTTGTTTGAAAATCTAAATCACATAAATTCACCCCTGGCTAATAAAATAAAAAAATTACTTGATTTTATATACTGGTGTTGTCAGGAGGCATTCACTACCTAAATAGCTATTCTATATTTTACAAAACTGGCAGTATAAATTTAGAAATATATAATCATGAGGCATGTTTTGTATATACACAGTGAATAATGCAAGGTTATTTTATTTAGTGTATATTTAAAAAAAAAAAAACTATTTCAAATGTAATAATTTGAACGTGTTTTGAGCTTTTCTTTTTTTCCCTTTTCTTGTGCTCATTTCAAATATTTAAAAATAAATAATGAATGGTTTTATACTCTCATCCAAAACTGTAATGTCTGTGAAAGGGGTCAAATTAAAAGGTATTGACAGCTTCAATGGTCTTCATTCGGTCACTCATTTAAGTGCTGACAGTGCTCAGAAGTGGTTACAAATGAGGTGAATGTTTGACCACTCGTCTATTGGCCTTCCTGGTTACGTTTCCTGGAAAATCTAGCATGCCCTAATTAATATTATTATGCATGAAACCAGCGAACTACCATTGTAGATACCATTTAAAACCACTTTACCCTAATTTTTTTTTGGTAACATTTCCAATATACGTTGTACAATTGACAAAGCTGCTTTTGACCATCAAGAAAATGTTAATACAGGTCCCGCTTGCATCGACTGATAAATACGTACAACTTTCTTTTGCAGACCACACTTGGAACGGCTTGATTGGCCCACATGTGGTCTGCAAAAGGAGGCAATTTTTTGGCCAGGTCTGTTAAAATGTATCCATCCACTCAGCATTCAAGGGGCCTGTATTTAACATTTTCAAAATCAATAGTATAATACGTTTTTATTACGTTTATTGCAAACGTTAAAATAAGGTTATTTCAAGAGGGTAAAATGGTTTATAAATGGTTGTATTGACGTTATTAAAACGTTTTAAATAACCATTAAAAAAACGTTTTAAAAGAAACGTTGCTGAAACGTTAAAGTTTGGTTACATTTTCGTTTAAAACCCGTTTTTGGATAACGTTATAAAAATGTTATTCAGATGGGCAAAATAACGTTAATCTTACGTTATATTTTAACGGTTTTTTAACGTTGAAAACTAACCAATTTATAACGTTAATTAAACGTTTGCTTGCTATCTGGGTTGACAGTGCCAAAGAAGCAAAAGCCAACCACTCTGTTTCCAGTGTACGAGATGATTGTGTGGAACTGGAAGGTGACATGTCAAAACCCCCTGCCAAGAAGCAGAAGAAAATTGAGAGTTTTTTATTAAGTGAAATGACAGGATAGAAAACATTTCCCTTTGCAGAAAATACAAAATCTGCTGTGAAATCTTGCTAAGGTCAAATATAATACTGCACTGCATGAGCGTGGGTGTGTGTTTGTGTGTGTAATTAGAATCAGAACTTTCTCTTGTTTTCAAACCAAAGGAAATGTTACTTTCAGCTGTCAGGACAGGCCTCCAAAGTGACTTAGAAAGGGAAAAAACGCTTATTTTCGGCGGTGGGCTTCGCCCCCCTGATACCTCCCACAGGAGCGCTGACCCTTGACCTCGCCGGGGCTTACGGCGTCCCCCGCACCCCGGCCGCAAAGTCAGTACTCCCAAACCATTTATCACCATTCCCAGGCCTGCATATCAAAGAAAGTAGCTAATACTGGTTTTCGTTTAGTACAGGCTTTTTTTTAATATGGGATGATAATCGAACATAATTTCATGCTCATTAGAGTAATTTTGTTAAAAATGTGGATGGCAGTTTGTCTACGGTTCTTTGGATCCAGCCTTCAAAGCCACCAAGAAAGGGATCATGGAGCTCTTCAAGAAGCTTGGGTACCACATGCCCATACGCAAAAGTTTTTTGACAGCGGTAGGGGCACCGCATATATGGCCCCATATGCTTCAAGCATTGGCGTGGTTAGTGGACCGGGTCAGGGTGAGTCCATTCTTTTTTCATCTCATTGATGTTTATGGCCCCCGTGGCCCACCTTGGTGAGACCACAAATGGCCCTGGTGCCGTATGGTCATATACCTGGTGGTCATTACATTATTGGATAGCCACTGTGCTGCCACCTCAGTGGGACCAGTTATGGCCGTATGTTGCTTTTTGGTCATATACTGGTGGATTTTATGATAGCCTTTGTGCTGTTTTTTATCTATTAACTATTAATAATCATTTTTATTACCTGACGCTTTTTGTGGTTCTATTGGCCCACCGTGGTAAGACCATGCATAGCCATGCTGCTGTGTGGTCACTTGCCCGGTGGTCATTACCATTTAGGATAGCCATTGTGCTGCCACCCTAGTGAGCCCAGCTATTGCCACGATGCTGTCTGGACATATACTGGTGGATTGTACATTGAACAGCCTTGTGCTGCTTTTATCCTTATTTTTAACATGTAACTTTTGGCATTAAGCTGATTATTATTTTATCCTGTATTGCTCTAACGGAAGCTGTACCTTGATTGATCGGACATTTGTCACCTTAGAGTTGTACTTAGTTTTTAAAGAATTTTATGGTATAATTTTTTTTTTAGATTAGTTTTTGTGTGCCTCTCGGCCTTACTAGTTGTATGTGATCCTGTGGTTTTATCTTGTTTTTATTCCCTCATTGCCTCTGTGTCCGGGGGCGACTCGCCCCACTGAACTAAGTGTGACCTTGCTGTCTTCAACAGTGATGGTCTTTTTTCTCAGCTCGCGCCGAGCGAGTTCGGCCCGCCCTTCCACTGCAAAGTAGCCTATTTGCCCGACACATTATATTGATTTATATTGTTCACTCCCACGGCGGATTTATAACTTATATTGATCAAAACATTGATTCGAAATTTCTTAACTAATCTCGATTTTTCAAACTTTCGTTTCCTATATGCTAACGTGTGTGGGGACAGTAAATCTAACATACAATACAATACAGTTATCCCCAATTGCAAAATGGAGTCGACAAAGAGAAAGTATGACTTGCGAAAGAGAAATTGTTGCTCTGATTACCACTACAGGGCTAAATTACACTGCCGTCAGCAATTCGTCCAAGAAAGGCGATGTTTGCAAAAAGAAACGAAAAGCGTGGGAAGAGGTGACCGCTGCAGTGAACACTGTTGGCGGCTTGGGTCGTGAAAGGTCAAAAAGCTTGGGTCAAAAAGCGTTAAAAAAAAAAAAAGAAGTATTTGCGAGATGCCGTCAAAAATAAACCCGTTAAGGCCAGAAGCACTGGAGCAGGACCCCCTGACCCTCCAATTCCTTACGAGGAGGCAGTCCTGGCCGTGCTGGGGGGTTCTTCGACTTTGGATGGCAAATTCGCATGTAGCAGTTTTTCATGTCCCCTTATCTTGATTCTGTAGTTGCAGCTGCCCACTCTCTCCACAACTGGATAAGAACCCTTCCACGTTAGCTGCAGCTTGTGTTTTGCGGGCAACAAAAGCAAAACTTTGAAATAAAACCGTGAATGCCCCAAGGTCTTTTAATTTAAAATTTTTTTTAAATTATATATCCTTTCAGCAAAAAGATGAAGAATTATACAATGATGACCACATGTATGTTTAACCAAAAGACTGTCTACAGTCTTGATTAAAAAATAAATAAATAAATAAATAAAAAGAACTAAGTAAAATGTGTGTAATTTGGTGCTTGTTACGTAGCTACTAAAGGAACAAGGGCGGTCACTAGAACAATCTCTGAATACTGCCAAGATGATCAACAAAGACAGGAGATCTGCTGCAGTGGATTCTCTTGACCTGGAAGAAGAGCAGATTGTGGAGGAAACTCTGAATGCTGATGAGATGATCAACAATAGCTACAAAGAAAGCAGATCTGCTGTTGTGGGTTTTCCTCCTGTAGGGAAAGGTGAGATTACTCGTATTTTTCATCGAGTTCAAGTGGTAGTACTGCATTCTGCTTTTCATTGTTTTTGTGTAAATGATTCACATAATTCAGTCTCTCTTTGTGTCTGCATGTTTGATATCTGCTATTTTCAGTTGGCTTAGCTTGTCAGATTGAGTCAGACAGTGCACATAAGGCAGCAAGTTGCCGCCTTAGGCAGCTTCAGTTAGATCCTGTAACGGTAAACGCTTTGAGCAGGTCTTCAACTCTTGAGATGGAAAAGCCCTATAAAAGAGTGATTCAATAAATAAATAAATAATAAGACCAATTTACAGCAGCAATTTCAGTCTGTTGCTTTCGCAGACTAAACACAATGAGAAGCAACTTTGAGTGTCTGCAGTTTATATTTGAACCTTCTGAAGTACTGTAATTTCATTGTCTTCTATGTGTTAATGAATCACACTCTTCTTCATTATTACATCTCATTACTTTAAGCTTGATATTGGTACACAGCCAGTAAATCAAGAAAGCTGTATATTATACTATTTTGCTTTTCCATTCATTGAACAGTTATGAATTGTATTAACTTAGCATATTTGGATTCCTACGCTAAACATGGTGGTCGACTGATTTGCAGTTGCAAGTATGTCGATAAGAAGAACCATAAAGAGGATGACGGAAAGTATGAAGAGCCTCCTAAAGCAGAAAAACGTGGAAGAAGACAAAGAAAAGAAGTCTTCAACGACATAGAGATATTGAAGTTGTCCACAGATGTCTCGGATGCTGCCGCATGTACCGAGTCGGCCGTAGATCTGGAAACTTTGCAGTTGTCGACATCCGACAAGAAAGAGGTCGTTGGCAACGACGGTCCAAAAGTTGATTGCAGCACCTGTAAAGTAACTTTGAGGGAAGTGCGTCATCTCAAGGAAATGTTGACAACTTTGATCAAAAAGATCGACAAGCTGGAGCGATGTCCACGCACTTCTGCGATCGCGACTGATGGGGCAACGCCTAATTCAAACGGCAATAAGGCAACTACATCTACGCATTCAACATCACACAAACAAGGCTCGGGTGAGTCTAACAATCCGATTACTAACAAATCTGATGATGCGGGGCCTACGATTCATAAGTCCGATCAACGCGAAAAGCATGCATCATATGCGGATTCAGTGAAAGTAAACAAAAATCATAGCAGATTACAAAATGACGTCAAAAGGGCTGCTGACGATAAACATACTACCGGAAGTGACGACAATCGTTCTATGGCATCTAGGGACTTAGAAGTGCAAAGAGACACCCCTCCTACAGTGTTGATACTACACGACTTGACGATGGATCGAGTAGACTGCAAGCGGCTTGGCCTTGCGTACAGGTTCCAGGCAGAGTCGCACAAAGTTTTCACTGTAGACGAGTGTGGGAAGGCGTTGCGGAATGCCATGAAGGAGCGAGAAGAGGGGCCCGATTGCGTGGTGACCCACTTCGGTATAAACGATCTCAAGTCCGGCGATCCGATCAAAGTAGCAGACAAAATGTCAGCTTGCATACGCAGCATCAAGGCAGAGCATCCGAAGGCCAAAGTGGTGGTCAGTCACCCAACTCCCGTTCGACGTCCTAAGCTGAATGCCGACCGTGGCATTTTTGTGGCTACAACGAAAGCTGCACTGGTCGACGAGGATAGGGTGTCGTACGTTGACTATCATATGCCCAATGTACAGAAGCTGGTCAGTCCAGATGAAATACACCCTACAGGAAAAGGCGTTACTGTTGTGGCGAGAACCTGTAATGCAGGCCTAGGAGGTAAGGAAAATAACTGGGTGGGGAACGAGTGACAAACGACGAACTTGACGTCATCGCCTGGGAGCGCTCCGGAAAGGCACGAGAAAGAAGTCACGTGACAAGTTGAGCGTTGTTTGTGTGGATACTGTGGAGGGAGGACGTCCTGACGAGACCAGCGCTAAGAAATAAGGTAGGAACCCTTGATTGTCTAATTTGTAGGGACTTTTAGATGTTGCGCAGTGGGGTAAGGGGGTAACAATGGCGTCTGGCCGACGAGGATTTTGTAATGCCGGCCTAGGAGGTAAGGGAAATAACTGGGTGGGGAACGAGTGACGAACGACGAACTTGACATCATCGGCTCAGAGCACTCCGGAAAGGCACGAGAAAGGGGTCACGTGACGAGCGAAGCGTTGCTTGTTTGGATACTGAAGGGAGAGGACGGGCAAAGGATACCAGCGCTACGAAATACGGTAAGAGCCCTTGATTGTCTAATTTGTAGAGACTTTTAGATGTTGCGCAGTAGGGTAAGGGCGTAACAATAGTGTCTGGTCAACGAGGATTATTTCTTTCGCAACTTTTATTTCGTTATATTCCATTTTTTTCGAACCTCGATGCGGTGACCTGAAGATTTACGATGGCGACGACAGAATAACGGCCGAGTTCCAAAAACTAGAAAACTATTTTCGCGTATTATAAAACTATTATTCGGTTTTTTATCTGTATTAATAACGAATCTTTAATCAATTCTTTGAAAGGTATGCATTTTTTAACTAATTTTATCGACAGTGTGATAAGGGTGAAACTTGTGAAATTTCGGTCGTTACAGCAAAGTTGGTCAGACGTCAGGCGACACTGTAGAGTGTTAGAATCTGTCATTTTTTAGGATAGAATGAATACATTTTGATTAGAAAATTTATGAAGTTGATGCTAGATTGAGCATGCACTAAGTCAAAAATATTAATTGCATGCATATTTTTAAGGAGACAAATATGATTGATGTCAAAGTGAGAAATGATTGATATATGTAAGATGGCGACCTATGCCAGAGTTGGCATAAGTCAATTCGCGCCATTGGAATGGATAGAAATAATTTGATTGGTACGCCGTAGTTAGTTGTATCCTAATTAGCATAACTGAAAAGAAAGGATTTATGGGAGGTCAAACTCGTTTGGGAGAACGGAAATGCCCTTTTTTGTAAACAAGTATGGCAGCCTCCCGAGTTTATTGCTCAAAAGAAGTAAGAGAAAGAATTTGAGTTTGCTTTCTCTAGAAAAAGGATATCATTCTTGCTTTTAACATAAAGTATATTAGGAGAGTGTACTAAGAACTGTTTTAAAAACAAAATAATAAAAAATTAAATATATGTTGTGAGTAAAATGACTTAGAAAAATTCCTACTCAAGAGTCATGACTGCTTGAATATGTTTTATCTCTCATCATTATCCATTGTCATCCGAAAACATGCTGAGCCCATGTTTTCGCATTTGTTTTTTATCTTTCATCATTATCCATTGTCATCCGAAAACATGCTGAGCCCATGTTTTCGCATTTGTATCTTTCATCATTATCCATTGTCATCCGAAAACATGCTGAGCCCATGTTTTCGCATTTGTATCTTTCATCATTATCCATTATCATCCAAAAACATGCTGAGCTTATGTTTTCACATTTGTTTTTTATCTTTTATCATTATCCATCGTCATCTGAATACATGCTGAGCCCATGTTTTCTCATAGTTTTTTATCTTTCATCATCATCCATCGTCATCTGAAAACATGCTGAGCCCATGTTTTCTCATAGTTTTTTATCTTTCATCATTATCCATCGTCATTTGAAAACATGCTGAGCCCATGTTTTCTCATAGTTGTTTTTTATCTTTCATCATCATCCATTATCATCTGAAAACATGCTGAGCCCATGTTTTCTTATAGTTGTTTTTTATCTTTCATCATCATCCATTGTCATCTGAAAACATGCTTGGCCCATGTTTTCTCTTTTTCTCCCTATCGTTCATCACTATAATTTCACTTCTCATTTTCAGGCTTGTAGTCGCTGCTTTCTGTTTTACCACTATCAATTTCCAAGTCAGTTAGGCGAGGAAACGCTTCCTTTTCTTTTTATTTCCTTCTCACACAATGAACTGGACTCTCTCAAGTACTGTCCTTCTTCCCAACTGCAATCTTTCTCTTTTTACAAAGACACACAACACACCCTTTTGATTCTTTCACTTGGCTTCGCAACAGACAATGCACACACTCTATCTCTTACCCGCGCACAAACACTTTCTCTCCCACACACGCAGGCTCAAACCCACCCAAACAATTTGTAACAGTGAAACCTTACTCTTTCGATTAGGCGAGGAAACGCTCCCTTTTCTTTAATATCCAATATCTTTATTTTTAATATATATCTGGCCTTCATTGCCATCTGTCACTTTCCACTCATCCTCAATATTGTAAATCCTCCTTCAACTATGCTTATGGAGGGGATGTTAGGTTCGCCAGTTCCAGACGTGTAGTCGGTAGTGATTTCTGTTTCACCATTATCAATTTCCAAGCCAGTGAGCCGAGCAAGCGCTTCCTTTTCTTTAATATCCAATATCTTTAGTTTTAATATATATTTACCCTTAAAACCCGAAAACTTGACAACATGCTGAGCCCATGTTCTCACTTTTACTCTCTGTCTTTTCTCATTATAAAAATAAAACTTGACAACATGCTGAGCCCATGTTCTCACTTTTACTCTTTCCTCATTATAAAAATAAAACTTGACAACATGCTGAGCCCATGTTCTCACTTTTACTCTCTGTCTTTTCTCATTATAAAAATAAAACTTGACAACATGCTGAGCCCATGTTCTCACTTTTACTCTCTGTCTTTTCTCATTATAAAAATAAAACTTGACAACATGCTGAGCCCATGTTCTCACTTTTACTCTCTGTCTTTTCTCATTATAAAAATAAAACTTGACAACATGCTGAGCCCATGTTCTCACTTTTACTCTGTCTTTTCTCATTATAAAAATAAAACTTGACAACATGCTGAGCCCATGTTCTCACTTTTACTGTCTTTCCTCATTATAAAAATAAAACTTGACAACATGCTGAGCCCATGTTCTCATTTTTACTCTCTCTTTCCTCATGATAAAATAACTGACAACATGCTGAGCCCATGTAACTAGAACCGAGGTTTTATTTGGGTTAGATCAAAATCAATATTTGGCTAACTAAAAAGGGAAAGAAAATGTTCATCTTCATTCAAATAAACGTCCAAATAATATCTGTACAGATTTAAACAATGGTCGAGGAAATAAAATAAGAGAAACGGGGAGCACAGATGAATGAAAAAATAAAACAGGACGCACATATATCTAAAGCCAAGACATAAAATAAAAAGTCAGTTAACTCGCGTGTTCCCATGACACAAAACAATAAATTTTCTCCGCAACCAATACCCACTCACACTGTTGTCATTTCTGGGATTTTGAAGCAAAGTATTCCATTTCTTATCACCTTCAAATATAGTAAATCTGATTTCTCTAGTTTTCAACTCATTCATGCGTTAAGTGTTATACTAACTTTCATGAACACGGTTGGGACAAACACTTAGAAAACATCCAAGCCTGTATTTAAGTTAGAAAAAGTGACAAAAACTTTCGACAAGTTGACTTTCATCGTACAACTAGTTCAGAGAAGACGAAACAGTGGGCAACCCTTTCCTTGATTTGCGTTTCAATCCCAAATTTTTGTGTTCAGTGACTGCCATGGATGATTAAATCTATTTTTTCCTACACATAAAAATCTAATATATATATAACCTTAGTTGTTAAGGACTATGTCCTATATAGAAACCATATTTATCTAGGACTGTCCTATATATAAAAACATAACATATATAACCTTAGTTGTTAAGGACTATGTCCTATATAAAAACCATATTTTTCTAGGACTTTGTCCTACATATAACCATATCAAAAATCCAATGTTTGCCGCAGGGTGTTTATATATTTTGTAGTGTAGAGTGATAGCATATGTAGAGTTTAATAGTGTTGTTAATGGTGGTGTTTTTTAATAATTTATCGGTTGGAAATATCTCAAATGCAAAATCCTCTTATTATTTTTTATATTATCCTTGTGGTTTTATAAACCTTGGTATATCAAATGTTTTCATTGTTTTTTTATTTAGTATTGCATCCTAACACTATTATTATCATGTACATTTTCTTCATATATATTCCTAATTCGTTTTTATTTGCCAGGTTTGCAGGGGTTTCACTATTTTGTTTGGTGACTGAAATCAGCATGGTTATCTTATTAGTTGATGGTTTTCCTTTTCATTCTTATTGGGTAGTAGGGTTTTCTTGGAATGTGCACCTTTTCTTTGTGTAGTTGCTTAGTTTTATGTTATTGATTATAAATTTTGTTTTCATTGTAGTATCGCTATGCATTTATTCCCATTAGAGCATAGCAGATGTATCAATTATATAGCTTTTTAGAATTATATGCTTGGCGTAAAATATATATGCTTGCTTATGTGCATATGATGCATTGTGCAGATTATATACTTGACATTTAACGTATACAGGGGAGGTATTTATGTGGGACACAGAAGAGGAGGCGTGTTATCTCAGGAAATTCTCAATAGGAGATATTATTGCTGCATGCAATGTGTCGGTAGGAAAAGCTAGAATAGTAGCTGCATTCTTGGCTGACCCTGATCTAGAGGGTTCAGTATTTGAGAAGATTACGGCATTGAGTCAAGCGGATAAGAGGATCCTCAAAGGTTGGGTGAGAAGATGGAAAGGAAAATGTTTAATAACTGAGGAGTTATCCTTTAGAATCACCCCTGAGGGGGAGATCGTACCTAAAGTGATATTGACGGCTGATGGTCATGAACCAAGAGGGAGTGAGGAAAATAGAGAAGATGATTTCCTATTTGCCGTGGATAGTTCAAGGGAGACTAGACCTTAACAGATAGGTAGATCAGTAGAACAGGATCAAGTGCTCAGGGACCTTGAACAATGGAAATTGGACCACGGCAACATTCAACAGGGTTCACGGGTACAAGGGTCAAATAGTGTGAGAGAAAGGAGGATGTTCGACGTTGGTCATATCCGACCGAAAAAGGTAGGTGCGAGGGAATGATGGACTCACTGACAAGAATGTCTACAAAAAGCAGGGACTCAGTAAGAAGGGAAGAAGATGAGGAGTGGGCCTCAAAAAGGGGAAGATCTCAAAATATTGCAGAGAATGAAGAGATCCACCCAGTTCGAAATAAAGGGAGAGTTGACGATAGAGTCGTAGGTCATAGAGAATTTGATAGGGGGGATCAAAGGTATCATGGATTTAGGAGACAACCAATGTATCAGGGAGGAGAGCCCAGATGGGTTCAAGGAGGTGGAGATAATGAAAGATGGAAACCTGAATATGAGGATGAACCAAGAAGGGGTTATTATCGGCAAGGATATGAAGGAAGAAGGCGTAGAGCTCCTTCTGAAGAAAGGAGGGAAAGAATGGCCAAGGCATTGCCTAAATTGGAACCGTTCAATGGGAAAACTCGGTGGAGGGATTTTAAGGGACAGTTTGAACGGCATCGCTATATGCGGGGTTGGACGGAAAGAGAGTCTGCTTTATACCTGGGTGTGCATCTAACCGGAGATGCACTACATTTTTTCGAACAACTTCCTGAGTTGATCAAGGAGAACTATGAAAGGGCCACAGAAGCTCTGAATAAACGATTTGGTAGACTACTGACACCAGAGGCTTTAAGGGTGCAATTTGCTAATCTCACACAGGAAGGAGATGAGTCTATTCAACAATATACTGACCGAGTACGAAGTCTAGCAATAGACGCTTTTGAGGGGCTTCCGGAAGATTTTAAGGAACAGGAAATGGTTAGAAGGTTTCTAGTGGGAACCACCGCAAGGGAGGCTGGCGCATTCTGCATCAACATGAATTACACCTCATTGGAGATGTAGTTCAGGCAGTTCAAGTATTTCTGGAAAGGCAGAAGGCAATTGGGGGGCCGGTGAAAAAAGTGAGATTAGTCAGTCAAGACCGGGAAAGAAAGGAAGAGGTACTGAATGTCCAACAACAATTGGAGCGACTGGACGGACAGATTCAAGGAATCAAGAAGGAAGAAAGGGAAAAAGGCTCACGTTCAACGGATGAACGACTACAGAAGATTGAGGAGGAATTGAAGACTCTGTTGACATTAACACAGGAGGAAAGAGGAAGAAGCAGGTATAGAAGTGAGAAGGGGGAATATCGGTCTAGATCAGCATCATCGGGCTGCTTTCGCTGTGGGAAAGAAGGGCATATGGCCAGAGAGTGTGAGCAGTCCAAAAGGGTTTGTTTCGAATGTGGCAAGGAAGGGCATTTTAAAAAGGAATGCCAGGATACATCAAGATCAAGATCTCCCAAGGATAGGCCTAAGCAAGTCTCTTTTGCTTTAAACCGTCAGGAGAGGATTTGAAAAACGGGCACAAGTCCTCTCCAACCGATGGGACGAAGCACGAAAATACAGTAGAAAATCCCAACAGCATACGAATAGGGGAGCAGGAAACAGAGACTAAAACTGTATATGCTACCAGCCCGATAGCAGGAAGAAATCTCATTGTGACTATTCATTTAGAGGATGTACCGATACAAGCGGTAATAGATTCGGCTGCTGAGGCGACTATAGTAAAAAAGAAATTGTTGGAAAACGTTGTCAGCAACAAGCCTAGGAAAACGATTCGAATTAAAGGAATAGGGAAAGATTACCTATTGGGGGAAATAATAGAAAATGTGAAGATTCGCGTAGGCGATGAAATAATAAAGGAAAGTGTCATTGCGGCAGACATAGATGATGATATGCTTTGGGGCATGGATTTTCTGACAAAATATGGTATGTCCATTGATTTTGGTCGCTTTGAGGTGAAAATGAAGAATCGGATAATAAAAGCAAGAGTAGTCCGACAGGCTGAAGATATCCAAGTCTGTCGTGTGCAATTGGTGGGACGTACCAAGATTCCGTCACATTCTGTTACATATACACTGTGGGCAAATTATCACATCAACTGAAAGACTTTGTGTTTGCTCCTATCAGAGACTCAGTTCCATGTTTGATACCTTCTTCATTTCATTCAGAAGGAGACATGGCAATGATACAGTGTGTAAATGATACATCGTCTGCTATGTATTTGGAATCTGGTACAATAACAAAAACATGTTGGGATTTTAATGGAGGGGGTTTGTCAATCATAATATATATTCAACTTCTTAGCTAAAATATTTTAATGCTAGTCTGGGTAGAGTATGGTGTTTAATGATGGGGAAAGCAACTCCTAATCATTAAAAGGGGGGAGAGTGTAATGCAGGCCTAGGAGGTAAGGGGAATAATTGGGTGGGGAACGAGTGATGAACGACGAACTTGACGTCATCGCTTCGGAGCGATCCGGAAGGCAACGAGAGAGAAGTCACGTGATAAGAAGAGGGTTGCTTTGTGGATACGGTGGTGAGAGGACGTCCTGACAGAGACAAGCGCTAAGAAATACGGTAGGAACCCTTGTCTAATTTGTAGGGACTTTTATATGTTGCGCAGTGAGTAAGGGCGTAACACTGTCTTCATTTCAGACACTGAGAGAGATCAAGATAAGATGGCGTCAAATGTCACCTTCTCTAAAGTTTTGTCACTTCTCAAAAAAGAGTAAGTAGCTTGAAAATCTTTTTTTTTTTTTTTATAAATAAGGCATAAACATGATTTAAATATTTTTAAATAGTGCTACTTCTTTGAGTCTGCGAGCCAGTCAGTGGATTCTGCAACATTTCAACTTAGATTCATATTCACTCAATCATTCATAAGTTCGGTGAGTGAACTTGATTTTATAATTTACTCACCAGTGGTGATTTTCTAAGTACTGCTTGATCGCTATAGAAGGAAATAAAAACTGATTGCATTGACGATCAATATAGTTCTCTTGACCCTTTACTTTTTCTTTAGTTTATGAAATCTAGTGCCTGTTATGGAAAAAGGACTCGATGTTTCCATTAAAGTTTTCTTCCATACATACATGTCTGGAAAATCTGACTTTTACACAGTATATACTGGCTGTGTAACTGTAACTGTAATGTTTTTGTTTGTTTGTTTCTTGCAGAGGTCTAATAAAGGACAAGGCAAGTGAAGGAGATGTGACTGGACTTCAAATGGTAAGTACATTATTTCTGTTGATGCCATGTGATCATCATAAAGAGGAAAGACTATTACATGTATCCCAATCAAAACAAGTTATATATATATATATATATATATATATATATATATATATATATATATATATATATATATATATATATATATATATATATATATATATATATATATATATATCATTACAGTCAGCAATCATAGTGAAAATGGCGAAAATAATTCATGATTATTTTATATTCATAAGCACTCCAGCTGCTTATGAAATGGATTATATTTTAGATTTTTATATTCTTAAGTACATTACAAGTTATAAAAGATTTTTTTAAATTTTATAAGTACATCAGCTACTTATAAAATGGATTTGTTTTTAAAGAAAATGATTTTTTTTATTACTTCAACCCTAAAAGACAATGTCCAGAATCTCACTAGATCTCCTGGTGAGCGTTTTTTTTTTTAATTTCCTTTACTCCAATGAATTGTACAGCATCACTGTCTCCGAGTAAACATTTGACATGATTGGGAAGCAGGAATGTTATGGAGAAAATTTCTTATGGGCATACCCAGGTGAAACGATTTGTTATCCCAATCATCTTTGGGAAGCTGGGATGTTTGGAGATAATTTTGTTATGGACATATCCAGGAGAAACGATGGTGTTATCCCAATCACCATAGAGATGTAGAGGGAGGGCGCCAATCCAATATACGGGAAGGGGAGAACGCGCTACTGCGAATGTCGTATAAAACGTTAGATTCAATGGAAAGCCATGGGAACAAAATACGTAACCTTAGAAATTCGCCATATAAATATAGTTACTATGATTGTTGCTATTATGATCCAAGGAGAAACTCCATAGAAATATGGGGGGGGGGGGGGGGGAAATTATATAAGAGCCCTTAGCCCAAAAGTCAACCACTGATCACAGCCATGGAAACCCATAAACGAGTGTTCGAATGCGAAATACAAGGATGCAAGTACATCTTCAGGAAGAAGGAGGACTTAGAGCGATACATGAAAAGCCACGGGACCTTAGAATGGGATTGGGAGGCGGAACTCCATTATTTAAATAACATGAGCGCAACGATTCCAGTCTGGAACTGGGCAGCATTCAAGGACAAAGCGTGCCTTGCGCCTCCGTCACCGCTTGAACCACCGACACCACCGAAAACGATGGAAAGGAAACCAGGACACAAAGAAACAACGACAAACGACGATAACTTCAAATTGGACCTTGCGGTAGCGGAAGCAGACAGCGTAGCTCCAGAACTGGAAATTATTATCATCGACTGAAAGATGATTCAGGAGGATCATTCTTTTCAACCGGAGGGGCATTGTGACAAACGGGAAAAATCTACAGACCAGGAAAACACGTTGGTATGTTTATTCCGGACGAACCAACAAAAGATAAAAACAGACCCGAGCGGCATCGATATGACCGGCGAAGCGGGCTGATTGATATCCGAGTCGCGAGAAGACTACAGTGGATGGCGGACGTACCTGAGTCATGGCGAGAGGGGCTGTGGATCTACGGCCGAGACCCGAGTATGACCACAGAGGCCGAAGGGGGACATCGGCGAGAGATCTACTAACCAGCACCGCGGACAGCCATCTTGAATGGACTACGTCTACTGGGCAACAATTACAAAATGACTGATGTTGAAGCAGCAAAACGGACAATGGTTTCACCACGCCAGCGCGTGTATATTCAAAGACAATTATGACATTCATGTTGCATAAAACTGTGCCGAAGAAATGGCCTGCATTCGAGAAAAGAGACTTTGGAGATTAATCTGACGTCATTACTGCGCATGATGTCGTCGTCAAAATTGCGTCATATAGTTTAGAAAAAGATTGTTTGTAAATTGTTTGGAAATGGTAGTTAGAAATAGTTGATATTGTTATGAATATTTGATTATTCAGGCTGCTATAGGATTTTTGTAATAGTTTTTTTTTAGTTTAGCTTAATATGGAAGTTTCGAGACCTAAATGGATGGAACTCTTTCTCTTCGGGACCGCAGCGCAAGACTACAATGATGAAATCTCACGTGACTTAACCCATATACGCCTAGAGGGTAGAAAAGGGAACACTACATGAATGTATGCCTATTTTTATATACACTTAAGCACAACCCTAAAGTTTAGGGTCTACAGTTACAAGGAGACCACTGCGTCAAGGTAAGATGCATTTCGGCATTACTTCCCCTGCATTTTGTTTTTTGCGCCACCATTTTGAATGAGACTGCAGCGATTTTCTGCTCATCATGGCAAGTCAGAAAAGGTGAGACAATATTTTATTAATGGTCAACATTTTTGATAACAATATATAAGCAAAATTGTAGATATATAACATATCTAGAAACAGGTTTGTCTGTTTTGAATTGATTTGATTTTGGTATGTTGTAGGACAGGTTAAACTGCTGTACCGAAAAGTACCCTCTAGGCACGAGAGGGGACAGGTTTTTGCGTTACTGAAGTCTTAGTTATTTTTGTGATTTACGATTTTTTTGCAGGTCGTATAATGTCAATGAGGTGCTGGATATTCTTGAAGCAGATGGAATGTTCCAAAGAGCTGATGTGTTCATTTAACCACCACCTGTAGATGCACTCACTGACGAAGACAGCGGCGACGAAGAAGGAGAAGGCCCCAGCATTCAGAACCTAAATGGAAGGCAGCTGTCGTCAGGAGCCACTGCAACCGTGTTTTACCCAGAAGGCAAAAGCACTTTTGGAGAAACCGATGATGAATCCGAGTCAAATGATGTAAGTAGCTATTTGTTTTCTGTCAGTTTGAAACAGTATCGTTGGTGTTTGAAGACTATGTTATGCAAAGACGTGTATTTACTACGCCACACAATAGGCCCCTACTGATATGCTGGCATGTTATCTCTCTCGCTCTCGCTTTCTCTCTCTCTCTCTCTCTGTATAATTTTTGTTCATTGTAACTATGTTTTTTTGCAGGAATCTGGGACGTCTGATGAAAGCACCTCCTCTGATGAAAGTAGCAGAAGACCTCGAAAGCGAACCCGTGATGCATCCTCAACCATGCCAGCAAGGAAACAACGAAAGAGGTCACTGCCTCCACACAGACCTGAGAAACGATCCTGGAAAAAGGTGGACTTGAATGATCGCCAGAAAAGCCAGTTCACTTGGTCATCCGCCAAAGCTGTTTGCCTACTGATCCTGTGAATCTGTTTGAACTGTTTTTTGATGACGAAGTAATTGACCTTATCACAGAACAAACAAAGGGCTATGCAGCATTCAAGGGAAACCACTCGTTCAACGTCTCTTGTGATGACATAAGAACCTTCATAGGGATTCTACTCGTTTCTGGATACAGTACAGTGCCAAGAAAACGAATGTACTGGTCGAAGGACCCCGACATCTGCAACGAAGCTATTTCTGCATCCATGTCCAGAGATCGATTTCAGGAAATCATTCGCTATTTCCATGTCAGCGACAACAGTGACCTGGATGACACTGATAAAATGGCGAAAGTCAGACCTCTGCTCACAATGATCAATGAACGATGTCTGCGGTACTTCCTGAAGCAGCAAGACTTGAGCATTGACGAGAGCATGATCCCGTACTATGGAAGGCATGGAGCAAAGCAGTTTATTCGAGGCAAACCAATACGGTTTGGGTTCAAGATGTGGGTTTTGGCCACACCGCTAGGCTACGTGGTTCAATTTGAACCGTACCAAGGAGCTCAAGGAAAACAAGCTGCTGCTCAGTGTCCTGGAGTTGGAATGGGAGGGTCAGTTGTGATTGATTTGGTGTCTGAGCTCCAGGAGGGTGACGCCTTTCACCTGACATTTGACAATCTGTTTACCTCTCTGAAGTTAGTGGATTATATGTCATCCAAAGGAATTGCATGCACTGGTACCATCAGATCCAACAGGGTGGAGGATTGTCCTCTTATGGACGTCAAAAGCATGCAGAAAACCAAAAGGGGAACTTACGACTACTACACAGACACAGCCAATAACCTCCTTGTGGTGCGTTGGAACGACAACAGCATTGTTAACGTCATTTCCAACAAAGTGGGCGTTCATCCCACTCGAACAGCCAACCGATGGTCTCAGCAAGACAAAAAAAGAATTGACATCCCACAGCCAGCTTTGATCAATCACTACAACAAAACAATGGGAGGAGTTGACAGATCTGACCAGAACATTGACAAATATCGCACTGGAATCCGCTCCAAGAAATGGTACTGGTCAATCTTGGCATACTGCATTGATCTGTCGGTACAGCAGGCCTGGCACTTGTATTGAACCACGCCCACTGGCATTCAGCAGCCCATGGATCTTCTGGCTATCCGACGGCAAATAGCCACTGTCTACTTGGCAAGAGCCGCCCAGCCAGGCCAAATTGGACGCCCCCTTGGCCGATGCAGGAGCCTGGACAGGAGAGTACCCAAAGCCCTACACCTGGACGGAAAGGGACATCTGATCGAGAGGGTCGCGAGCAGGGGAAGATGTGCAGCCTGTCAAGGCAAAACTCAACAGAAATGCATCAAATGCAACGTGCGACTCCACACCAAGTGCTTTGCCACATTTCACACCCAAGATGCTGTGTGAATGAATCATAAAAACTGAATTGACAGTAGACAGTACTTTGAAACCAGCCAGTCACAGAACTGCAGAACTTTCAAGATGACAATATGACTTTTTAACTTTGTTTGTTGTTTCTAAGTTGTTTGCCTTCATTTCATCAGTGTTGCTTAAAAAGCATTTGGGGCACTATTGTTTTAGTTAGTTTTAAACAAATTGTTTTTCGGAAAAACTTGTACCCTCTCGCGCCTACAAAAAGGAACACCAAGACTTGTTCATCTAAATCAATAAATTTTAAGTTTTCATTCAAATAACTTTTCTCATGTTTTTCTATGTATTTCACACACACTTACCATATTTTGGACGAAAAAAAAAATTCAGGCATATATGGGTTAACAACAGGGCTGGAAAACTTGCAGTTTCTATGCAAGAGAAACAGAAGACTACACACCATTGGCGGAAATAAGGAAGATGCCTTGCGAATGGACGTCGTTTGGATAATGTGGATAATGGACAAACGGCGCTATGGTAACAGAGCATAGAAACTACGACCATAAAAGCAGCGAAGCATCGTCGGCGAGGGGGGAACGAAAACTAAGGACGAAAACTGAGGGAAAACTGAGGATTCTGGTTTGGCTACCAAGGGAAAGAAGGACACATTCATCTGAGCTGGACTTAAAAGATTTGATCGAAATTATTATGTAATCATCAAATTACATCAGGAACATAAAGATTTGACGAAAAACCCAGGAAAAATAACAAGATTTGAATCAAAATTAGTACAAAACAATCAGCAGCCTTTTTCTTTGATCCTTTGTAATTTTTTCGGCAATGGATATATTTTCTAAAACGAACTCACTTGGATGAAAAACACAAAAACTTGAATAAATTATCAAAACGTAATTTCCGGATATTTTGGCAATTCTTTCATTAATAGTTAGATAAATGTTTTAGTTTCTCTCTGACTTTGCTTTGGAAAATCTCTCTCTGTCGCCATCCTGACGTTACGAGAATAGAATGAAAGTTTCAAGGAAGATAATGATGAAAAATTTTCAACTGAATTATAGTGACAGCATTGTGATGTCTCTTGTGAACTCTTCATGAATAATAATATAATGATGTAGGATTTTGGTTTGGCCTTGATTATAGGTCAGGGGCCAATAAACATCTGAAAGTATCAATTTTTGTGTGTGAGTGATAATTAGATGACCCATTGTTTCCTCTGATAGTCCATCATGGCAAGACCTATTAACTTCCATATGATCTAACGCTTTTCTATTAGTCTGTTAATCGACATCAAAACTGATGATGTTACAAACAGAAAGTACTGTATTTTTTAAACATGAGCCGTGATCAATGTTATTGAAACAAACATTTACGCTAGAAGTTTCACAACTCATAGACAGTCGCCCTTCGGTTTACTAATACATATTATTGTTTGCACTGTCAGGGACAGCAATTACCTAAATACAGCTCACTGCTAAGTGTAATAAACGAACATATTTGTCATTTTACAAAATATATAGTAGGTATGGAAATTTGTAGGCTCGCGACATATTTATGGCTGACAGAAATCGTTTGGACTTCTGAAATAAAACCGTGCATGCCCCAAGGTCTTTTAATTTAATTTTTTTAAAATTATATATCCTTTCAGCAAAAAGATGAAGAATTATACAATGATGACCACATGTATGTTTAACCAAAAGACTGTCTTGATTAAAAAATAAAGAACTAAGTAAAATGTGTGTAATTTGGTGCTTGTTACGTAGCTACTAAAGGAACAAGGGCGGTCATTAGAACAATCTCTGAATACTGCCAAGATGATCAACAAAGACAGCAGATCTGCTGCAGTGGATTCTCTTGACCTGGAAGAAGAGCAGACTGTGGAGGAAACTGAATGCTGATGAGATGATCAACAATAGCTACAAAGAAAGCAGATCTGCTGTTGTGGGTTTTGTTCATCGAGTTCAAGAGGCAGTACTGCATTCTGCTTTTCATTGTTTTTGTGTAAATGATTCACATAATTCAGTCTCTCTTTGTGTCTGCATGTTTGATATCTGCTATTTTCAGTTGGCTTAGCTTGTCAGATTGAGTCAGACAGTGCACCTAAGGCAGCAAGTTGCCGCCTTAGGCAGCTTCAGTTAGATCCTGTAACGGTAAACGCTTTGAGCAGGTCTTGAGATGGAAAAGCCCTATAAAAGAGTGATTCAATAAATAAATAATAAGACCAATTTACAGCAGCAATTCCAGTCTGTTGCTTTTGCAGACTAAACACAATGAGAAGCAACTTTGAGTGTCTGCAGTTTATATTTGAACCTTCTGAAGTACTGTAAAGACTTGCAAAGACCATTCTGCAAGGCACAGTGCAAGGAGGTAGAAGAAGGGGGAGACCGAAAAAGAGGTGGGAGGACAACATTCGAGAATGGACTGGTTTGACACTGAGCGAAGCCATGAGGGCTGCTGAGGACAGAGAAAGATGGAGTATGCTGGTTAAGCGATCATCTGTGGTGCCCCTACGACCTTCGGGTTATGGGACAGGATAGGATAGGATAGGAAGTACTGTAATTTCATTGTCTTCTATGTGTTAATGAATCACACTCTTCTTCATTATTACATCTCGTTACTTTAAGCTTGATATTGGTACACAGCCAGTAAATCAAGAAAGCTGTACATTATACTATTTTGCTTTTCCATTCATTGAACAGTTATGAATTGTATTAACTTAGTATTGTGGTCTTTATGTTTTAGGGCTTTTGAAGAGAAAGTCAAGTCAAGTTGAGCATTTATTCCTGAAAACACCCTTGAGCGAAAAGAGAGTGTGCAAGACGGACATGTCAGCATTTGGGACTTTCTTTAATATTTTTGTGTGCCATGGTTTGGTATTTTAATTAAGTTCTACTCCAGTATTTCTAACAGTGGTGTAAAAACATGGGCAGTTATATTGAACGCCATTATATTATGTATGTATCTTACAATTTTGTTTCAGTTGCAATGTGTAAGCATTTGATGGATTTATTGCAAGAAATTATATGTAGCGCCGTTGGCTCGGCATAGTGTGACAGACTTTTAAATGAGCTTTTTGGTGGTTTTGTTTTGTTTGTTATTTTTTACATGTTTTGCCAGATGCATCCGGTATTATCTTCATGCAGTTTTTCCATGTTCATTCTTTACATTCTCATTCACTTAACATAAGATCTCACCTTCTGCTTCTGTCTCTCTCCCCCCATCCCCCTCTCCCCCCATCCCCTCCCTCCCTCTCCCTCCGCCTTCCACCCCCACTCCACGCCCACCCCATCTCATTATCCACACCCTGACACCCCCCCCCCACCCTCTCTTCACCTAGTCGTACTTATAACAGACATAAAATTAACATGTCGGGGGTTCCGGTTCCGGGTTTGGTGATGGAGGATGTGAGGTACAGCAAAGTCCTGCGCTATTGCAAGGTCTCATCATGGAGGGTATCTGCAACCTAGAAAAACATATGGCTGCATTAGAAGACAAACAGGAAAAACAAACAATGGCGGTGCAGACTGGAATGGTAGAGCTGAGAGATTCCTTGACAGCGAAAATGACGGAGATTGGGGAATCACAGAACAAACTACAAGGAAGAGTGTTAGAACTGGAGACACAGTGTGACCATTTAGAGATAGAGAACACGGAAATGCGTGAAGGACTGGTCTTTCTAAGAGAGAAGTGCGATTCTCTTGAAAATTTCAGCAAACGAAATAACTTGATTTTCTATGGCATTAAGAGAGAGACTGGAAATGAAAACTGGGAAATGTGCGAAAAGAAGGTCTTAGATGTGCTTCAAAATGGGTTAGGAATCGCAGAGGTGATTGGAATTGAGAGGGCACATAGAACAGGAAAAGACAATGCTATTGTAGTGAAGTTTCTTTCATTCAAACAGAAATCAATGATTCTGGCCAAGGCTCTCATGCTGAAATCATCTGAACGGTTTAAACACGTGTTTATTAATGAAGACTTTTCCAAAGTTGTGAGACAAAAACGTAAAGGTTTGCAGGAGAAAGCAAAAAAACTGCAAAGGGCTGGTGAGAAGACGAAGATGAAGTTTGACAAACTGATCACAAAAGACGGAGTGTACACGTACAAAACAGAAACCAGAGAGTTGATTCGGCTGCAAAATCGTAACATGAACATCAAAGACAACACCAACGACCACGAAAACACAAATAACATAATCAGCAGTGGGGAAATCGTTGAAGGGGTGAGGAGTGCTGAGTTTGGCAGTTCAAGACCGGTAGATGACTGGAACTACAACACCTTTGATCTTTCTGAAGCAGAAGTCCCATCGGAGGGGTACAGTGAACCTAACCTAGATCAAGGCAAAAACGACGACATCGTAGTAGGTTTGGAGAACACAAAATCAAAACTATCAACTGAATTGAGAGGTTCGTACGACCACGTGAGTGACAATTTTGAAATATGTGCAGCGAGGCATAATACTGACAGGTCAGAACCAGGGGAAGAGAAAAGTGAACGGCGTCACAGCTACCTGCCTGTATCGTCACGTGCTAGTTGTAGCAATAATAGGGAAAGCCCAGTAAACACTCGTAATCGAACACGTGCTGCTTCAGTCAGTAGGCCTCATCAACACAGTGCAGGTTTAAAACAAAACACGCGGCCAGTAAATATACAACAAAATGACAATGAGCAAACCAGTATTTTGAAGCAATGGGTAACAAGAAGCACAAAGACCCAACAGCAACAAAGAGGGCGAGATGGTGCGAGAGGGGTGGGAGGTACTCACAGAGGAAGAGGAATGACTAGAGGGGGTGGAGGTGGTGGTAAAGTTGTGGAATAGGGAGGAGGCCAAAGTCCAAGTAATATTTCAATATGCACATGGAATTGTGAAAGTTGGATGTACAAATCAGATATTAAAGATGTTGTTCGATCGCTGTTGAATTTTGATATTTTTTCTCTTAACGAAACTTTTGTTAACAATGACAAACTGACCTATGCTCCTTTCAAAAATTATGATGTGTATTGTTCCAAAGCAGTCCGAATCAACGAAGGCAGTAGAAAGTCGGGGGGTGTACTTGTTTTTGTTCGTAAAATGTTAGCACATTTTGTACAGAGAATTGATGTGAAATACAAGCACATGGTTGTATTGAAACTGAGTAAAGAATGGCTTGGTTTAATGAAAGATGTTTTTCTGATATGTCTATATGTTCACCCATATGATAGTAGATATTGGAATGTGGCGGAGCATGGTTATGGCATTGAAGTTTTGGAGCAATGTTAAGTTGATTTGTATGAGAGGTTTGAAGATATTTCATTTATCATTTGCGGAGATCTGAATGCGAGAACGAGTTTTAAAAATGTTTAACCTTTTGAGGTAAAAGATGGTATATGGAAAGGTTTTGACGAAAGTGAAAATATGAAAGAAATATTTTTGAGACGTTCGGACGATAAGATACTGAACGCATTTGGTAAACAGTTATTGGATTTATGTTCTATGTTTGATTGTGTTATTGTGAACGGTTTATGTCAGTTTGAATTTGATGATTCGTTAACTTTCGTCACTGCAAGTGGTGGTAGCGTGATTGACTACTTCGTGTTGTCTAGTGATTTATGTGTAACCAGTTTTGTACGTTCATTGCAGGTTGAATCGTTTATTGAGTCGCCACATTTCCCTGTTTCGCTTACACTCTGTAAGCAGTCTGGTGATAGTGTTCAATCTGGAGGTTTTAAATGGATCGACAAGACAGTATAAACGAAGAGTAAAGAAACTACTTTTTTGGAAAGTTTTCAATCTGATGCTATTCAGAATGTGTGTGACAGAGCTGTTATGTTATTAGATCATAATGTTGATGAAGCACTGGAGTTGTTTACTAGTGCCTTGCACACTGCCTGTATGAACAGACGGATTTGTGTGGGTGGGGATCAACGGGAAGCTTTGTGGTTTGATGCCGACTGTAGGCAGGCTAAATGTAAGGCTAGGCAGTTACTGGCTAGGTTTAGATACACTAAGCAGCAGCATGATAGGCAGTTGTATGTTGCCGCGCGTAAAGTTTATAAAACTTTAATTAAAGGAAAGAAAACTAGCTATAAACGGGAAAAAGCACAGTACTTAGCGTCCTTAGAAAAGAATGGGCAGCTGTTTTGGAGAGAACTAAAGAAAATTTCTGGCAAAAAGAAAAGTGGGATTTGTAAAGAGATAACTGAGGATCAATGGTTTACTCATTTTCAGCAGCTGTTTAATGGAGATAGAGTTTTAACAACGGATAACTTGGTAGATTGTGTGATAGACACTAACTCAGATGACGTAAATGATGCCTGTTTTGAATTGAATCGTCCAATCACTGAACAAGAAGTTCGGGAAGCTATAAAGAAATTAAAAATAGGGAAATCATGCAGTATCGATCAGATATTAGCTGAAATGCTGAAGCTGTCCGGGGAAGTAACTGTTTGTTTTCTAACAAAGCTTTTCAACACCCTGTTTGAAGAAGGGTCGTATCCAGAAGAGAGGGCGAAAGCAATTATTGTGCCAATATTTAAAAAGGGACTTTTTAATGTAACTGATAATTATAGGGGAGTGTCCTTGCTTAGCTTAGTGAGCAAATGCTACACATCAGTATTGAACAGCAGACTTATGAAGTGGACTGAGGAACACAATGTGCTGACGGAGTCGCAGGCAGGTTTTAGACGAGGATATTCCACTACTGATATTTTTACATTAAATGCAATAATAGAGAAGTGTCTAGCAAAGAAAGGTGGCAAGCTGTACGCTTGTTTTGTAGATCTAAGGAAAGCGTTTGATTCTGTGCAGCATCAACCTTTATTTGAAATCTTAACCTTGAAGAATAATATGAACGGAAAATTCATGAAAGCTATTTTATCGATGTACAAATCGGTTATGTCTTGTGTAAGAGTGGAAGATAGGATGACAGAGTTTTTTGAGTGTCCTTTAGGATTAAGACAAGGATGTATCTTAAGCCCGATACTTTTCTCAGTGTTTATTAACGAGGTGGCCGCAGCTGTAGATAGTGGTGGTATCCATGGTATTCAGCTTTTGCCGGGGCTAGTGGAATTGTACTTGTTACTTTTCGCTGATGACATTGTGCTTTTGTCTAACACCATTAGAGGTCTGCAAAATCAAATTAATATATTAAATGATGTTTGTAATAAATTGTTTTTGAATATTAATATTGAGAAGACAAAAATTATTGTGTTTCGTAAAGGAGGGTATCTAGGTAAAAATGAAAAGTGGAATCTAGATGGAAAACCACTTGAAGTTTTAAATGAATACACTTATCTTGGTTTTGTTTTTACGACTAAAATGAGTATCAAGAAAGGTGTTGATGCCTTAGCAGTTAAGGGAAAACGTGCATGTATTGAGTGTGTTAAACATATTAGCAAACTTAGTGATATATCTAAAAGCTGTTTTTTTCGGATTTTTGATACACAAGTCCAGCCAGTCTTGCTGTATGCAGCAGAAATGTGGGGGCTTCATAAACTAGAAAATATTGAGAAGGTTCATACATTAGCATGTAAAAGGTTTATGAATGTTCCCCTCAGAGTGCCAAATAAGTTTGTCTATGGAGAGACTGGACGTTATCCTGTATATATTAATAGCGCAGCCAGATGTATTCGTTATTGGTTGAAATTATTAACATTAGATGCAACGAGATTACCAAAACAAGCGTACCAAATGCTGATGATTTTAGAAGAGAAGGGTAAGACGTGTTGGGTAACACTGGTAAAAAAATACCTTGTTTAATCTAGGCTTTGGTTATGCTTGGATGCAGCAAGGTGTTGGCTGTGAACGGAGTTTTCTTTCAATGTTCAAGCAAAGACTGTCTGATGTATTTATTCAAGAATGGAGCACCTCGGTGATGAACAAGGATACATATAAAAGATTTAGGCAATTTTAAACTATTTTTGAATCGGAAAAGTATTTTGAATCCGTTGACATTAAATGTTTTAGGGACTGTTTAATTAAATTACGACTTGGTGTACTGCCATTAAATGCGTCATTTTTCAAATTAACATTTGTTAACAACAGCAATACACTTTGTACATGCTGTAACGTTCTGGAGGATGAAGATCATTTTCTACTTCATTGTCCCTTGTATGATGCAGTCCGAACAAAGTACCTGACTTTTCCTGTACAATCTTGCGTTATTCTTTTACAAAAAGCATGTACCTTTCAAATTAGGAGGTTGTGTGTATTTACATTGAATGCGTTAAAAATTAGAACAGAATTTTATAATAGTGTTGAGCTAATTTGAAAACTACCAAAGAAGGAGGGCGGATGAATGAGTCCTTGTTTGATGTAAACATTATCTGCAAACTATTTGTTTTGTATGTGTGCATAATATTGTACTTGACCTTAAATTCTAGGGGCCGGAGGCCCGAAGATTTTGAATAAACTTTCAAACTTTCAAACTTTCAAACACATCACCAACGACGAAGTCCGACAGACCATCACACAAGCCATTGGACAACACGATGACCTGCTAACAGTGGTGAAGAAACGGAAACTCCGATGGTATGGCCACGTCACCAGATCATCAGGCCTTGCAAAGACTATTCTGCAAGGCACAGTGCAAGGAGGTAGAAGAAGAGGGAGACCGTAAAAGAGGTGGGAGGACAACATTCGAGAATGGACTGGTTTGACACTGAGCGAAGCCATCAGGGCTGCTGAGGACAAAGAAAGATGGAGTATGCTGGTTAAACGATCATCTGTGGTGCCCCTACGACCTTTGGGTTACGGGATAGGATAGGATACTACTTTTCTCTCAAGGTTGCCACCCTTTAGTTCAGAAATTATGTTCCAACTTGAAAAATAGCACGGCATGATATACTTTTATTCAGTGGCGTAGCTAGGGGAGGGGGGGGAGAGGGGGTGTCCAAATTCAAAATACCCCTGGGCCCCCACTTGAAACGGGCCCCCAAAGGAGAGTGCTAAATTTTTTTTTACTTAAATATTAAATATTACGCCACCGCCATGTAATCTTGGTATTCACGTTGTTGTATAAGTTAGTGAATTTAGACATATATTTATTAAGTACATTATCTCATGTCATGATGTCGAATGTTAAAATGCAGGGGCCCCCAAAGAGGCCAAGCCCCCCGGACCCCCAAATCAAGCAGCGACCAGGGTAGCCATCACTACCAAAACCTCACTGAGGGAGGACCAACCCCCACCCTACGTACCCACCCCAATCACCCCTCCCAAGGCCGGGGGACATCCTACCAATGGCTACGGACCATCAAGTTAGCACTCCTTACAAGGTTGTATCGGGACCTGGCCCGAGTACACAACCAGTACCGGAACTGGCTTATCATGGACCAGCTTCCTCGGAACCTGCGCCGGAGACCACGCGTAAACTTCCCCATGAGTATGGGACTTACGGACAACGCGCTACACACCCAGTTCGTGTTGGATACCATCACATCACACGCGAGCAAGGGGACTCAAATTTATACCTTTCGAGCTTAACCACACTGTGGACCTTGACACTGCCTTTCAACAATACAAACGGAGGTTGCTCTTCCATCTCCATTTTGGAGATCGACCAACACGATCACCCACCAAGCTGGACAAACTCAAACAACCCTCTACATGGTCACCGCCCCCATCCGACAAGAGGTGGGCACTTTACTTACAACACTTTGGGGATTCCCTACGTCACCTATAGGAACACTACAACAACAATCTCCCCGCCCACACTGACAGAACCTCACACCACCGGAAAGGGAGGCTCTCCTGCAACTTTCGGCCAACCCTCATGTTACCATTAAACCAGCCGCAAGGACAATGCTATCGTAGCCATGGACACCAATGATTACCTCAGGGCATGCACCCACATGCTCTCCGATACTGTTGACAGTAGCGTTATGGTACCACTGATGTTGGTAATGTTAATGCTAGCAATAATAATATAGATAATAAGGATACTGTTGACAGTAGTGTTATGGTACCACTGATGTTGGTAATGTTAATGCTAGCAATAATATATATAATAAGGATACTGTTGACAGTAGTGTTATGGTACCACTGATGTTGGTAATGTTAATGCTAGCAATAATAATATAGATAATAAGGATACTGATGACAACAATAATAAAAATAATAGTAATGATCATAATAACAATGATAGTTGTAATAATCTTGGTGCTAATGATCGTGATATTGATGATGTAAATGATGATACACATAATGGTTCTTCAGAAACCTCAGATGATCATGATAATACTGATGATTATGGTGATGTAAATGATAATGATGGTTCTGAAAGTGGTATCTTTACTGGAAATTCAGAAGAGAATGTAAACTTCTTTTTCATCACTTCACTTTTTGTCACTGAATGTGAGCGAGTTTTTCTGGCAACCCTAGTCACCACAGTTCGACCATTCAGCGTTTTCGTGGCGCCCCGAGTAGAGGAAACACGTCACTAGGGTGACCCGAGGCCAACCTACCCCTCAGACTGTGGGCACTACGGTTGCAAGATGGCGGCAAATTTGAGGTAAGAATTATGTGCTAGCTAATAAACAGATATTTCGCGGCCAGATTGACCTTTCAATCATCCTAATTAGTATGTGAAGTGATAACGATGAGATTTGTATAAAGTTGTGTTTGTAATTCGAGGCTTGTACTTGCGTAAACAAGCAAAGTCTTCAATGTCTATAATAACACGCTTTCACATTGTCCTACGGCTTGGTATAAGTATGAAGTAGCCCACCTCTGAGATGTTCCTTGTGTGTTAAATTGAAATTGGGTCCTGAAATTGTGTATTATGCATAGAACAGGGAACGCTCCTAGTCTAACCAAGAAACGCTTGGCATGTTGTACGTCTTGAATATTGTATTTTGTTAATGCACTGGCCCAAGAGGGTGGGTGCAGGGAGAGGCAGAGGCACGGTGTGTATGGTGTGAGGCACAGGCAAGGTGTGTATGGTGTGAAGCACACTGGTGTGAGGCACAGGCAAGGTGTGTCTGGTGTGAGGCACAGGCAAGGTGTGTTTGGTGTGAGGCACACTGGTGTGAGGCACAGGCAAGGTGTGTATGGTGTGAGGCACACTGGTGTGAGGCACAGGCAAGGTGTGTATGGTGTGAAGCACAGGCAAGGTGTGTATGGTGTGAGGAAAGAAGTAGTTATTGATAGGTTTGTTGTTGACAATTATTCAGTTGTGTTGTTACATCTTGTTTTCACTCCCAACAGGCATCCTACTCCTAGTCAGAGTACAGGTGACCTTTCAACTTCAAGGGTCCTGTACATCACCAACGGCCAACAGAAGAGGACAAAGGTGGTTGTCGATGCAGCCATAGCTGATGTGCTGATTGATGAAAAGACTGGTAAGTGGACAATTCATAAGATAGTACTTCATCTTTTCTTCATACTCTGCTTCTTCTTTTTTTTCTTTAACTTTTAAAATAAAATAAAAATAAAGGTTTCTTTTGTCTTGTGTTAGTACAAAATTGTGTGAAAAATGTATGCATGTTGACATATTACAATGTGTAGTGTGTGCATAAGTGAATATACATGTTACACATTGCAGTGCTTTGAACCTTGAAGAAAAGTACTTGTGGCATCTATTCATGTTATTTAGGCCACCCTAATAAAACGTTGGATTAAGGTAACCCGACCGACTCTATCGTTTCCCCGCCGACTGTAAAATCTTTTTTGGATTTCTTATAAAAATAAAACCACAAAAGTTCACATTTTGCACCATTTCAATACTAAACAAAGCAAGAAAACAGTATTACAGAAAAAAAACTAAAAAAAAAAACAACAACAACCGACCTTATGTTCTTGGGACATGTTGCCCTAATCCAATTGTGTGTGTGTTGTGTGTAGCCTTATGACATTCACTAACAAGCATTAACGTCTTGTATAACTTATAGTATAAGTCACTACTAAGTGCATGGTTGGTGTAGTGAGGGTTTAGAGTCATTGTGTGTGATGTTTTAAGCAGTGGACATTAATTATCAGAGAGTTATTATTTCATTGTGTGATGTTATTCCGTACAACTGATATTATACAGATAATACAAGTAGTGTAAAATTATATCACAGCACAAATTGCTTGCTTTTGGGCATTCTTGACAACACATGCTGCTGTCACATTTTTGGTTTCTTCTTTTTTTCAGATCCACAGGTTAAGCAGATGATAGTGTATTCCCTCCTTGGACAAACAGCAGGGCCTTCTACAGCAACAGCAGTACCATCTACTGCAAAGGTAGTGCCTTCTACATCATCAGCAGTACCTTCTACATCATCAGCAGTGCCTTCTACATTATCACAAGTGCCTTCTACATCATCAGCAGTGCCTTCTACATCAGCAGGAGTGGTTTCTACATTATCAGCAGTGCCTTCTACATCATCAGCAGTACCTTCTACATCATCAGCAGTGTCAACTCATATCTGGAAACAGAAGGAAGAAAGTCTGTTGATTCACCTACGGCATGAAAGGCAAGACCTGTTTTTGGACAGCAAGAATCACCTTAAGCTGTGGAAGGAAATAACTGAAGTGATGAATGATGCAGGAATCAGTGTGTCTGTTGCTCAAGCTAAAGACAAGTATAGTGCTCTTAAGAAGAAATGGAAAGAGGTTATTGACACTCCAACAGGCTCAGCTACAAAGTATTTCAAATACAGAGATGAATTTGATGCTGTGTATGGCACCAAAGCAAGCACCAAACCAAAGGTCACTGTAGAAAGTGGTGATGCTGATGGCCACAAATATCCTCCACCCCCCAAAAAGCAGAACAGTAGAAAGAGTGATGCTTTTGAAGAATTGCAGACGCTGCAAAAGTGGTTTCATGAGCAGAAACTGGATAGATTGGACAGACTGCTCAACCTGTATGAACGTGACATCAACTTGCGCAACAAAGAAAAAGAGTGACTGATCTGTAGGTAGTCAAAAGCCATTTTTAAAAAATGATTTCCTCATCACAAAACTGACATAGATTTAAAGAGCTTTTCATTCTGAACACAGTGGTATATTTTTTTCCCCCATAGGACAAATAGGTAAAAAGTTATTAATGTTTGAAAATGCCGAATGTTGGTGTTTTTTTGGCAACGTTTTGGAATTGAAGAAATTGACAACTTTGGAGTCTCAAAATGAAGCCAATATTGATACCAGAAAGCTGATTTTTGACAGGTAACCCCTTCATATGTTTTATACTCCAAGCCCAATTTTCTTCAGGCCTATCCCATGTAATGTTCAGCCGTTTTGGTGCTTCAAAGTTGGGAAATCATCAAATTCGCAGTGCGTGCCGGCAAATTATAGGCCTACTGGTGTGCCACTACGCTCAACACTCGTGTCGCTGAATAGGCCTACGAGTTGGCCATGGCCGGAAGAAAACCCGAACACCGTTTGGGTAGACTTTTCTACGGCAAAGCGCTCCGCGATACAGTAATGCACAAATTAATAAATACCCTAGTTTTATAAAGGAAAGTCTGCTCTTTATTTCTTGCTAAGTTTTAAACTTCTAGTTAAAATCAAACTTACATCAAAACCGCTTTATCCACTTTGTTCGGCTCATAACAAAACGTTTACACACGAGAGCCCACCATACTTATATGTAAATGAAGCTAAGTATCCGAACTTCTCATTGGTTCTTATTTTTAGGCCATCCAATGAAGTATCGCGAAGCGCTTAGACTTTGAAACGAGTCACCTCTCAGCAAACGACGGTGACAATTTTTTCGCAGCGGCATTCAGCGTTCGGATAGGGGCGTATTCAAAAGCTGTTTTCTTGGAATCTTTCGCATAAACATGCATTAAAAACAACACAGATGTAAAGATAAAGCTTTCAATTTTTATTTGAATACAGCCACTGTTCGTTTTGATGCAGTTTTACATTAATAATAAGTGTTGAAAGTGAAGTGAAAACTGAGTCAAAACTGCCGAGCGGACAAGAGCCAATGAAGGGCTTGGAGTACCTACTGATCTGACTTTGTTATTTTATAAAGCTCCATGTATTTTGACAAATTATAAGTCAGAACGTTTTTGTTTCTTCATTTTTGCTTTTGTTTTATGGGTGGGGTACTTGAATTTATCTTGTGTAAAATAATAATGATAAGATGAACCCCCGTTTGGGTGCCAGGGGTTTCAGTATAAATAGTATACCCACTTTCTGGAAATTTAGTGCTTTAAATTCCCACTGTCGCTGTCTTTCTCATTTGCTCTTTCTCATTCCTGCTCTGTTCTATCAACAGGGGTCCCAATACAAATTAAGAAAAATCACTGAAAAAATCCAATCACCGAATTTGTGCCCGTTGAGTGTTACATTGACAGCCTGGCCAAAAGGTGTCGGTGATGGTCTGTCTATCAGTACGATCAGCCAGTTTACAAAATGTTTACTGGCTTGTTAAAATGCTAACATATGGATCCAGAGAAGTCACATTCTGATTCCGAAGGCACACTGACACAGTAAAAACACCTACACATCCTGCTGATGTGACAGTCTGTTACAGAGCTCTTCAAGCTCAAAATGTCTCCCTAACACTTGTCTTTTGTCAGGGATGCTGCATGGTCAAGCCTGGCTTTCTTATTGACAAACTCCATAATGCTGCAGTATTTCCTTTTGCTTGCAGCAGCAGCTGGGGCAGGAGCTTTCAAGTTTCAGTGTGTCTGCAATAGTTGCAGTGGCTTCTTTCTGGGAGGCAAGATAGGCATTGTAAGTCCTCCAAGAGCTCATCATGATTGTCACGGACCGGGTTTATAATATTTCGGTCCGATGACTGTTTGTAGTATCTTCCTGTGAGAAGATAAAAATGTAATCTTTTTTTTTTATAAATTGAAAACTGAATGCTGATTGGCTGAGCTAGTCATGTGACGACTGGCCAATCACATTCAAACTGGGGGCAGGGATAGCTCAGTGGTCAGAGCGCACGACTTGTGTGAGTGCGTCTTGGGCGACGTGGGTTCGAATCCTGACTTCAGCAAACTATTTCATCAATCAGTGCATTTCAGAAGGTGACGTTCGAAGAGGACAGACGTGTTTGACTTGCTGCTGGATATTCTATGTGAAATTTTATTCATAATTTTATCGTGACTATGCTGTGATTGGCATTTTGTTTTTTGACTGGCCATGGAGGCTATAATTTGTGATACTGTGTGCTATTAGTACTTTGGCTTGTGTTCTGTGAACATTCTATTGGAGTATCATATATTGAGGTTTTACCGTGTATGCAACAGTGGTTGTGTTCACCGATAGTGCTGGCCGCCATCTTGGCTGCCATTTTGGCTTATATCTTGGTGATGTGACTGACTATGTCATTTTAACATTTTCGCTTTTACTGGATATACTTTTATTCAAGACTATTCGGCGAATGGTGTGAGCTGTGACTGGTGTTCTTTCCGGCCATGGAGGCCGTATATTACGCCTGCGTGTTGTGAAGAGATATTTGACTCTGAGTCTGACAGTTGTGTGATTGACTTGGCGGCCTTTTGACCGTCACATACGGTGTTGGATTAACTGTGCTGTACTATTCTTCAGTGTACACTTTATGTGTAGTGCTGGGAGACTGCTATTCTATATGTGATACATGTGACATTGACACTGCCAGTTTAACCTGTGCTGAACATTGACAGTTAGAGTGCCCGTTACCTGGTTGCACTGTGCGTTATCTGTGGACAGCTTGTGTTGCCCACCTGTAGTTTACGCTTTATCTTCTTGTCCCCGGACTGGTAGGATCATTTTAATTTAATCCATTTGAGTGGTTCATTAGCTTAGGTTCTATATTATACATTCATTGTATTTCGATTACATCAATTTAATTTTGTTTTATTTTCTGTTGAGTTTTCTTTTATTTATTCCATATCTCATTCTTCATTTCATTATTCATCTCCTTGTTTTTTAATCGCTATTTTTTCTCATTACATTCTAGATTTATATTTATTTTTCGTGCGAGCTATATCGTATAATAGCTCTGATAATTAGTTTATAAATTGTCATTATTTTGCCCTATAATTAGTTATATTATTCTCTAGTTACTATTTATTATTTTTCACTCTTCATAAATTCATCTCATTTTTATTACATCCTAGATTCTATACTTATTTTTTGCGAGAGCTATATCGTATAATAGCTCTGTTAATTAGTATATAATTTGCTATTATTCTTGTTCTATATCTAGTTACATTATCTTTAAGTTATTAGTTAACATTTTTTATTCCTCATAAATTCATTTTAGTTGTAGTTTTCATTTTATTTTATCTAATAAATCTAGTTCATTATTTATTGGAAAATATATAATCTTGTTTAATCTTATCCTTATTTTATTGCCATTGTAGACTTAGATAATTATATAATTATTTCTGTTGAGCTTTTTAATTTAATAACTTGATTGATAGTGATTAATTTAATTCATTTTATTATCTTATAATTTATTCAATTTTTAAATTTATTTCTTGTCACCTCATTCTATATTTATTTTACCATTTTTATTTTAGTTTTAGGCATCTATAAGCTTTCATCGTTATTTTTACTTCCCACTTTTTTTTTCTCTAGAGATGTTTTTAATTAATTTTTATTCTATTTTGCTTTTGTAATTAGTATATTGTTTTTGTTCTACCCGTCCAATGGACAAACTTGATATAGACTCTGACCGTGAGGCCGACTGTGCCGATGACTGGTCTGAGGTCCCACCTGATTCACCGGGTGTTGATCCCAATAGCCCAGCATCCTCCCGTGTTCAAAAAAATCAAAAAAAGAAAAGTAATGTTATTCTTGGAGCTCTTCTGAAATCATATACTAAGCGCCCAAGTGTCACCGTCGGTGGCAGACGGGCTGTCAAACGAGCCCAGAAAATATACCAACAGAAAGTTAAACAGGCGCAGACTCCTTCTGCGATGTCAGGAATATATACTCGTCCCATTTTCTCTCCCTCGGTGATGGGGGCCTTGGGAAATAAAAATGTAACGGGGTGCTCTCATTCTCCAGGCTCTGAGGCCAGTGTTCAGGACTTTTCTTCCCAGTCAAGAAAGCGCACTTCTTCTCATGGCTCTCACCTACCTAACCCAAAGCGTAGTCTTTCTTATAACGATAACGCTACTGGCCCAAGACAGTTAGAGAAGGAGGTTGATTCCGAGTCAAATTCCTCTATGTCAGAAGCTGATTCACCTTGTGATCATTTGCATCATTCTCCTGAGTTGCAGTGGCTTCTTTCTGGGAGGCAAGATAGGCATTGTAAGTCCTCCAAGAGCTCATCATGATTGTCACGGACCGGGTTTATAATATTTCGGTCCGATGACTGTTTGTAGTATCTTCCTGTGAGAAGATAAAAATGTAAATTTTTTTTTTTATAAATTAAAAACTGAATGCTGATTGGCTGAGCTAGTCATGTGACGACTGGCCAATCACATTCAAACTGGGGGCAGTCTCTTCTTGTGTATACCACGGTGTGGTTGTGTTGTACTTCTAGCAGCTGTTGACTGCAGGTATATATATTGTTTATCATTGAAATATTGTATTATAAATATAATAATAGTTAACCATGACTATATTCTACTTGTGGTGGAATAAAAGTAAGAGTAGATAATTTTTTATATTAGTATGAAGGATGGATTAGGGAGGTGGTGGATCGTTGTATATTATTTTGAATAACGAATTGAAATCGGATTTTTATTTGATTTGAGGTTGAAACCTCAACTCGCAATGTATAGCATTATATTTATTTGTGTGAATGAAAGTAGTCAGCGTCAAGATGTAATAATTAGTGTTATAATGGGAGTTACAATTATTGCGTATGTGTGAACTGTGTTCGACACATATGAGATTTGAATTATTATATTGCTGGTCTGGTCCTGTCGCAGAGAGAGAAAAGGTATATGTGGAAATACAGAGGAGTTTATGTATCGAGATATTTAGTGGGGAAAAACTTGTGTTTTCAGAAGTTTCCGGCTGGGGCCTCGAGCTGAAGAATAAGGAAGAGGAGAACGAAGGAGAGTTGAGAAGAAGAAGAAGAGGAAGAGACTCCGAGAGAAGAGAAAGAAGCTCACGAAGAAAGAAGCAGAGGATATCACGAGAGAAGCGCCAAGGAAGAAGACGAGAAGGCGAAGAAGAGGGAGAAGAAGAAGGAGAAGAAGAAGGGGCCAGAGAAGAGCCAAAGAAGAAGACGAGAAGGCGAAGAAGAGGGAGACGAAGAAGGAGAAGAAGAAGTGGCCAGAGAAGAGGCCAAAGAAGAAGACGAGGAAGAGAGACGAGCAGCAGCGGCAACCACTACCACACCAACACCAGTAGCAGCCGCTACCACATCAGAAGTAGTAGCAACCGCTACCACATCAGCAGTAGTAGCAACCGCTACCACATCGACACCAGTAGCAGCCGGTACCACCTCGGAAGTAGTAGCAACCGCTACCACCTCAGCAGCAGCAGCAACAGCGGCAGCGGCCACAGCAGCAGCAGTGGAGGATTATTGACGGCGGTGAAGAGAACGATAGATAGAGGAGAAACCCAGGATAGATAGAGAGAAGGACAAGGATAAGGAGAAGGAGGATAGCATAAAGACAGAGACAGATATTAGAGACAAAGAAAGACATAGTGAATCCCAACCTCCATGAGACTATTGGGAAGATCTCTCTCTGTCGACGGTGACCAGGTCGATATTGGTGTTTATTGTGACTGGTAATATTTGGGTTATCCGACCGGGATTTTTGTTGGTGGGTTTTGGTGACTAGTGACTTTATTCCTGGATTAACTGTCTGAGACTTATGTGTGTGTTTTCTGAGTGGTTATAATTTCACGGATTATTGCTACAAAGTACGTGAGTACACAACTATATATATTTTTCCATATTATTGATTGATGTTGTATGTACTTATGTGAACGTTGTTGATTCTTGTTTATTTTTCTAGTAATAGAAAGGGGGAGTGACAACAAAAGAATTCTTGAGAGTTAGGGAGTGTGAGACGGGCGAACACGCAAATCAATCACGCACGCATACACGCAATTCTTGATATAACCCCTTTCGTTACAGTGGTGACCCTGACGTGATAGACAGTGCTGAAGCATTTCGCATGGCTCATCCGGAAAAGAAACTGGCACGGAAGTCAGATGACTCGATTTTTGCATCCGCGTCGATTTCCCAGAATGTACCCACTCAGAATCAATTTCGTGGGACTGGCCAAAGATGGAATAATTTCCGGGGATTGGGATTTCGTGGCTCTCCGCGTGGAAACTACCAACCCGCAGGTCCTACTCCAAATAGGGGTTTTGCAAATCAGACCATGAATACCCAACAGGGTGCTCAAAACAATCAGGTTCCTCGTGGACGTGGAAATACCTATTCTAGACCTGGTTCTCGTTTTTCAGGTAGTCCTCCTCTCAACAAAAGACAGAATAGACAGGACATAGTTTGCTATTGTTGTGGGGGCGTAGGTCACATAGCTGCATGGTGTCCTTTTTTTCGCGGATCGCAGGTAATTTTCGCGGAAATGAAATTCAGTTTTTCGCGGAAATCCACGAAACCGCGGGTAATTGGGACCCCTGATCAATCTGCTATCTTCTTCTTTGCTAGACCAGTCACCTACCTTTTTTCTTGAAAACTCTTCCGGGGCAAGACTCCTTATTTGTGTATGAGGTCTGTTGGATCAGCTTGGGAATATTGGACGCTTTCTGCCAGGTGGTCACTAGGGCTTCCTATGATGTTATTATTTAGCAATGTAGGCATTTTATATGTGTTTTGTTGATAATTTATAATGTTTGTATTCTATTTTGTTTTTGTAAACGGGGGTTCGATAAGTTGGGGTGAAGCCTCAGCCGTCCCCTGCGTGGGATGTCTTTATTGTAAAGTGACTGGCTGGTGGAGAGCTTTCAGTTTTACCACTAGGGTTGTTTCAGCAGATCTTTTATGCGGATCGGGGGTTGTCCGGTCCTGATTTGGCTCGGAAGAGTCCGCTGGACCTAAAGCAATAATAATGTAATGTAATATAATGATAAGATGAGCACACAAAAATTAATTTAAATCTGTTTCACAATTTTTCTTGATGTTAAATATTCAATCAATATTTAATGCTACAAAGGTTCAAATTGCCTCGGTCAATTCCAAAAAGGTACAGACTTTTCTCATTGCCGTGTCAGTGGCATGTAATAGTGTAATTTTGCTTTTTGGTGTGCAGTGTTTGTGCACATTTTAAGTTGGTAGCCTAAAGCACATATGCAGTAGTGCTGCAGTTCTGTTGCTATTTATTTTATGCCAGGTCAAGCAATGATTACTTTTTATTGTTAAAACGATAATTTGAGAATAGCGTCTTATGTCGGAACATTAATAATGTTCCGACATAAGATGCTATTCGCAAAAACATTAATAATTATCGTTTCAATAATGTTCCGACATAAGACGCCATTCGCAAATTATCGTTTTAACAATAAAAGTAATCATTGCTTGACCTGGCACAAAATAAATAGCAACAGAAGTAATAATTGCTGGAGTCTTTATATTCATGCGTTTTGACTGTTAATGCCTTCAGGTGAAATGAGGCTGTATTAAAAGATACGCCTATATTTCTTTGTTTGGTTTAATGTATTGAGTGCTTTCAATCCTGTCTGCTTCTTCTCTTAGGCCAAAAAAGAAGAAGGTTGGATTAGGGTAACCCGACCGACACTATCGTTTTCCCACTGACCCTAAATTTTTTGGGGGGTTTATCATCAAAACAAACCAAAAAATGTACATTTGCGCAATTTCAAGATTAAAGTAAGAAAAGTTGTTTTTTTCAAAAGACTTCACTAAATATAATAATAATAATAAGCCAACCGATCCTATGTATTTTGGTCATGATACCCCTAATCCAAAATTTTTTTGGTGTGTGCCTTATGTCAAATGATATCAAACTTGTGTTGAATGCCGTTTAAAAATCCATATTTTAATTTGGTCACTAAAGCTTATATATATACACACAAGATACAAGATTCACGATAATTTATTGTCCCCATTTACACACGGAAAATGAAATGTGGGCGACATAACACAAACATTAAACATGACAAGGACAGTATCATAGTCAATGAATAAAACATCGCTGCTCACTCACATTTAGCAATATCACACCCCAGCAATCGGACTCTTTTAAGAGAATACACTTATTAAGACAACACTAAGAATGACTAACATTTTTAACATTTTAAAATATATCAATTAAGACGAGACATTATTGTGTGCTATCTCTATGCATACCTTCCCACCCCTCCCGCACCATGCCCCCAACCCCCCTAACATTTTTATTCTATTTATTTATACAAAACATGTGCAACATTTCTTTTTCTGGTGAAAATATCAAAGAGAAAATATGAACATACCGAGTTTGCTATACAGTGGAGTCCGGATATAACGAATCTCAAGGGAGGGAATTTCGGGTTCGTTACAAGCGGGATTCGCTGTAGAGATTTGTACTGTAAACGGAAGTACACACCGGTGATGAGTACACATCACAACCTACAGTACGTAGATCGATCTAGGCCTACGAAGTTTATCAACAATGACTTCATTCAAGGCTATTTATAGCAGCCAATGACAGTTATGACTTCAAGGCCTGGTTGACCTATGTACAAACTGGCATGCTTCTGCTTCGTCCCCTATATGCTTTGGTGTTGGGGACGTAAATTTAATCCCGAACCGAATGCTTCTGCTGCTGTTCGCTATTGGCGATGAGCCAATTGAGGCAAAGTAGGCGAAGGGAATACGCAAAGGGTTCGTTACAAGCGGAGATTCGTTATTTGCCTAGCTGGATTTGTTCGTTATAGGAAGGGATTAAATAGTAAGACAAAGAAGGGAGTGTGTCGGGAAATGGATGGTAGTACGCTAATCGCGGGTGTTCGTTATTCCAAGGTTCGTTATAGGTGGACTCCACTGTACATGCTATACATGAACAGATCTCGTGGTATCGCTATTTTGATTAGGAATGAACGTTTAGATTATATTAAAGTTGTTAAACGCCACTCTTTCATGAAGAGAATACAACCAGAGCAGGATAAATATTACCGCTTGGTACACCATCCCGTTGCTAAAGACAGTCTTTTTTTTTTTAATCGTCTTTTCCTTACAACAATAAAATTGAAACTGTTTTATGTGTTGCTGTGTATGTACCTCCAGAAAATTCAGTTTATGTGAATAGAAATAAAGGAAAAGAGAAAGAAAAACAAGAGAAATGAAGAGAGAGACTGTTGGTAGGCTTTACGGTGAGCAATAAATTAATCAGTGCATTCGTCGGCAGATTTTCGGTGGCAAAAATAGTTACGCATTATTAAGCTTTGCTATGGGTCATACCGGTTTCCATTACTGGCCTACCGGTTTGCGTTCGAGTGGGTTTGTTTACTGTGACGTCGTACCGGGTTTGCAAATCCCTAGGACGATCACTGTATTATTGCATCAATTGTTTGTCGCACTTTGTGTTAAAACTCACAGGTATATGGATCTCGAGTTGTGCCCCTTGCATATTACAAATACGTTGTTAATTTTTACATTTCCATTACAGGTTGTAAGTGTATCACATTTTTTTAAACTAAGACAATATGGTTACATATTGTGTAAAAAAACTGCAATTTTTTTTTTTAATGTCGTTGTCTTCCTGAAAGTGATAGGCTTCACTTTTCCAATTTCAGGATATTTTAGCCATTTTACTTCTTTTTTTTTTTTAAAGAAATTAGCTTTTGTGTTGTGTCACTAGTGATCCGAAACATTAGTAATGATGATGTATGTGCAAGTTTGTTTTTTTTAAATTAAAAACATGGCTGGTTATGCCTAACCACAGGCACCTGTCACTAGATATTCAACTTAAATTTTTAAAAAATACATTACAACACATGATACACGTAAAAAAATGTGTGCAGTGGAGTCTCCAGTGAGCGACTTCGAGCGCTAACCATGGTCACCCAAGTTCGACTAAAGTGCGCCCGAAGTGGCTTTAGTTAACCAAAGTGACGTCACTCGGGTTCCCTTGGTCGACCGACGTTAGTGGGTACTGCTTCTTTGGTTCCAAGATGGCGGGCGCTTCGTGGTGAGTACTGTAGGAGAGTGGAAAAAACCTAGTTTTTTACTATCTTATGACTCATTTAATTAAAGCAACGTTGTAATTTTAATTTGGGTGTTGTTATTGTTATTGTTGAGTTAATTATTTATGGTATTTCAGCACAATGCGTACGTTCTTGTCATGAAACTGAACGGTGATGCCAGGAGTGGAGTTGAGTAACTTCAGTAAGCACGAAGCAGTTACTGAACTAGCACCGTGGAACAACATTCAGTGATTTAATGCGTTATTTTATCTTCGCATATATGTAAGCGTACATCGTATCGACACAGTTTGCTTTTGTGGTAATTTTTAGATACTGACATGACTAATTGTCGTAATTGACTAATTCGATTAATTATTATTGTGGAAGTTATAAATACTGGGACAGTTGCAATTATGCTAAATGACAATTGAACATTTTCGTTAAACTTTTTTGTTTCAGTAAACGGTCTACTCTTCTTGGCAGCCACCACAATGACAATCGCTCAGTTGGTTCTTTTGCTTCTGCAGGCTTCAACGGAAGACACCTGAAAGTCACACTACCAGATGGCAAGCTTCTCAATGTAGTAACGGACAAGGCAACATCTGATCTGCTCTTGGACGACAAAACCGGTGAGCTTATGAAATACAAAAATTCATATTATTTGCCAAACAATCTAAAAACTACAAAACGTTCAAAGAACAAAGTCTAACAAGTAACAGGCGTATTTGCAATACAATGGTACCTTGCATAACTAACACCATTCATCACAGCAGTGCGTTTGCCATGCGAGGTGTTCGTTTTGCAAAACACGACTTCCCACAGACTTCTACAGGAGATTGTGCAATCCGTTCCATGTCACCGTGAAAAAAATATAAAAAATTAGGGAAAAATGTAGACAGGGCAGTGTTGAGGGGAGGAATCACTCGTTAAGACACTCATCAAAGCAGGGTATGAAAACTATGATGTTAATTGTTGATGAGGTAAGATGTTAGGCATTGATGAGGTGAATTGGAGGTGGGATGAGGAGTACACACACACTTAGGTAAGCTTACGTGTACTGCTCACACACACATAGGTTTCTTTTCCCAGTATAGTAAACACACAGATGAAAAAAAAAAGCATCAAACAAGGATAAAAGGACAATCAACTGGGGACAAACACGCTCAGCCTTCTTATGAGCCATGCAAGACACGACTGGCCGGGTTAGGTCATTTTGATTCATTGGAAATGTGATGTTTTCGCTGTGTACGTACGGTTCTTTATGTGAAGCATGGTCATTCTGTGAGGCACGCAGGCGTTCGCAGCAACCTTCGTTATGCGGATCGTTCGTTCTGCAGGATGTCAAAATGCGATGAAACACTGTACTAGTTGACACATTAACATATAGAGCATAGTTGAGTGCGTCTATAGTAGCTGGATGGATGCGGTGTTGTTGCCAGTATAAAAAGATAATAGGGGTTACAAAAATCAATAGGTCCATGCTTTGGCTTAGAAAAAATAATGGTTAAAAAATTTACCACTCTGATCCATGCAATGCAAAATAACCTACTTACAGTAAGGAGTCATACAGACTGGTATATTTTCATGCACAAAAATTTAATGACACATTGTGTGCGTGTCAGTGCATGTGGAATGAGAGTCAAAGTCAAGTACGTTTATTGCAGGATAATAGCATATATTAAAAGCTAAACAGTGAAACAGTGCAGTACTATTATTTTCATCTTTTAATAGGAGTAAACTTCTGTTTCAGACTCCACTGTCAAGCAGCAAATCGTGGACTCGCTGATCAGTTCATCTGCCCCAATCTTACCTGAGAAGGTGGTCTCACCCTCCGAACCTCATCCATCTTCAAGTACAAATTTTCATGTTTGGACTGAAAAGGAGGAGGATCTGCTAGTAGCCTTGCGCCATGAACGACATGATGATTTTTTAAAACATAAGAATCATCAGGTGCTGTGGGAAAACATTTCGAAAGAAATGTCCTCTGCCGGCAGTGTCGTTTCGGCTTCACAAGCAATGAACAAATACTTTTCCCTAAAAAAAAAATGGAAGGAAGTTATTGACTGTAAAACAGGAACTGAACGAAAAGATTTTAGGCATCAAACCTCGTTTGACATCATATTTGGCACAAAGGCAAGCACAGCTCCGGTGTACACAATAGAAACGCTGACAACCACCAAGACAGCACCAGCAGCAGCTGTGGGCGTCTCTGCTCACTGCGAAGATACCATTCAAAATAAGAACAGTGCCACTACAACTCCAGGTACATGTAGCTCTGCACAGAAGAAAGCACTGGGAAAAGCAGGAAAAGAAAAAGGGGCTCAGAATTAATAGCTTTGTTGGAGAGACAGCACGCTGAAACTATGGAAAAACTTGATACCATGAATGCAGAAAGAAATCAAATTATGAACAGATTTTTGGACTTGTATGAAAGAAAAATAGGGAAATAATTTTGACAGCTCTGCAACTGGTGGACAAGTGGACATCATTGGTGGTTTTTTAGGAAGTTGTTATTTAGATTAATTTTGGTAGAATAGGAAAATGATTATCAAGCAGTGTGAGGTGATATTTTGTGTTGGATTCAACCCTTGAAACCGGTGGTTTTTTTTCTGGATTTACTCAGTATTCAGTTTATTTTCATTTGTTATATTTCTGTTCCACACGTAGTACCACAATGGTTTGTTTTGTGGATTTACTCATGTATAGTCAGTTAACATTTATTTGCATTTGTGTTACACAGCTATGTTGGAGTCATTGTAACACTTGAATTGTGTTTTATTTAATCTTTGTCATACTGGCAGGAATATACAGACTACTTGTGCCTCATGTGAATAGGATTGAGACTTTGACCTGGTTATTGATAATAGTAATTTCGTTTGATGACAAGGTACCTGTGTTTTGGCCAAAATACTCCTTTAGATTCTAGTTTTCACTTTGTCAATTGTTGTCATTATTTGGTTCTTTGAGGAATGTGGCTATTTTTTGTGACAATTTCAGTCATGGGGAATTATTTTTCTAGCGATTCCTTGGATTTTTGGATATTCTATCAGTTTCATTTTCACATAAAGTGATACATGTATGCACTTTTAAAATGTGTTTGTGTATACATCCAATCAGAACACAGTACTATTTCTGTTGACCGATTGACAATGCTTTTTAAAATTTCTATAATTTCTACCACAAAGTAAACATTTCTATGGATAATTAAATAAAGCTTGTGAGCAAGTAATTTTTTTTTCACTCTCTACTTTGATATATACGCAAGAAGGACACAGTAATTCTGCTTGTGGGTTTTGCGTGTTCGTCTCACCCAGTACAGATAGTGAGATACAGATTTTTTTGATTTTTTTAGTGATTGAATTGTAATCTTCTGTGCCATTCTTTTATTTTGTGATAAAAAATGTGTTACTAATGTCAACAGGTTTTTGAGTCATTGAGTCTATCCACTAGTCAATCCATTAATCATTCTAGTGGATAGAAATCAGCGGAAATAATTATCGCATGGCTGGAGTGCAGCAATTTCAGCAGGCATGCGTATTTCGCATCCACCGCTTTGCCAAAGGCCCTAAAGCTAAAAACAGCTAACTTTGTTGAGCGGATGATTGAGGCAGGGTGTAGAATTGATACCCATCACCTTATCTAGTGTCAGAAGACGGAGTGGTGAGAGTGATTGAAACGGCAGCTGAGGTGAGTTCGATCACCGACTCTAGTGTCGGTGGAGAACCCGATGCCGAACCCCAAATTTCCCATTCGCGTAGATCATCTACATCCAGTAGGACGGTTCAGATTCATCCCTACGGAGAAGGGAAAGAAATTTTACGATTCGAACTTTACAACGCCAAGCGTCCCAAACTTCACTCATGTCTAATGAGGGTATGTACCCCTTAGATGTTTTGCAACAGGTCAATGAGGGGTTGAAAGAGGTTTGGAGGATGGAAGTAGAAGAGCCTATCATTGACTCAGTGAGTGTTAGTGGGGATGTTGAAGAAGGGAGTAGGGGCGTGGCCATTTTGGGGGTAAGGGAATCGGAGGCAGATGAGCCCAAAACGCAAGACGATAAATTACCAGCATATGGTAGGGGTCTTGGTGCATATGAGAAATCTGATGAATTTAGTACAGCTGCCTTGGTTGAACGAATGCCACAGAGCACACGTTCTAAGGTAGGATTTGACCATTTTTCTGTTGATGGGGAAGGTCAAATTAAGAAGGAAAAGATGTCGGGCATATATGAGGCGAAGGAAGGTCTATTTAGTGAAGTCTCCCCACAGTCCCTTCCTGATATGTTGCCCCACATTGATTCTGAGGAGGATGTTTGCTCGCCGCCTGGACATTCTCTATCCGAAGATAGGTCTTTCCGCATTAAGGTGTGGACCACTTTTGCTGAGCAACGCAGGAGACAGGACAAACTCGAAGAGGAGTTGCGAATTCTCATGATGGTACAACATGACAGGATAAGAATACCCAACCCTGTCATGGAGAAACGCCTCCGCCTTGTCGAGGAAACGCTTGAAAATCTCCTGTCAGCAAATGAGGATATCAGAAGGAGAATGAATAAACTGACAGATGAGGTTGCTGAGGATATCGCTAAAACCAGCACAAGCCTCCAAGCCCAGGCGGATGCCACGTTCATCCAATCTGAGCAAGAAGTCAGAAGGATGGGCGTCAGAATAAAGGGTCTGGAAGAAAATGCCCAGATCTTGATGAAAAACTATCAGACAAATCTAGCGCGCCTGCAGCGTTTGGAGATGAACCTTCAAGCAGGATGGAGGAGATGGCTGCTTTAGGGGATAATCTCAAAGCGACCCAGGAGATTCTAAATCAGAAAACCCGTCAGCTGCAGGAACTAGATGCGGAAATAAGAAGACCCGTTGAATTGCATGGCCTGGCCACGACAATTGAGCTCCAGCGAGCCTTGCAGGACCATGCTCAGAAAACTGAAGAACAGTTGGACATGCGAGATGGAAACCTAAAGAGACAGTTGGAGTCCATCCAGGCCACAGTAAACGTGGTAATGCAGACCTTGATGAATCAACAGCATCAAGGATCGCTGGACAAGGGGTTTATAGGCAGCCAATTGCCTGCGGAGGTGAAGACTATTACAGAGCCACGGAAGCGATGGATCTTCGTTTCGGTCAGCAAGTGCCGGTGGAGGCTCAGAAAGCTGCTTTCCACAATATGAGGCAAAAGGAAAAAGAGTCATTGCGAGAATTTGCAGATAGAGTAAGGGAAACCGCAGCAGAAGCCTTTCCCGGTTTGCCACCCCAGTACGTGGAGTCTGAAAGCATCGCCACGTTTCTGAGGGGAATCACTGCCCAAGATGCTGGATTGTTTGGCCTCAACCAAGCGTACAAGCGCCTTGACCAAGCAGTCCATGGGGTGCAGGTATACATCGAACACCAACGGTCAATCTTTGGTGGACGAAAAGTACGTCGGCTATTCGAGGAGGATAGCGACGGGGACATACCAGTGGTTAACCGGGCCAGGACACAATGGTCCAATCCTAGCCAGAAGGCGAGAGAGATGAAAACCCCAAAGCCCGGAGATTGCTCGACTCCAGCGATCAGCCAGCGCCGCGGGGGAGCGAACCAGCGAGGGTGGGGCGGCAGCGAGAGAGGCCACGGCGCTGAACCCAGGATCCACCTCGGCGCCAAGTTTTCGCCATGATTACCAGTGGTGCGGCGGAGACCGGATCCAGCACTACCAGTACCTTGGGGACGGAGGCGCGCCAGGTTACCCCTATTCAGGCATCGGCTAACACCAGGCCTGGGTACAGGGTGACTTTCTCCAACCCCCAGGGAGCTGTCGCAGCTGAAACGACTGCCCCATCGCTCGTCACCCAGAGTTCAACTCCGGAGCGGGCGATGGAGGGGAAAAAGACTGCCACCGCCAGCCCCCCTATCAGCCTGACAGGGTTGTCCATCGCCTCCCCACAGTTAATAACAGGGGTATAGCAGGGGATGGCGGAGAGAGGGGACAGAGATATGGAGGTGGGGGAAATCTCTGTCGAGAGTAAAACAAGAGAGAAAGTGGAGGAGGGAGAAACCCCTACTGAAATGGAGGGGGGACCAAGGGAGTCCAAAAACAAATGTCAGCACTGTCCAAGGGCTACGTGGATAGCCATTTTCACTTGGACAGATTGGCTAACAGAATTTTTTAATCGGTTCAACCGACAACCCCTAGTTTTTGCGGATGTGCTGAATGCAGCAGAGGAAAAAATTAAATTCCTGCATGACCATCGGATTCCGTTGCGTCTATGCGTGGCCTCTTTCTGCGATGACATGCCGCAGAGAAAACTGTTAGCAGATTCACGCTTTAACTCGGATCTGAGTTCAGATGAGCGATTGAAGTTGAGTTTCGGTCTCCACCGCAAGGAGGCGTCCGAACACGTGGATAAGATAGAGTCCACAGAGGGACGGTCTTCCTTGGTTCTGAAACCTGATCGGCGATTCAATCATGAAAACACCAGCTATTGCAGTCAATCACCACAAACTTACAACGGATACATTTGCCCTTTCCCAAATGCAGCGTGATGGGTTTGAAGGTCGTCCACTGAATACGCCGGGAGATGGAAACTGCTTATTTCATGCTGTGTCGATCGCTCTCACCGGTACAACCTTGATCTCAAGCGAACTGCGCTACCGAACAGCTATCATGCTTGTTCTGCATCAGCAGCAGGTGAAGAGTGCGCACCCAAACATTAATGACATACACATGGTAAGTCCTGATTATAAAGAGGCCATGCTGGAATGTGCAAAGGGGAACCAGTATTCTTGTGCCTGGACCATCATGGCTTTGGCTGAAGTACTCCAGTGCTGTATAGGCAGTCTCTATCCATCTGAAAACGGGCCACAAGACGAGACCATACGCATACTGACAACTACTTTTGGCACAGCGCACACCGCCTCCAAGATAAGCATCTTATGGACAAGCACTAAACCCAAACTGCCAGGTAAGCAATGGACGCCGAATCACTTCGTCCCAGTGATTAGCGCTCGCCAAGGGACCGCAGATGACCAGACACACCAGAAAGGAGATAAAGACAATGATGACGATGGTAATGATGATGATAACGATCATGATAACGACGATGAACGGGAAGAAGAAGAAAGAGATGATGATGATGATGATGATGATGATAAACGTAGAGGAGAAGAAGAAGTAGGAGATGATTATGATGAGAAGGTGGAGGAAGAGGATGTTGATGACCATAACTTTCTGACAGAAGAAGAAAGAGAAGGAGGACACCAACAACAAGACGGAAAAAAATCTCTTCGGAAAGGCACATTCCTTGAGTTAGACAAGTTATTACTGATTCTACAAGAAACACCTATGATATCCACCCTGGATCATGTCCCACAAGGCCAGAAAAATGACGTTTTCTTCATAGTCAACAATGAGGATAACATGAAGAGACGAGCAGAAGGTAAGCCATCACAATTCTGGGATGACCGAGGAGCGTGGGGAAGCGGACCTACAAACAAAAACACTGCTCGTTCAGCAAGGAGGGAAAGTCAAGTCAGTTGTATGTAGGAGCAACGCTTTCTGTCTAAAAAGACGCCAGGACAAACAGTCTACATCCCCCTGGATCCACAACCAGAACAGAAAGAGTTCAGAAAATAACGACCCGACGATTGCGCGATCAAACCTCAAAAGAAATAAGGAAACAAGCATATAAAGAATATAAAATAAGTTGTAAGAAGTTTGCAATTCATAGAAGGAATTTTCATACCAGTTTAAGGAAAATGAAACTAAAAGACCCGAAAGCATATTGGAAAGCCTTGATTAATGACTCTAACCAAAAGCAACCAAACGTGAATATTGTAAGCTGAGGCTTACTGCTGATAAAAATAATATAAAGGACAAAGCGGAATGAAAGAATCACTTCATTGATAAGATAATATGTGGTATTGCAGCATGAATTCATAATTTAATATGTGAAACTAAACGTTGCAGCATGATTGTTGATTGAATCTGTTTTGTAGCTATGTTCCAAGCAAATTCTAAACTGTAGGATTTGAATGGAAATGACATGCGTTGCTGGATAGGCATTGATCTGAATGCAGGGCTCGAAATTAGCGGGGGCCCGGGGCCAAAAACCCGCAAAGTTGATTTCGGGCTCGGAAAGTTGAAAAACGAAGGGCCCGCTTGGCCCGCAAAATAATTCGTCTGCTACAGCTAGCTCTACTCGGCAGTTTCGTATTTGGGCCAAGGGAAGCAACCCACACCGGTGCCCTAAATTTGGACAGAAAAAAACCACAGAATAAAAGCGAAAACCCTTTAATTTTGCACTCAATAGTTTAATATACACTTCAATATCTTTTTAATATAATAAACAAAAGGCTATGGCACAACATAAGCACAAAATGTCCATCTTTGCAAGTACGAAAGTATGGCTACATATCGTCGCCATACAGTTGCTAAAACAATCGGCGATGGCGTATTTTCCAATTTTTGGGAAGCGAAAGACGCCAGAAGAAAACGTCGACGAAAGGAAAGAACAAGAAAAAGAGAGAAAAAAGAAGTATGAATAGGAAAAAAGACCAAGAATCTACAATGAAGGGTGGAAAAAAAGATTTCCATGGCATGGCCTTGAAGTGAACGAGGAAGAGTACTGTTAAGTTTAGTTCCCTTTCATGGTTTTGTTTTGAACTTTTGTGCATTGAGGTCAGATTTTTTGTTAGGTTACTCATATTAAAAATTTAATGTGTATTGTGCAATACTCAGTCACAAAAACTGAAAAGTATTATACAAGAGACTCACTTGATTTTTTTCTATTTTGTTTAATGGCCATTTCAGGCTCACTATAGTCACTGGAATATGTGTGTCACTGAATGTGTGTGTGTGTGTTTTTTCCCCTTTTTTGTTGGTAATGTTTGAAAGTGAAAGAAAAGGCAAATAAAAATGACATCACTCAGCAAAATTGGAAATTCAATTGTTTTTATTTTAGATTATCAGACAAATTGTACGTTCTACTTATTATATTGTCAATAATTCTTTTGTTTTTTGTTTGCATTATTTTTCAAGTTGGGCCCCGAAAGTTGCTTGTGGGCCCTCAAATTTTTCAATCAAGGGGCCCGGTGGCCCCCAAAGAAAAAAGTTAATTTCTAGCCCTGGAATGACTTGTATTCGTAACGAAGTCAACTGGTCTATGACAATAATAATAATTAGATAAGCATGATTGTTAATTTAAATTTATTCTTTTACTTCGTTTTAATGAGAATGTGGAATATGATGAGATATAATTTTCAATTTTAGTTCGGTTGATTAATATAATATTAGTATAGGATGAACTAATATTGATATTAATATCCAGTCTTTAGTTAGAGGTGTTTTGCAGACCTCACAAATTTAGCACAATCTTCAGCGGTATAAGGAAAATGGATGCATATATTTTTCTTGCAATGGATTGTGCTAAATAGCCTGACTTACGTGTAGCCGAGTAGATGAGTGTTGCCTACCTACACGGGAAGCTTGGGGTTTTAAGTTTGGAGCGTACAGCTGTTAAGCTCAGTCATAGTTGTAAAACTCTTTTCTGCCTTAGAAGGAAGCCAGAGGGCTAGAATATAGGGAAAAGTGTAAAAAATATTTTAGTTGTCATTTATTAACTAAGTCATATGAAGAAAGGAATATATTATGTTTCAGACATAGAACCATGAAGTGTATCAAGTGCGGGAAGGAATACGAGAATAGAGATCGCTTAAGAAGCCATGTGAAGCAAGAGCATAGAATGAGGTGTCAGGGGACACAGACAAACCGTTTCCCCATCTCGAGGAAATAAAAGTATCAATGAAAGAGTGAACATATTGCCTTCTGTGTATATGTGTGTACGTGTGTATTGTAGCAGATTACAACTCAGTTATGTGCTTTGTGTGAATGAATCTTATTAATTCATGAACTGAATTCATTGTCCATGTATGAATGTCTATGTTATGAGTTCACTATAACTGTTATATAAGGCCAACTGAGAGTGAGAATAAACCAAGAGAAAAGCTGAATTTGGACTGAAGTGTATGCATGCAACCTTCTATATTTCTCTATCATAACTTCCACATGGTGTCAGAGACATGGATCGCCTAAACCCACCAGAATCACTGCAACTTGAAGGCAATATCGCAGACAACTGGAAACGCTTCAAGCAAGCCTTCCTTATTTATCAAGCCGCAAGCGGACTTGACACCAAGAACCGTAAGGTGCAAAGCATGACTCTACTTCACATCATAGGTCCTGAGGCGCTCGACATCTACAATACGTTCCACTGGGCGGCAGACGAATGCAACGAATTTCAACACTGTAACGCTGCAGCAGATCTCCACGTCATTGATTGCATCCTCAAGAAATTCGAAACGTACTGCGCACCAAGAAAGAACATCACGATCGAGAGACATATTTTCTTCTCCAGAAACCAGAACGAGGGCGAAACCTTCGACGTTTTCGTAACTGACCTCAAGCTGAAAGCGAAATCCTGCGAGTTTGGAGAGCTGAAAGAGTCACTGATTAAAGACAGAATCGTCGGAGGAGTCCACAGCGACCACTTGAGAACAAGATTGCTACGAGAAGCAAACCTCACCCTCACTAAGGCGGAAGACATTTGCAGAGCGGCAGAGGCGTCTGAAGCGCAAGTCAAGATCATGAAAGACGACGTTCACAGTGTCAACGCTGTCAAGGCCAAGCGTAAAGACACACCGCCAACTATAGAGAACTGTTTCTACTGTGGCAAGTCACATCAACAACGCAAGTGTCCTGCATACGGCCAGAACTGTAAAAAATGCGGCAAGAAGAACCACTATTCAGCTGTATGCAAATCTTCATCCGTCAAGATGGTTGAAAACGCTGCATGTAGTCAAGACACCCCAGACGAAGACGCTACTGAGAATGAAGACATGGACTTCTTCGTCGGCAACATCGACCAGGCGTCATCCTTGTCAAAAGATTGGACGACCGTTGTCGACGTGCATGGGCAGCGCATCACTTTCACTCTCGACACCGGCGCGCAGGTCAACATTCTGCCGTACAGCCTATTCTGCAAATTGAATAACACCAAGCTCCAGAAGTCACGCGCTCATCTTACAACGTACAGCGGTGAACGTCTGCACGTGAAGGGCCAGAGCAAGCTGATCTGTACGACCAAGGACAAGGAGCACTTGCTGGAGTTTCAAATTGTTGACAGTTGCTCCAAGCCTATCCTCGGATTGTCAAGCTGCGAAGCTTTGAGCCTGATCCAGCGCGTTGGCGTCGTTGAAGACGAGACTCTCTCCTCATACGCAGACGTTTTCAAAGGCCTGGGCAACATGAAAGATGACTACACCATTAGAATCGACTCCACAATCTCACCGGTAGTCCATGCTGCTAGAAAGGTTCCAGCGGCGTTTCGCGACGACCTCCAGAAAGAGCTACAACGTATGGAAAAGGAAGGCGTGATCGAAAAGGTCGATCATCCCACCGACTGGGTCAACTCCCTGGTCATCGTTCAGAAGAAAGGAGGCGGACTGCGACTCTGTTTAGACCCTAGAGACTTGAATCGAGCCGTGCGACGGGAGCACTATCAACTTCCTACGATAGAAGAGATCGCCAGCAGACAGAGCGGCAACAAGGTTTTCAGCGTCCTCGACGCCAACTCCGCTTTTTGGCAAATTCGTCTGAACAAGAACAGCTCAGACCTTACTTGCTTCAACACTCCCTTCGGCCGCTACAAATTTCTGCGTCTCCCTTTTGGCCTGAACTCGGCGGCTGAGGTCTTCGCCAAAAGGTTCCACCAGGCGTTCGAAAACATTCCAGGCGTTGAAACCTACATGGACGAAATGCTGATTGGCGGTCGGACTAACCAGGAACACGACTTGAGGCTGACCATGGTGCTAGAGACAGCTAGAGAAGCGGGCATCAAGCTGAAACCCTCCAAATGCAGCCTCAGGGTCAACGAAGTGAAGTTCGTCGGCCATACCATCACGCAGAACGGTCTCAAGCCAGACAACTGCAAAATTCAAGCCATCCAAGACATGCCATCGCCATCAAGTCGCACAGAGCTGGAGAGGTTCCTCGGGATGGTCAACTATCTAGGCAAGTTCATCCCCAACCTGTCAGACGTCACAGCGCCTCTCCGAGACCTTCTCAAGAAAGACATCGTTTGGCAGTGGCTACCACAGCACGAGTACACTATCCTCCATCTGAAAAAGCTCGTCACGCAAGCTCCAGTCTTGGCCTTCTACGACGCCAGCAAACCAGTCCTACTGTCAGTAGATGCATCACAAGACGGACTTGGCGCTGTCCTGATCCAAGACGATCGTCCGGTAGCCTACGCGTCAAGGTCACTCACCGACTGCGAGAAGCGCTATGCCAACATAGAGAAAGAGATGCTGGCCGTGGTCTTTGGCGCTGAACACTACCACTACTATGTCTACGGGCGGCCTGTCACCATTGAATCCGACCACAAGCCCCTAGAATCGATCATCAAGAAGCCCTTGTCAGCAGCGCCACCACGACTTCAGAGAATGTTGCTCCGCCTTATGAAGTACAACGTGCAGCTCGTCTACAAGGCAGGCAAAGACATGCACATTCCAGACACTCTCTCTAGAGCAGCGTTACCATGCAAGGCGCCAGCCAGCGACGACTGGGAGGCTCAAATACACCTCATCGTTAAAAGCCTACCCCTTTCAGACGAGAAGCTTGAACTGTTTCAGCAGGAGACAGCCAAAGACGCAACGCTTCAACTTCTTCGTCGCCACATACTAGAGGGATGGCCAGACCACAAGAAGGACACCCTTGAAGAAATCCGAGCGTATACGGGCATTCGAGACGAACTAAGCGAGAGCGACGGCCTGCTTTTCAAAGGAGAACAGCTGATAGTCCCCAAGTCCCTTCAGAACGACATGCTGCAGAGAATTCATCAGGGTCACATGGGCCGCGACAAATGCCTCGCAACAGCCAAGCAAGTTTTCTTCTGGATCGGCATGTCAGCCCAGATCACCAACCTCGTCGCTCGCTGTGCAGTCTGCAAGCAATTTCAGAACGCCCAGCAGAAGGAACCCCTGATGAGCCACGACGTGCCTTCTCTGCCATGGGAGAAGCTCGCTGCTGATCTCTTCCAGTTTGATGGCAAGAACTACCTGTTGATCGTGGACTATTATAGCAAATTCTGCGAGGTGTCCCCCCTTCAGCAGTCCACCAGATCAGCCGACGTCATCCTTGCCATGAAGTCCCAGTTTGCACGTCACGGCATCCCTAAAGAACTGATCACAGACAACGGGCCCCAGTTTAGTTGCTCAGAGTTCGCAAGATTTGTCTCAGCCTGGAACTTCCGACACACGACCTCCAGCCCCATGCACCCCAGATCTAACGGCCTGGCTGAGCGCAATGTCCAGACAATAAAGAATCTGCTGAAGAAAACCAAGGCCGCGCAGCAAGATCCGTACATCGCCCTTCTACAGCTGAGAACGACGCCATTGCCAAACAGCGCGTCGCCAGCCCAGCTACTGATGAACCGGCGTCTGAGAACCAGGCTGCCAGCAACAGACGCCTACCTGCAGCCCAGTGTTCCGCCCCAAGAACAAGTTCAGCAGACCATGAGGCAGCGGCAGGCGCAGCAAGCCCAAGACTACAACAAGACGGCCCTTCCCCAGCCCCTTCCCCATCTCCATCCCGGAGAAGCCATACGCATGCAGATGGCACGAGATGGCACCTGGAAGCCAGCTGTCGTGGTGTCGACTGCACCGCAACCTCGCTCCTACATCGTGCGCACCGAGGACGGGGCCACGTACCGCCGAAACAGAGCCTTGCTGAGGCAGACTCAGGAGCCGCTGGTCCTACCGCCTCCACCACAAGCCGAGGGGCCAGATGACGTCAGACGACCAGAGCCACCGGCCAATGATGACGTCATGCCACCAGCCACCGCAGAGCCTGCCAGGGCACCGCCACCGGGCACTACAGTTACACGCTATGGGCGACACAGTAAGCCACCAGACCGTTATACTCCAGAGAAATGACTATTTAATTTTGCTTCAAGTAGGCAGGTTCCGGAAAATTGTATCTTTCAAAATTTGTCATAAATGTTTATTTTGCATAATTAATGCATTGTCCATTACTTTTTAATTGTCAAAAGTTTGGATCTCATATTTTCAGTAACTAACACTCTATTTTTTTTCAATTGATGTCCATGTACTTTAAAAACATTAAGTGCCTTAATTTTGATTATTTAAAATCTGTTGATGTTTCACTTTGTTTTTTGAGAAGAGAGATGTAGCAGATTACAACTCAGTTATGTGCTTTGTGTGAATGAATCTTATTAATTCATGAACTGAATTCATTGTCCATGTATGAATGTCTATGTTATGTGTTCACTATAACTGTTATATAAGGCCAACTGAGAGTGAGAATAAACCAAGAGAAAAGCTGAATCTGGACTGAAGTGTATGCATGCAACCTTCTATATTTCTCTATCATAACTTCTACATGTATGTAAAGATGAATGTGAATAAGTTCATTTTTATAACATGGGTTTAAAATAAAAATCGGTTTGTTACTTGACATAATTGAAATGAAAGAAAGCAACGCCTATCAATTGTTTTGTTGATGATTAATTTTTAGGTTATCTTGTTGTAAAGAAACTGAATGACTATTTTGTGAAAAGATGGAGGATTGGTAAATATATAGTTATTGAACTTTTATGAACATGGACAATTGATGGATGGTACTATGAAATGAAATAATACATATATCGTTGCCGGACATCTTCGAATCTATTGTATGGTATGCTGTGAACAGCGAAGTTTACACTCATTGCACACAACAAGCACAAATCATAAATAGGTCAAAATGACATGCTGGAGTAATCAGCAGACACCGACGACGAGGGTATCACGGCTGTGGGGAAGGAACAGATGCTACAGTTGGTAGCTACAGATGTCCACGGAGCGGATGCAACAGCTGTCAATGGAGTGGAGTGGAAACTGCCGTTTGATGACTAGAACAAATGGTATGATAGCATCTGGTCATAAAATCCAGTTGCAATGTCATACCATGTTTCATCGATACCAGATAGTGATGTAGCTGAATACAGGTCATAAAATCCTGTATAAAAGCTATTCACTTTCTGTGGCTACATCTCAAGCAAGTCAAGTTCAAACACTGGCAAGTAACCAAGATGTACGAGGACAAAGATGTTCGAGCAGCTGTACAAAGACACAAGGCAAGACGGCACAGATGACACAGGCATTTCAAGCAAGTCAAATCCAGGGGGAAAACAGTATGATAGCATCTGGTCATAAAATCCAGTTGCAAGTCATACCACGTTTCATCGATACAAGATAGCGATATAGCTGTATACAGATAATAAAATCCTGTATACCAGTTGATAACATCCTGTGGTTACACCTCAAGCAAGTCAAGTCCAGAGAGAACAACACAAGAGGTAAAAGGACAAAGATGTTCAAGCGGCTGTATAGCGGTTCAAGCGGTTCAAAGACAAGACAGTAAAGATGAAACCTGCATCCCAAACAAATCTACTCCAGTGAACTCTAGCATGTCTGCTAAACGCTAACGCTCAAACACCTTACACACATTTGCAAAACATAGAAGAAAAACACTTAACTAAATTACAGATTAAGGAATATATTATTGACAATGACAATATAATGGAGCAGACGGAACATTACATGTGAAAAGAATTATAAACTGAAAAACAATTACATTTGTGATCAACAATGCGGAAGATTGTGAACTTGTGAACAGAATGTGAACAGAGATTGTGAACAGTTAAAATATCTCTTCACATATTTCGTAACGTTATACTGATTCCATAAAGAAATGTATTCATCTGACATGTGATTGATGAGACTATTATATTATTGATGATGAATACTTTAGAATGTGCAGAATATATGTGTGATTAACAATGCGGGAGCATTGTCTTGGAAGTCCCAAGGGGAGTGTGTAAGCTGAGGCTTACTGCTGATATAAATAATATAAAGGACAAAGCGGAATGAAAGAATCACTTCATTGATAAGATAATATGTGGTATTGCAGCATGAATTCATAATTTAATATGTGAAACTAAACGTTGCAGCATGATTGTTGATTGAATATGTTTTGTAGCTATGTTCCAAGCAAATTCTAAACTGTAGGATTTGAATGGAAATGACATGCGTTGCTGGATAGGCATAGATCTGAATGACTTGTATTCGTAACGAAGTCAACTGGTCTATGACAATAATAATAATTAGATAAGCATGATTGTTAATTTAAATTGTTATTCTATTACTTCGTTTTAATGAATAGATATGAAATACCTGCTAGTAAGTTACTGCTATTGTAACCAGCCACCAATGGAACAGTAATTTAGATGTAAATGGCCGCCATGTAGCGGAGCACCTAGAATAAAACTAGAGAAGATTTGTGATGCAAGTTACAAATGACGTACACGAAATGAAATGACGTCAAGTATTCCTTGTCTACAAAAGTGTATGAATTTTCAACTTGAGAAATTGCATTGAATAGAAATCGCATCCTATCCTATCCTATCCTATCCTATTTTATCCTGTCCCATAACCCGAAGGTCGTAGGGGCACCACAGATGATCGTTTAACCAGCATACTCCATCTTTCTCTGTCCTCAGCAGCCCTCATGGCAAAATTGCATATTGTTATCTAAACTACTACGATTAATTAAACTATAATTCGAAGTACTTGATTTAATATATAACAGATTATAAATTGGCTTTTGCTTTCTCTAAAGACGAAATGAATAGAGAACTATATTTGTCGGAATTAGAAAGGGTGATAAGGCTTTCTGTTTACAAATCACTAGGTTACAAATCAACTTGTGGATTCAGAACCTAGGTGAGTCTATGCAATCGCTTGGCGACTGTTGACTTTCGGCAGGGTTTCTCAGGCGATGAATCAGAGGTTTCCTAGCAGAAATTGCTGTTTTCAAACAATTCCTAAATGATTGTAGCTGATTTGATGATTCCATGCAGGATCCTAGCGACAGGTGTAGTTCGGTGAGCAATCGTAGCCGTAACTATGGTCAAACTGTTCGATTGCTGGCTGGAAGAACTTATAAAAGAAGGGCTCAAAACTATATATTATTCTTTCTATATATATATATATGACACACAGACGATATATTGAATGATCGAAGAACGAAGCAGAATTGCTGCTGGTCAGTAACCTAGCTCATGTTAGGAGACACGCTGATAAATATGCGTTGTCCTGTCTATACCAGCTAGGGGTCTTGAAACAATCTGGATGCAAGGAATGGTTTCACCTCCTTGTATTCAGAATAGGGTTAGATGCGTATTGTATGGTTTCACCGCAATACGTTTAAGGTTTGTAAGATTTGTTCAACAGCTTTTATTGAATAAGTTGCTGCTCAGGTCTGACAGAGATAAGTCACTGCACGCGCAATAGGAACTTGATCATAGGGATTTCTGTCTTTGTTGTAAATTTCTCTCTGTCTTCTGCATTGACCCTAAATTGTTCGCGAAATTGCGAACGCCAATTTGGCATGATGATTTTGTATAAATTGTAAACCCATGTTGTAAAAAGAAAAAGAACTTGGTAATAATAATTTCTAAAGGAAAAAGGAAAAACATAGTGGACGAATGATGGTGTTGCTAATATTCTCGTCTGATTTCTGAGTGTTTGTTCGTCAGTTTTCGTATTTTCTATCTCTTTTCTCTTTTCAAACTTTGTAAGTTGTCTCTTAGCTGACTTAGATCGAGCGTGTTGACCGCCTTGGCCTAAATCCTGACAAGTTTAACACCAGGTAAAGTTGACACGGCTGATCTAGAGTTGACCACCTACTACTCGGCGCAGAGGGAGGCTTACAATATGCCTATGCATGTAGATTTTGTAAATTACTTTGAGAAGCTGGGTAATATTCCTGACGCTGATATTCCCTAACCCCTAATATATTTTTTCAAAACAAAACCTAAACCTAACCTTTGGTACGGCCTCGTTAACCCTAGCACTAACCCCTGATTTGACCTTTGTCTACCCCACCCTATCCACTGAGTTAACCCTACCCCCAACAACAGAGGCCCTACAATTCACTGAACCCCATTCTGAGATGGGCGAGCACGTGGTTCTGAACACACTCTGGCACCCATATAGTCTTGTGATTGCAAACTTGACCCAGGGTTCAGTTGCAAGACAAGTCGAGCAGGACGCCTACCCCTTCTCCCCCTGACTTGACCTGTCTCCCCTACTGTAACCATTGAGTTGACTCACACCATAATCCCTTACTACGGGATACCCTCCACATCCCGTACCATGGGAAAACAATACACCAACATCCTACCCTCCTTAAAAAGAGACCCCTGGAGACTAACCACCCAAAACCACTGGCATTTCAACCACCTTCACCGTCACTCCTGTGGGAGTATTGACCCTGTAAAGGCAGACTCCAGACCTCCACCTGCTCACACCTTTATTAACAAAGGTTGCTGAGGAAAGAAAAAGATGGAGTACGCTAGTTAAAAGATAATATGGGGTGCCCCAACGACCTTCCGAGTTACTGTATAGGATAGGATGGAATATAGGATAGGACAGGATGCAATGAGTGTTTCCAACATACACACAAAACGTAATGATAAAAACAAATGTAACAAAATCCTGATCAAAACGTTTGAGACATTTTTTTAAAAATCTGTTCTACTTACTGATTTGATTATTTTTTTATAGTTAATTATTTAAATTTGTTTATTAATATGATTATTTTGTTATTTTCAAATCACCAAATCACTTAGGTGAATAATAGACAATGAATGAGTAATGCACACACAAATTGGCTGTAGCAATACGCAGTGGTACATATTTATTAATAGTCTAATAGTATCACATATCGTAATCAGGACACCCCATTCCCCCCTCTCCCTCATCTCCCTCCCCCACCCTCTTTTCACCAACAGCATAATTCTCCCCTGCAATGACTGGAAATTCTCAGTTTGACATCTCCTGCAAAGAGAATGTTACAGCAACATCGGTGTAAAGCAATGTGACCCAATGGACCAGGATGCCATGAAAACGAAACTATGGCAACCCGAACCCGGAATGCGCAAGGTTAAGTGTCCTCTTACCTGTGGTATTCTGTATCTCTTGATGGCATTGTCGTCGAAGAAGGATGAGAAAGAAAACGAAGATGGTAAAAAAGGACAATGTGAATGAAGAAAAGACCAACAAAGTGTGTAACAAAGAGACAGAAGCCGCAACACGAAACCAAACCAAACAAAACAAAACCATTAAAGTACAAAACTACAAAACATAACAAGGCAGATAAACATTAACAACACCTGATCAACCTACAACGACAAAAGCTGGCCACATTATTACACATGTTTTACATAATACCTACCATGCCCTACGTAATACCTAGCATGTCCTACATAATACCTAGCATGCCCTACATAATACCCAGCGTGTCCTACATAATACTTAGCATGTCCTACATAATACCTAGCATGTCCTACATAATACCTAGCATGTCCTACATAATACTTAGCATGTCCTACATAATACCTAGCATGTCCTACATAATACTTAGCATGTCCTACATAATACCTAGCATGTCCTAAATAATATCTTACATATCCTACGTAATACTTCTAAAATAATACCTAACATGTCCTACATAATACCTAACATGTCCTACATACCACTTAACATGTTCTACATATCACGTAACATGTCCTACATACCACTTAACATGTCCTCAAACCACTGTCTATTGATAGGATTGCTAGGGCTACCAGCAACGTTAATAATTAGTTATTCGTAAGATATATATAAAAATGAAGATTTTGTACAGCTAGAGAAAGAATTAATTCTTTTAAAAAAAAGAGAGAGAGAGAGAGAGAGGGAGGGAAGTAGACATAGAGAAAACAGTGAGAGAGTGAAAGAGAGAGAGAAAAAGAGAGCAAGCAAAGAGCGAGAGAGAGAGAGAGAGAGAGAGAGAGAGAGAGAGAGAGAGAGAGAGAGAGAGAGAGAGAGCACGCGAGAGAGTGCAAGAACTTTTAAATGGTGAAGAGTTGCTTCTTCTCTGCTGACAAAATGTTGTGAGACAATCTGAACAAGTGTACTGTGAATATTTTGCGCAATCCGATTTCAGTACAGAAGCGGCGATTGAAAGAAAATGGTTATTGAAGGCATTAGCAGATAAATGGGATGGAATTTCATGATGATTTGAAGATGAGCCCTTAATAACAGAATTTAGGGCATGCCATAGTTGAGAAATGTCACTGTTATTTTCTATTAGTTTTATACAAATAATTTCTTTTAGAGTCACGCACCATGTTTTTGGTTGTATTACGAGAGTTTTTATTCTCTTGAAACTGTTTAGCATGTTTAAGTTTGTCTCGCTGTGACATAGCTTCTATAATCTCCGGAGTCAGCCATGGTGGGAGCTTACGATGTTTTACTATTTTCCTTTCAATTGGTCTGTTAAGTATAGATATGATGCTGTCTCAAAAGGTGACCAAAAGGAAGCATGCAGTCTTTGAACCATAAAAAAAATATTTCGGTCATGTATTAAAGCTTTTTCTTTGCATTTATAAAAAAGCAATATAACTAGGTACTAACATATGGGTCTGTCTACAAAGCTGAGCACCGCAAGGGGTGCTGCTTTTCTAGATAATATTTATCACAACAAGCTGCTTATTTGCCTTTCCTTTTGCTATTATCTTATTTAAAAATGATCAGAGAGATAGTATTAATAATTTCAAGACGAAAATATCTATAGAACCTTTGTATTTGCTTTGTAAATGTCTGAAAGTGGCCTAAAATTTGACCTAATTTTGTGACATGAGAATGACCGGGTTTTCTTCTAAGTGTTTACATAAATAAAGATGTCATAGAACACGTACAATTATTATAATCTAACTCATTAGTAATAGTTTAAACATGCACAGTACTTACAAAACCAATTTGTTTTGTATTTTGTGTATTATAGCCGGAGTAAATTTGGTTGTCCAACGTAATGCATGGTTTCCGAAACAGGCAGAATGTTTTCAAAAATTGATCTTCGTCTTAAGCGCAAGAATACATGTTTTTTTTAGAGTTGTCTTTCTTGTTGGGATGTTATGAATGAATTCCAATGTTTACAAATAACAATTTAGTCGTTATGTAAATGCTTTGATGGTCTGAAAAGCATCGGTTGACATCGTTTCCGGATTTTCGTGTGACGCTGGACAACACACAAATTTATTTTGCTTATTTCAAAGCATACCTAGTAGGACTATTTTAATGACGTAAAGTAGGCCTCATTATCGGATTGAGATATACACTCGTCCCTTCTCGCGTGGTTTCATTTTACGCTGAGAATCTTTTTCATTGTGTGTGGTTTCCGAGTATCACGTAGTTGTTACATTGGACAACGCACGCAGTGTCACCAAGAAAACTGACTCTTTTTACAGTAAGATTCTTCATGTTTATATAATATTTTATGTTTATTTAGTTGTTAGGATAAGTTTAATTCGACTGTGGTGCCTATTTTAATGAAAATAGATCTCCGGCTAGTCTAACGTAATTAGAAGCCAAGAAACCATTATTTTTTTTGCCGTTCTTGTTCCGATGGATGATGAGATCCGTTCAAAATTTGTTAATGAATAAATAAAAATGCTCTTTGAAACAGCAGTGACAAGTAAACTTATTTAAATTTATTATTTGACTTGATTTGGATACGCTAAGTTTGATAAATATTATTTAGCCGAATATAATTTATCGTCAAGCTTAATTTGGTTTCCGTGTTACATTGGACATTATTTTTTAAAATAAGAACCAGATTTTTTTTAATAGAGACCTGTAAGATCTCACTTTTTTGTGTGATTATGTTATAATATTATACACAATTTGTATGTGCAGTAGCTGTTTCAGGTTGTTTCATTTTAAGTATAAAAGAACTTTTAACGATTAAAATTTGTAGAAAATTGATTGACTTGATAATGTATCAATAGATAAACTTCTTTACTAATGTAAACATTTCTTTTTAATCTTATATCTATTTGATAGCAAATCTCTTTATAAATAAAGATTCTTTGCCAACTTTATATATATATATTGTTGGTTTTTAAGTACTATTTGGTTTCCGTGTTACATTGGACATTTTGTTGAGTGTGTACACTAAAGGTCTGACTACATGCATATAAGGTCAAAACTTATCTTCTAACCTGCATGGCATGATCACACACATACATATCTTTCAAATAAACCACAAAATGTATGTATTTGACAACTTTTATTTGTGGGCACCCATGTCACAAAAAGTGAACCAACTTTGTAGACAGAGCCATATATCAACATTACACACACAAAGGTTGAAAGAAGTTTTTTATTGCTATTTTTCCACTAAAAATTGACAAAATTTTGTTGGCGCGAATGTGACATTCTGTGTGACCTGAAAAAACTCCATCTCCTTTTCAATAAAATTGAGTGAAACAAATGAACTTTTTATGTTTGATGTGTTGCATTAATGTTAATTTTTAACTTTAAATGTCTTTCAGCTTTGCAAAACATTTTAATTTATGTTTAGGGGGTTTGTAAAAATGACGTGTTCGGTCGTGACGTACTTTGTCTCAACGTTGCTTGCCTTTCTTCTTAGATAGCTAAACATCCATGCTGATTAAAGAAGAAAAAAAATCATCGACAGATTAAACACTACTTATCCTCACTAATTTATGTTTTTTTTGTAGGAAAATAATAATTCTTTCATAGTAAATTTATCATAAATTGAACGTAATTCCTTTGTCTTTCGGTAACCATCATTTCCAATCCGAAAATTTAACAAATTGATGACGATTAGTACCTTTTCACACGGAAATAGTTACAGGGAAAGTCTCTTGAGATTTCAGATCCAAAGTTTTCATTCCAAGATGGATGCTTTGAAAAGACCAGGTTGGTGTTTCTCTATCGATTTTGTTTTTTCCTTGTCACGACCGACCACATGTTACGACCAATCAAAGAGTCAGTCTATCAATATTGTAAGAAAATATTTTTATCTTAACATAAACTGGTTTATTCTATGTTAAAAATTAAATTACAGATGCTATTTTACATTTTTCGCACTTGATGCACTGATGAAAACATGTGCTTTTAAATTTGCTTTTGTTTTTTACTTTTAGTGATAAAAGACGAAGTGATTCCTTGACTGCTTTGTTTTGCAGAGTTTATTTAAATCTTTCTTGTGCTATATGCAAATGAGTAAATATGCCATTCACCTTTTTTGTGTTCTACTCAATTTACTTTTTTAAAATTCTACTAGTTAATCATGATTTCAGTGTTCATTGGATGTGACATGTCGGTTGTGACAACTTTGTCTATAGACAAAAAAAAAAGAGTATATGGATGGTAAATGCTTATTAAAATAGAACTTATTCATTTATAGTAAAATATCTTATTTCTTGAGATGTAAACTGGCAAATAAACTATGGATGGTATTTATTAGTTGTTTTGATTGTTTTCTTGAAAAAAAAAAAACACTTCATGGTTTGGTCGCGTGCGACAGGACAACATTTTCACTTTAACCTTTTATACTGATAATGATATACTTGAAATAAATTTATACATTTTCTTTAAAAGCATTGTCCTTTTTTGTTTACTTTTTTATGCTGCAATTACTTTTTTCTTCCATGACAATCTTTTTACAAGTAAATTCATGATTTCAGTGTTCATTGGTTGTGACGTGTCGGTTGTGACAAAGACAAAATATATAAATATATGGATGGTAAATGCTTATTAAAATAGAACTTATTCATTTATAGTAAAATATCTTATTTCTTGAGATGTAAACTGGCAAATAAACTATGGATGGTATAGTTGTTTTGATTGTTTTCTTGAAAAAATAAACTTCATGGTTTGGTCGCGTGTGACAGGACAAAGTTATCATTTCAAAATTTTGTACTGGTAAATGCTTTATACTTAAAGTAAATTAATACTTTTTCTTCAATAGTAATATGCTTACTTGGGCTGTGTTTGGAAATTGCTTAGCTGTTATTTTCTTTAATTTATTAAAAATTTTCTTTTGTCCACTGTCACATGCGACACATGCCACCTTCACCCCTATTACCAAGCATATCTCTGTAAACAGAAAAGACATTTTGTTTAAAATGTTATTTTCATGAAATTTAAGCTTAAGACCACACATTAACATCAAAACTGCAAGTCTCAGTCACTTTTCAATTTTTTGCTGCAATGTCACATTCCTAGGTTGACCTTTTGAGACAGCATCATATATAAATAGAATACTACCATCATTATGCATCATTAGGATCAATAACTATAAACATCATCAAATGATGCAGCTAACAGGTCCACAAGAAAGGCTTCACGATCAAAGTGTTTGAAGGACCTGCATGTTATTGAGTGTGGCCTTCAGTGTTTGATTTTGGCAGTTTAGAAAACTTTGTACAATATATTGTCAACTGATTAAGACCTAGAGAAGATGTTAGGCAGTCCCATCTAACTTGTGGTCTCAGAAGATCAATGTTAAAATCACCTAGAATGAGAACGTTAGCATTGGGCTTAGAATTTGGTCCACCATGTCTAAAAAATAGTCCAAAAAATCAGCAGTACTAGCTGGGTTCCTGTACAGGAAGCAGACAAAAACAGGTGAGGCTGTGGCTGAATATTTGAACTCGTTACATTACATTACATTACATTACATTACATTACATATTTATTGCTTTAGGTCCAGCGGACTCTTCCGAGCCAAATCAGGACCGGACAACCCCTGATCCGCATAAAAGATCTGCCGAAACAACTCAAGTGGTAAATCTACATTACATTACATGATTATTGTTTTAGGTCCAGCGGACTCTTCCGAGCCAAATCAGGACCAGACAACCCCCAATCCGCATAAAAGATCTGCTGAAACAACCCTAGTGGTAAAACTGAATACTCTCCACCAGCCAGTCACTTTACAATAAAGACATCCCACGCAGGGGACGCTGAGGCTGTACCCTAATTTATCGAACCCCCGTTTACAAAAACAAAATAGAATACAAAAATCATTATAAATTATCAACACAACACATACATATAAAAGGCCTACATTGCTAAATAATAACATCATAGGAAGCCCTAGTGACCACCTGGCAGAAAGCGTCTAATATTCCCAAGCTGATCCAACAGACCTCATACACAAATAAGGAGTCTGGTCCCGGAAGAGTTTTCAAGAAAAAAGGTAGGTGACTGGTCTAGCGAAGAAGAAGATAGTATAGCAGATTGATAGAACAGAGCAGGAATGAGAAAGAGCAAATGAGAAAGACAGCGACAGTGGGAATTTAAAGCACTAAATTTCCAGAAAGTGGGGATACTATTTATACTGAAACCCCCGGCACCCCAACGGGGGATATTTGAACTCAAGTTATGCATTCAATACTGACATGCTCAAAGTCTTGCCTTCTTATCGTGAAAGGATAAATAGAGGTGTGAATGTAAACTGCAACACCAGTTTCACCATACATTTGGGCATCACATCTAATAATATTATAATCTAGAATATTTATAAAAGAGTCACATAATATGAGAGCTTAGCCGTGACTCTGTAATCCTTAGAGATGAAACTTAGGATCGGAAGACCGCAAAAACACTGTCTGGCACTTTAGTGTTCAGGCTGGCAATGTTGTGGTGACCGATCTTCAATAGCGGCAAAGTTCAGTTTTCAGAGAGAGAGATAAAAGAAGAGAGACAGAGAGAGGTGATAAAGCAAGGGAGAGAATGCGAGAGACAAACAGAAACAGAAAGATCGGGGGATGAGGTGGGAAGGAAGAGAGAGAGAGAATTTAGAACTCGTCAATTTAAGTTTGCTTGTGTCTGAGAGAGAGACAGAGAAAAGAGCAGAGAAAAGAGCAGAGAAAGAGAGATCGCAATACATAGGGAGATCAAGAGAGAGAAAAAGAGAGAGAGAGAGAGAGAGAGAGAGAGAGAGAGAAAGAGAGAGAGATGGTAAATAAGAAGGGCGTGGAGATGGAGAGGAAGGAGGGATGGGAGGCAGCAGACCGTTGAAGAACGGGAAACTAGTCTACCTGCTTTAACCTTGTACTGTTAGTCTGCGGAAACAACGTGTGAAACGCAACAAATTTTACACAGGTTTACCAGTCAAGTCTCGCTACAAAACGTGGTAATGACATAAGGAATAAACGTGGTTTTCCAAAATTGTACAAATGGGTTACGTGCAGTCAAAATGGGAATAACAGCCTGCCAACAACTATAAACTAACATGTGTTGCATGCAAGTGTTGGGTTAGATAAGGACATTGACAAGGTTACCACACGCACATGACAACTGCGACTTCTGTTGTGGACAAGACAGTTCAAAGAACACAAATATTTGAAGACAATCCTGTCCTAAATGGGGGTTGAATGCAGACATGCAGTGACTGAAAACAGGCCATAAGCAGAATCGTACATCTTGTAAACTGCATTTTCCACATGATGGAAGAAAAAAGATGAGGACTCGACATAAGCGAGCCCGGAAAATGCAGTTCGTAGTGTTGACTTAAAACAATATAGGAGAGTATCTTGCCAACATTTGTGGACATATATTTAATGTTTTTATTTCATGTATACATTTCTTTTTAATGTCAGGTTCTTTAAAGTTCTTGCGATGGAATGCATGCGTAAACAGACTAGAACTCTGTTTATACTCTCATCCGAAGGAGTAAATGCTGTAAGTCAACCAATACAACATCAAGGAGGCCGATTTACCTAACTTCTGCTTATGGCCGGTGAGTGCATGCGTCTGTGCTTTTGTTTGGAGTGCGTATTTCAGGTTTGGGTATATTCTTTCTGTCAAATCCGGTGCAATTTTTAAAAAGTCAAATTACTAGGACCTAACCCGTCAGAAACCTTTTCGTATGTTCAAGTGTTTAGCCAAATTCTTGTATTTATCCCTTTTCTTTACAACCGCACTCGGGGAGTGAAACTCATATTTCCGGAGACTGCCGAGTGCAATTGAAAACGCAACATTAAAAAACCGGAATTTGCACTCTTACATCAAAAACCCTGAAAATCATTGGTGGTCTTTTGATAGAAATTGGTTCTTTGCCTTTTTAATAACCGTCAGTGCAGGCTAATACCATATCTTGTGACAGAGACAGCACATCTTTGACCCATCTTGGTTTTCTTCTCTACGTCACAAACGGGAAAGCCCGTTTTGCTGTTTGAGGTCCAATCTACCGTTTCACCATAGGCGCTACCATTGGGGTCTCGTTAATGGCATTATAGAAACAGTTGTTAGCCTTCACAACCATAAAAATAATTATACAGGGTGTTCCAAAAGTCTTGGGCACCTTTGAAGTCCCCATATCTCAATTACTATGAATGATAGTAAGATAAAAGTTGTGCCATTTTAAAGCTAATTACATTAAGTTTTTTGTAAAGCTGTTGATTTTGTTATTTCTTTTCAGACCCATTAATGGCGTTCACTCAACCAGAAAATGCTGGGACTCGTTTGGCAAGAATTTGACTTTTGGCTTGATGTGTGTCGTGTGACCAATGGTGCTCACATTGAACACCTTTGAACATTCCATGTAAAAATTGAGATTACAAGCTTTCTGAATTTACCAGATGCGTTTTTATATCCTTAATAGTTTCGGAAATATTCAATGTCAAAATGTGCCCAAGACTTTTGGAACACCCTGTATTGACAGGTACCACAAGCGTGACTACAATTAAATTTACTTCCAATTATAGATGAGATCCACTTTAATCTTATTTGATGGTTCTCATAAAAAAAAGCTGACGTTGATACTTTACTTTCTGTTCTACACAAACCAAACTTTTAATCGCCCGGGCGTTAGGCTAAATCATTAAAAATTTTGTGAACTTTTAGTGATGATGTTTCCCTGTTTGTACGTGAAGAAAAACATGAGGTCGTAATTAAATATGTTCAATAAATGTAGTAAACATAAATATAAGAATAAAATATACCCAAACAAGGTGTCGCTACATGGCGGACAAGATTGTCTCCAAGAAAACTGTAAACGTACTTACCGAGCTGGGAGTAGAATCGCTTATGTTGTAGTGTCCAGTAAGGGGTCTTCTGGTCAACACACGGTCGGCGGCCAGCCCAGTTTTAAAACAGCAGAAACTGCAGGCCATAGGAAGAAGCGTAGTAGCGAGGCATGCCTGCAAATAGACAAAAAGGAAAATAATGATAAACACGTTCAACACATGGAGTACAAAGGGATGAAGGAGTACTCGGAGTTGGGTTGGTGACATGCGAGGGAAGGATGGAGGTGGGGGGGGGGGTGGCTTTTGTATTTGAGTGTGTGTGGAGGGAGACAATTGGGAGGGGGTATAGAATGGGAGGAGGTGAGGAGTGGTAGTGCTCTGATGCACACACACCCACACACATTTAGGCAATTTATTCAGAATTTTCGACAAAGCATTATATAAAGCTTCGTCTTCTGATTGAGATATAGGCCCAATACTAAAACCAACAGGCGCATGAAGAAAATGAACTCGCAAGCACGCACCAAAAACACACACACATTCACCCTGGCTTAATGGACAAACATTCATTTTCCCCTTCGATATCAAATATGGGCAATATGGCATATGGGCAGTTCTGTGGCAATTTAATCCTATCCTATCCTATCCCGTAACTCGAAAGTCGTTGGGGCACAACAGATGATCGTTTAACCAGCGTACTCCATCTTTTTGTGTCGCTCAGTGTCAAGCTAGTCCATTCTTGAATGTAGTCCTACCACCTCTTTTCCTGTCTCCCTCTTCTTCTGCCTCCTTGCACCGTGACTTGCAGGATGGTCTTTGCAAGGCCTGATGATCTGGTGACGTGGCCATACCATCGGAGTTTCCGTTTCTTCACCACTGTGAGCATGTCATCTTGTTGTCCAATGACTTGTGTGATGGTCTATCAGATTTCGTCGTTGGTGATGTTCTGGGTATAGGAAATGCCCACAAGTCTTCTGTATCTCCGAATCTCCATGCTTTGTATTCTACATTGTAAATCTGCTGTGAGGGTTCATGTAAGCGTATATGAAGATGGAGATGACAAGTGAGCGCAGTAGCCTTACTTTGGAGTGTAGACCGATGGTCCTGTCTTTCCAAATAGGCTTCAACCTTTTGAGGGCAGCAATTGTTTGTGCGATACTGGAGTGGACTTCCTATTGCTTGATTCAATGGCTCCTAAATACTTGAAACTATGGGACTGACCTTGAACTTTGATGTCCGAGCTGATGCCATTGGTGTTGTTGGTCATCATTTTGATCTTCTCTGCACTTATTTCCATTCCATAGGCTCTGGAGGTGTTGTCAAGCCTCTGTACCAGCTGTTCAAATTCTCGTTCCTCTCCAGCCAATATGTTAATGTCATCCGCAAAACGGAGGCTGGAGATTGCTTAATCCCCTATGCTGACTGTGCCTTTGTGATCTGCAAGGGCATCTGACATGATTCGCTCCAGGATTTGGAGAAAGTAGGCATCCTTGACGCACGCCGATTGTTGTTCTGAACCAATTCCCGATGGCACTTTTGTGTATTGCTGCACTGGTAGCCTTGTCATAAAGGTTTGTGATGACATCAATAATGTTTGGGCTGATGTCTCATGTTTGCCCACAGAGCTGCATGCCAGACTCGTTCGCTTTCTTTAAGTCTACAAACACATGATATAGATGTTGATGCTGTCGGTATTTCTCTTAAATTATTCTGAGGTCAAAATTTGCTCAGAGGTACTTCGCCCTGCCCTGAATCCTGTTTGTTCTTCAGCTATCATTTGTTTAGCTTTGGTTTTCAACCTGTTGATTATTATTTTCAGAAGGACTTTGCTGGGATGTCTGAATAATAATAATAATAATAATAATAATAATAATAATAATAATAATAATAATAATAATACGGTAGATTTATATAGCGTGGTACCTCAACAAACATGGCTCACCACGCTTTACAATGCACTAAAAAAAAGCAATAATATTTAAACAAAATAAAATAAGTTTAAAAAAAACATTCCTAGTAAAAATTGCTAAAGCAGAAGTATGTACATTAATTAACAGTACACACAGACAGATGCACGAGCGCCTGGCCAAAGTACATGTTCACAATAAAAACATTCATTATCACATCATTTAACAAAAGGAATACAACTAAATACATTACACACTTATTAAACATTGTAAACATTTCTTCAATAATGGTACAGGATGCAGTCAATATAAAAAATTTCAAAAATAAAAATTCGATTTTCTTCCGTCTTCTAATAGCGATCTCCCTGCCTTTACACCAACTGTTTGAGTGACGTATGTGTATTTGGTGTGTTTAAGGGTAAATGAGACAGGTCAGAGTGTATGTTGGTATAGCTCGCCTCGCTTTGAGCCTTGGGGAAAGGCGCTTACATAGCATCCTGTATTATTATTATTATTATTATTATTCAGTGTTCCCGATTACGCACAGTAGTGCGTCAATTACGCACAAAATATGAAAAATGACGCAGGAAAATTTGCATGTGTGCGTCCTGTGGACATTTTTTTGGAATCGCTGAAGTCATAAATACGACCAACGAGTGGCGAACTAATTCACGGCATAATCAGAATCAGAACCCAACTGAGACTGCCATTGCAGACGCTTAAAGATTGTGTCTGGAGTTGTCATCCTTAAAAATCGCATGCGCGCGCATTGTAAACTTCCTCCAAGCAATACATTCACTGAACAAAAGAAATCTTCGTTAATCCATTCTTTGATTGTATCATACACGATCATGTCACTTCTGACTTGGTTGACTGGGCCCAAAACCCGTTCATCCACCGATTTGGGGACTCTCAAAATTTGCACAAGGACTCTTAAAATTTTATACCTGGGAGTCCCAAGGACTCTCATTTTTTGTGTGTGGAGGGAACACTGATAATGATCATGATAATTTTTTTGAATAATGTAGCAATCATTGTTGACCTGAATTCTACAAATGAACAAAAAGAACCTACCGGCCACCTTTTCACTAATTTCAATGGTCCTCTTTTTATTCATTTTGAGAAGAGGTGCCCTGAAATTTTAGAAATTGACATTTGTACATTTTATGACAATAATGTTTTAAATTCTCATACACATTCTGTAGTTGTGCAAGTAAAATCCAAATGAGAGATTGCCACTTACTTAGGTAGATTGTGATTGTACGTTAGGGTTAGGTGACCCAGAATTTAACCATAATAAGGGACCATAGAGTGTGAAAGCTCAATGGAAAAAATAATAACAATTTGTTTTAAATAGTCACTGATGTTCTTCTAAGTACATGTACTGGTATTTGTTACTGTTTGAACACATTAGAATTTTGCTTGGCAGCGTTAGATGTTCCTGCCTGCTACAGCTATTTATGATAAGGAACAAGAACTTACTTGGCTATTTGTAGTCTTTTTTGGATGGATGTTAGGGTGTCATTCTGAATCCCCAGTTCCTGGAGTAAAGCATGAGGGGCCTGGCTGAGGACTGGGGACAGGCACAGGAAAGGTCTCTGTAAACAGATGGAAGACGTGGATCTTGATGATGCTAGCAACTGTCTGCAATTGTGTAACTATTTTGCCAGAAATTCACTGATTATAAACTAAATATGATTTGCTGTTTGATGAATACAAATGATGTGGTGTATAAGTGGTGGACATTACAGCACATGTTAGAGACTTACCAGTGATGTCTGCCATGGGTGGGACTGGCAGTGCCTGCTGGGGTGCCTTAGCAAGGTCATCTGCAAAGACATGAAACACAGGGATGTTGATGATGCTATGAAGTACATGGTCAATTGTTTTCTTTGTGTCTTGTGTGTAAAATTTTGAAGTTAAGTCTGTGTCATTGTTGTATTGTCTCTGTTATTATACTATTGGTGGTTTTCTGTAACATTGTACAGATAATGCTTTGAATTATAAAGAAAGTAATATTATACCACATGTACGTCCAAGAAATGGTGAGCACAAATTTTCACAATGAATTGTGTTTAGTGTTTCCCGTGTTTGAAAGAGTCCAGTTTAAGTTCTTATGAACAATTGATAAGCACAGAATCAAAGGTACTTATAATCACTGACTGACCTTGGAACACCTCCGCCCCGACGCGGATGAAGGCGTCCACCCTCACGTCGGTTTTGACGTCCCCGGCATAGTGTTTGGTTTGTGTTGCCAGGCTGTGGTGGAGGAACTCAGCGGGTTTTTTGCGAGTTACCTCATCTAGGTTTCTGGCCTGAAATATAAAACAGTAGATGAGTGTCAAGAACCACTCTACCAGAGAGGAGTATTGTAATGTCTTGATGTATAAATTTTGTTTTGATGTTTGATTGCCTTGTATGCAATGTGACACCAAAAATGTTTGCATATTTTTGGTGAAATAAAGATTTCTTGACTTGACTTGACTGGACTGTAACTGCCCTTACCTGCCGTGACACCACCTTCCTTATTTGTGTGCAGGTTCTTCCAGTCACTTGGGTGTGAATAGTGTTGAACTGACTGGAGGTCAGGGCTTTCCCACTGCTCGTAGTGAACACTGGGGCTCCACCATGAGTTGGGGCAGTGCCACACACGGCCAAGCGGGCCACTGTGATATACCTAAAACAGAAAAGAATGGCACGATGGTAGCCACACATGCTGCAATGTTATGCAATCAACTACTCTCACCATGCATACTGTGTCTAACCCTAACCGTGGACAAGTGACCAAAGTCCATCTTTTTGGACTATACTGAATAATGTTTGTGCAACAAAATTAATGGATCACTTTGCTGTGGAATGTAATGTGTTATTAACATCAACCGAAGAATATTACAGTGGGCCTTAGCACACAAACTATGTTTTGGATTGCCACCGTCTTATGATCGAAGAGGCTACAGCCATAAGACACTCTGTGGAAGGCCACAACTCTGTGTATTCATTCTCAGTGGACTGCAACAATGTAGTCTTTCTTTGTGAAGAATCAATGTGTTTGAAACGTTTCATACCTAATCAGTTCTGTGCTCATTGCCTCAATCACTGTCCATCCCTAAGCAACATTTGCTCCAGATCCATGTAACCATAACAGGAGGGTTTGGTGACACATCCATATTAATATTACTTACCGTTGCAGGCGCACCCAATCCTCATGGTGGAGGATGAGTTCCCGACTTCCAGCCACATTTGTTTTGTGGTGTTTGACCTGCACACATATAGACATGTACATGAAAGAAAAAACCTATAATGAATGTTAATATTACAACTATATATTGCAAACAAGGATGTATAACCCAAGAAATGACATTACTTACACGGATGATCATCTTGCCCTGGGTGGCACGGGCCTCCAGCACCTCACCCAGGGTCATGCAGACAATCTCCCCTGGGCGGGAGACGTTTGATGTGCTCACAATGCACATCATCTGGTTCCTCGCATTGAGGAACCAGTTGGTGGCATTCTGGAGGAAAGCATCATCAAACGCTCTCCTGTACTTGCCCAGGGGATGGGCCTCCTCAAAACGGATGTCTGTGGACAAAAACGCCAAAGGTTCAGCTTGTTTTAAACAAGAGCACAGGAATTTATTGCTTCCATCATTATGACCAATGTACTGATTTCTGTAGTTATTACTGCATTTGTTTATTGCACTGTTGTATTCCTATGAAAAGTGATTCTAATGATTATTATCATCATAATCATAATTATAATTTGTTTGAATAATGTAGCAACCATTGTTCACCTGAATTATAGAAATGAACCAAAAGAACCTACCTGCCACCTTTTCTTTCAGTTCTACGGTCCTTTGCTTCTTGAGTTTGAATAGAGGTGCCCTGAAATGTTATAAATTGACATTTGTACATTTTATGACAATAATGTTTGAAATTCTCAGACACATTCTGTAGTTGTGCAAGTAAAATCCAAATGAGAGATTGCCACTTACTTAGGTAGATTGTGATTGTCCGTTAGGGTTAGGTGACCCAGAATTTAACCATAATAAGGGACCATAGAGTGTGAAAACTCAATGGAAAAAATAATAACAATTTGTTTTAAATAGTCACTGATGTTCTTCTAAGTACATGTACTGGTATTTGTTACTGTTTGAACACATTAGAATTTTGCTTGGCAGTGTTAGATGTTCCTGCCTGCTACAGCTATTTATGATAAGCAACAAAAACTTGGCTAGTTTGAGTCGTTTCTCAATGCTAGTGAGAGTGTCGCTCGTAATGCTCATCTCCTGGAGGAGGGTATGGTGATAACCCTGAATGTACTCCAGGAAATCCTGGATAAGAAAAAGAACTCAGCCCATCATCATCATCGTCATCATCATCATCATCATCATCATCATCATCGAAAACACTATTTAACAGAGCACCACAACAATAGTTAGGTTTAGATATTTTTGGTATTTATTTCTTTGTAGCTGAACGTCTGCCAAGTAATCATCATGCTATAAATATTGTACTACAACAAATACGACTCTTGTTGCTTACGGTGCAACTACTGGTACTTACAATGACGGCGTCCACTTTATTCATAGAGTTGGAGGCTGTTTGGGGGTTGGCCCTGGCTTGGCTCGTGAGAGGCGTCACGATCCTGTCCTCCCATCGTGTAGGTGCATCATGGGGGGAGGGTTGGTCGTCATGAAAGCAAACAATTACACAGGGGTTAGATGTCAACAGACAAAAATGTTGAAATTTTTTTATGACAATACCATATGACATTACAACAAATAGATTTTACTGTTTATGAATACTTACACGGTATACAATTCTGAACTCGCCCCGTCCCTCCGGTGCCACTGCTTTGATGCTGTGGAGGACGGAGCTGATGAGCTGATTCCGCGACTTCTCCCCCATGCTGCGATACGTCTGGAGGTTGCGGTCAAACGCCAAGTAGACGTTTCCTACACATAAGCAAAGACAATAATGATAATCAGATATCTTGTAGAACAAGTCAAAGTGGTTGTCTAAGCATCAAAATAGTACATGTCATTAGTAAGGTAAACCAATATTTGTTGCTTACTGTGGGCGTAGCCAAGCATAGAAGGCAGTTCGGTGGTCCTGTCTTGAGGGTCCGCTGGTTTGTTTGCCATGACTGTAATGATAGATACATATATATATATATATATATATATATATATATATATATATATATATATATATATATATATATATATATATATATATATATATACATAGAGAGAGAGAGAGAGAGAGAGAGAGAGAGAGAGAGAGAGAGAGAGAGAGAGAGAGAAAGAGAGGGACAGAGAGAGAGACAGGGACAGAGAGACAGACAGATGAGTATATAGAGATATACAAGAGATAAATACATAAGGAATTGTTTCATGTGGTATTGGTTGAAACATGAGCAAAATTGATCAGCATAATAGGTAACGGAACCATCAAAACACCAATCCGTGATGAAATTGCCATCTTGCATAATAGGAATAATGACTGCATATAGGAAAATAAAGACATCCAGTGATGTCCCGAGGCCTCGGACATCGGTCATGGTCCGATTCGTTTGGAAAATGACCGAATGCAAACACCTGTGTCCCGTCAAATGTCCGATTCTATTGCGAAATTAGCGGTCATTGTCCGATAGTATTATGACTAGAGCGGTCACTGCAAGAAACATCTGTACAAACTGGAGTGTCAAAGCCGTTAAAACGAGTTTGAATAGTGGCGAAAATGCTAGACTATTATCACTCTTTAGTACATTCCGTCGAACAACAAAAGGGCCGCAACTCTCGACACTTTTGAAAGGAAAATAACCGACACCATACTTCCTCTGCAACGATCTTAATGCCGCCAAAGAAAAAGTTTTGTGTTGCTAAAGGGCAGTCTGTTTTGAGCTCGTTTTTAAACTGTTTACACAACAGAGATTTTGTTTTACTTTATTCATATTTATTCTCAGTCACTGTCTTCTAAAGAAGCACCATTAATCGGTTCGCTTCACAATCTGAATGTCCTATAGCTTTTATGTAGTCAGGACATGATGTCCGATTAGTTTTATGATTTAGGACATTTTGTCCTATTGCCCTCTAATCCTAGGAACACCACTGGACATCCATAAGAGAGAAGAAAAATGCATGTAAAGAGCACCATGTGTGAGCCACATTAATGAAATAATACAAGTTAAACATAGCACACAATACAATTGACATGTACCTCTGGCCAGAGCTGCCTTCGTTTTGCTGCCGCCCACCTTGGCCAGTTGACTGAGGTAATCTTCACTGCCTTTTACCAGCTTGTGCTGGCCTATGAGGTGGCGGCCCACCTTCACCACCCAAGCCTCACAAAGAGGGCAGCGCTGTTTCTGTAAGAAAGAAGCAGCATAAAGGCATGATTGTACAACTTTTGGACACACAGAGAGAACAATTGAATATTACAAGTGCATGACATTGTTATTGCATTAAAAAAGACTGGGGAAAGGTAGTTAACAACAGAAAGAAATTATATCTCACAGGTTCCTTGTTACGGCTTGCATAGCGCCACTTCCTGGCCTTTTCGGGTGGGATCTGGTGGATCCTGACAAGGTGGCGGGCCAATTTGGTCACCACCTTGTCGCAAAAGCGGCACTTGTATGCTCTGAAACAAATCCTTAAATGTTACACCTTTGGACAGTTGATGTTCATGATACAACAATGTGCTATGTGTGTGTGTGAGGGTGCGTTGTGTATGCATGGTTGTGTGTGCTTTATTTTGTGCTATATAATAATGGTTAATAGGTTGTAAAACTAGCAATCCCACTTACCGTTTTTTAGATTTCTTGGCCTGAGCTGGCTGTGGAGCTGGCTGTGGAGCTGGCTGTCTGGGCAGCTGGCTGTGGAGCTGGCTGTTTGGCTGTCTGGGCAGCTGGCTGTGGAGCTGGCTGTCTGGCTGTCTGGGCAGCTGGCTGTGGAGGTGGCTGTCTGGGCAGCTGGCTTTTGAGCTGGCTTTGGAAGTAATCTACAACAACACAATAAAACAAGTATAACAATTACTGCGGGAAACAAGTTCAATCCCATTGCTATTATATGCATGTGAGTCTATGTCTATGTGCTTCTTACCTTAGTATCGCCTCTGCCTGACTCTTTCTTTTTTTCTTTTAATCTCTTCGATGTTGAAGGTAGTGTTTGGAATTAGAAAGACAATAGTATAAAAACAAGTATGAAGTTAGGGTTAGCCATTGTTATAATTATTTTTATTTCTTCTTTGTCATAGTTCCAATACTAATTACATTTGATAAAACTCAAGATTTAACTACCAGGACTGCATTATTAACTGGATTTGTGTTTGAAAAAGAATGATTACGTACTTGAAGATATCACTGTGCTAATCCCACCCACCTCCCCTCCCTCCTCCTACAATATCTTTTTCCCCACCTTGATGCACCACCACCACCCATGCACAACCTCATAAGAAAACATTTAACAGAACATACCCTCAGGATCGGAGTCAGTGTTGATGGACATAACTTCGCTGTCCAGCTCCTGTATGTCCTCCCTCTCCTCCGCCTCCCTGTCAAGACGCTCCTCCTCCAGCTCCCTGGCCTCTCTCTCCTCCTTAGTTTCCTCATCATCATAGTCGATGTCACTTTCAGGAATGTCCTCTTGGACATCCTGTTCCGGTGGGAGATCTTTAAGGGGGTCTGAAAGGAATTAAAGACATAATATAAAGAAAAGCAACAAGAAACTAACTACAGTTGTAACCAAATGGATTACACATATGAGTAAGGACTAAACCATAAAGCAGGCGAGATTTGTTTACAGCAATAGCTTACCATCAGAGGCCAATCTGGAGATGACCTCCTTGGCATGGGCCCACATGATGGACCAGAAGGGAGGCTGGGGTTCCTGTGCCATTCTCTGAAAATAACAATAAGAATGTTATTACAATATGCACATAGGTCATCACACAAAGACGTATTGTTGTGGGCATTACAAACAAAGCCTGTTGTTATGTTATTATTGCTTTATGTATTATGGAGGATTAATATATTGCACATATCTTGCCGTACTTGGTGACTGAAGGTGCTGGCCGATACAGGATGTAATTTTTTTGGAGTAATACAATTTGTTATTTGATATATATAAAGTCTTACCGGTGGATTCCAGGAATGGGTAATTTTCAGTTGGTGCCACACGAAGTCCAGGACAGGCGCCGGAACCCCAGCCTCCAACTGCTTACAATGTTGTTGCAGGTTTTGTTCTGTAACAAATCGAGCAAATGAGGCTTCACCTTATTGATGTTAAGACTTCTAGTGGCAATGTAAAGGTGTCTATATTTGGGCATCCACGAGACACAATTGGTTAAACAAACTAAGTATGGTTGTCGCCAAGTACCCCAAACATAGAAATATATTTAAAGTTATGTTAGATGAAGTAACTACGTCAGTGCCAAAGTATTAAAATAAAGAATAATATTCAGACATTAACATAATGAGAAAGAGAGAGAACAAAGACAGAATATACCTTTCTGTTTGAATTCCTCCTCCCAATTTAGAAATTGGGGGAGTTTCTTCTCATCAGTATCAGGCTCTATGAATGCGGACAGGACTTCAGGTATTATTGCTGTCCTGTCGATGATTTCAAGGAGCAGTCTTTGCGAGGGATATGACTTTTGCCAAGAAATCACCTCTTCCTTTCTGCAAAAAGGAAGAAACAAAGTGTCTATTGAAAACTAACATTTGTGTGGACCTCACTTGTTATTAAAACATACATGCAACATTTATACAAATATATTTCATGAGAAGTACATATGTAATTTGTTTCAGGTGATGACAGAAATTGTGTGGCCAAGTCTTCCTGACACGTAGAACAATACAGTACAGAAGAAAAAACAAAAACAGTCAAAGTAAATGCAATACTGTTAGTGCCAAGATGAAAAACAATGAATATGGCTCACAATGCAACAAAAACAAACAAACACACACACACACACACACACACACACACACACACACGTTCTTCAACTGGAAGTGAAGAAATCTCCCTTAGTAACTAGTACTTAGAAACTATGGTACCTGTTTCAAAGAAGAAAGCCACTGTTTCTTATTTTTTGACATAATATGGCTCACAATGCAACAAAAACAAGCACACACACACACACACGTTCTTCAACTGAAAGTGAAGAAATCTCCCTTAGTAACTAGTACTTAGAAACTGTGGTACCTGTTTCAAAGAAGAAAGCCATAGCTCCACCATGGGTTGGGGCTGTGCCGCACACGGCCAAGCGCGCCACTGTGATATACCTAAAACAGAAAAGAATGGCACGATGGTAGCCACACATGCTGCAATGTTATGCAATCAACTACTCTGACCATGCATACTGTTTCTAACCCTAACCGTGGACAAGTGACCAAAGTCCATCTTTTTGGACTATACTGAATAATGTTGGTGCAACAAATGGATCACTTTTCTGTGGAATGTAATGTGTTATTAACATCAACCCAAGAATATTACAGTGGGCCTTAGCACACAAACTATGTTTTGGATTGCCACCGTCTTTTGACAGAAGAGGCTACAGCCTTAAGACACTCTGTGGAAGCCCACAACTCTGTGCACTCACACAAACTTATGCTCAAACATGCATTAGGGCTGAAAATTGCAGCGATGTCTATCCTGTAAGACAACTACTTTTCATCTTCGTAACTATGACTTGAAGGGAAGCAACTGTGGCCATTCTTCACATGTCGCTTCTTTCTTCTCTATATCCAATGTTAGTGTATTCATTCTCAGTGGACTGCAACAATGTAGTCTTTCTTTGTGAAGAATCAATGTGTTTGAAACGTTTCATACCTAATCAGTTCTGTGCTCATTGCCTCAATCACTGTCCATCCCTAAGCAACATTTGCTCCAGATCCATGTAACCATAACAGGAGGGTTTGGTGACACAACCATATTAATATTACTTACCGTTGCAGGCGCACCCAATCCTCATGGTGGAGGATGACTTCTCGACTTCCAGCCGCGCTGGTTTTGTGGTGTTTGACCTGCACACATATAGACATGTACATGAAAGAAAAAACCTATAATGAATGTTAATATTACAACTATATATTGCAAACAAGGATGTATAACCCAAAAAATGACATTACTTACTCTAATGATCATCTTCCCCTGGATGGCGCGGCCCTGTAGAACTTCCTCCAGGGTCATGGAGATTATCTCCCCTGGGCGCGAGACGTTTGATGTGCTCACAATGCACATCAACTGGTTCCTCGCTTGGATGAACCAGTTGGTGGCATTCTGGAGGAAAGCATCATCAAACGCTCTCCTGTACTTGCCCAGGGGATTGGCCTCCTCAAAACGGATGTCTGTGGACAAAAACGCCAAAGGTTCAGCTTGTTTTAAACAAGAGCACAGGAATTTATTGCTTCCATCATTATGACCAATGTACTTACTTCTGTAGTTATTACTGTATTTGTTTATTGCACTGTTGTATTCCTCATAAAAGTGCTTCTAATGATTATCATCATCATAATCAGTGTTCCCGATTACGCACAGTAGTGCGTCAATTACGCACAAAATATGAAAAATGTCGCAGGAAAATTTGCATGTGTGCGTCCTGTGGACGCACACATTTTTTTGGAATCGCTGAAGTCATAAATACGACCAACGAGTGGCGAACTAATTCACGGCATAATCAGAATCAGAACCCAACTGAGACTGCCATTGCAGACGATTAAAGATTGTGTCTGGAGTTGTCGTCCTTAAAAATCGCATGCGCGCGCATTGTAAACTTCCTCCAAGCAATACATTCACTGAACAAAAGAAATCTTCGTTAATCCATTCTTTGATTGTATCATACACGATCATGTCACTTCTGACTTGGTTGACTGGGCCCAAAACCCGTTCATCCACCGATTTGGGGACTCTCAAAATTTACACAAGGACTCTTAAAATTTTATACCTGGGAGTCCCAATTAAGGACTCTCATTTTTTGTGTGTGGAGGGAACACTGATTATTATTATTATTATTATTATTATTATTATTATTATTATTATTATTATTATAAAACAGTAAAATACAATGAAAAGACATGAATCACAACATTAAAAGGACTAGACTCAACTGCAACAGATACATTTCACTAAACTATTAGTATTAAAGAACTTGTACGACATTAATATCCTTATATAAAATTGATTGATGACCTTCAATACGAACACAAGAATTCACCTCAAGGTAACAGTTTAACACAGGGCAGTCGACAGGGCAGTTATTTTCTGTTCTGTTCTGTTCTGTTCACACACACACACACACATCAATGTAGTATCTGTGTAACCTCTAATGGAGACCTTCAGGTAATGTTAACTGGATCGTATTTCACCATTCTTGATTTGCAGAGTAAGGGAAAAAACTCATGTGTGCAACGTGGATTGTTGCCAGTAATTACTTCCCTTGATCTAGACCTTTACGGTTTGCTGCCCTGCTTGTGTTCAGAAGGCGAATAAATATAGTCAGATATATTCACCCTTTAGGTTTTAGTTTTCTCTCAATTCTGATGTCAACTTCCATTCCCCAATTCCCACACTGGACTTTATCTTTCCTGTCATTTTTGGTTATTTCTTATTTCTTCTTATCGCGCATTCAGCATTACACAATGGAGGGAGACGCGCGTCATAAATGGACATCATCCTCACCATAATCATGCTCTTTGAAGCATGCAAGCATACAAGCAAACAGTTGAACTATGAAGCTACGCAAACACTATTGCTTAATTTGGATTTACGAATCATCATGATCATCATCATCATCATTGTTAAGAGTCCAGCAGACGCTTCCGAGCTAAATCAGGGCCGGACAACCCCCGATCCGCATAAAAGATCTGCCAAAACAACCCTAGTGGTAAAACTGAATACTCTCCAGCAGCCAGTCACTTTACAATAAAGACATCCCACGCAGGGGACGCTGAGGCTATAATCTAATTTATCGAACCCCCGTTTACAAAAACAAAATAGAATACAAACATCATGATAAATTATCAACAAAACACATACATATAAAATGCCTACATTGCTAAATAATAACATCATAGAAAGCCCTAGTGACCACCTGGCAGAAAGCGTCCAATATTCCCAAGCTGATCCAACAGACCTCACACACAAATGAGGAGTCGAAGAGTTTTCAAGTAAAAAGGTAGGTGACTGGTCTAGCGAAGAAAAAATAGTACAGGGTGTTCCAAAAGTCTTGGGCACATTTTGACATTGAATATTTCCGAAACTATTAAGGATATAAAAACGCATCTGGTCAATTCAGAAAGCTTTTTATCTCAATTTTTACATGGGATGTTCAAAGATGTTCAATGTGAGCATCATTGGTCACACGACACACATCAAGCCGATAGTCAAATTCTTGCCAAACGCGTCCCAGCATTTTTAGGTTGAGTTAACGCCATTAATGGGTCTGAAAAGCAATTTAAAAAATCAACAGCTTTACAAAAAACTGAATGTAATTAGCTTTAAAATGGCACAACTTTTATATTACTATCATTCATAGTAATTGAGATATGGGGACTTCAAATGTGCCCAAGACTTTTGGAACACCCTGTATAGCAGATTAATAGAACAGAGCAGGAATGAGAAAGAACAAATGAGGAAGACAGCGACAATGGGAATTTAAAGCACTAAATTTTTAGAAAGTGGGGATACTATTTATACTGAAACCCCCGGCACCCCAACGGGAGTCTCAGCCCCACCATCAGCTGAAATCGTACGTCATTTTCATTGACACGCATCATCACCGACATTCTCCCCTTGTTCATTGACGTTATCGCACCTGTCATCTTGATTTCAGTATCCTCACCGTGTGTGTTCTCTTCATATCGTACTAACCTTACACGGGTGCGACACTTTGCTTGAAAATGGTTTCTACACAACTTCCCCCAGGCTGGACACTTGGTTTTCTGTGCTTCACGTGAATATCCACAAAACTTACATTCCTGAATAACGAGGTTTGACGTCACTGTCTGGGGTGACGTGTTTTGAGATCTTGTCAACGTGTGCACCAGACATTTCCTTGGTTTGCTTTGATGTCACCTCAAAAACATGACAAATGTCTACAGCGCGCGCCAAGTCTAGCGTCTTCTCTCGCAGTAACAGCTCCTGCATCTTGCCGGTAGTAGAAAACAACATCTTGTCGCGCAACATGCGATCTTTCTTGTCCCCAAAATTACACAGATTAGCAAGCGAGCGTAAGTCTGTAAGAAAAGAGTCAAAGGGCTCGCGGTATGGGGTGTTCCAGAAACGAAAAGTCTCCATTACTTCACTTGACTTGGGGGCACAGAACTCTGCGAGTTTTTCCAGCACTTTCTGGAGGTCATCCTTGTCATTGTCACTTTCAAACACGAAATGTTCAAAAACCTCCTGGACCTGCACGCCATCACAATGAAGAATGATAGCAGTCTGTGTTTGCTTGTGTTTTTCTGAAGCTCCAGACGCTTTCAGGTAGAAATCAATCTGTCTGCGCCAAGTGCGGAATGTCTCTGTCAAACTATCATCATTTACATATAGTGCTGGGGATAGACGAAACTGACTTGCCGAATCAGCCATTATGATTCAGTAACTGACTTGCACGAGTCCAACCAATATTCACAAATTCGCTGCCACCATGTTAAGAAACACAAACACACAGAAATTCAAGAACGAACTTCAGGTTCAAACACTTTACTAACTGATAACTGATTGAAATCAAACTTCGACTTCCATATCGTAGCCCCATAGACAGGAAATGCCCGTAACCCACAACAACGGATGACGTACATAAGCAATGACGTATATTGATTACAACGAAACTCTTGACAATGAAAACAAACTATCATCATCATCATCATCTTTCTCTTCTTCTTCATATAATTCTTCTTCTTCTTCTTCTTCTTCATATAATTCCCAACGAAACTAACAGAAAACATGCAATAACAGAGTGTATTTACCTTTGATTTGATCTTGCGTTGTTGTTAGAAGCTTTGTATAATGTCGATAATTTTCGTTGGTCGATATTATTGGAGAATTTTCTAGAAAATTTTACTTGTTTACCATCGATCGAAGCATGTAGATAAATCTAGTGGTAGCTACGAGATTCTTCTAACCTAATTAAAGTTATATGACGTAAGACAGTTCATAGTTCTTGTGATGAATTTAATTATGATTGGCTGTAATTGCGTTACGCTGGAATGTTCGAACTTTCTCTAGCATATAGAGAGACAATATAAATGGCGCATTGGTTGAAAGAGTTAAAAAAAAGAGTCAAAAAGTGGGAAAAAAAGTGATTCAGCGATCTTGTATATGCAGTTGTTGTTGTATGCTGAATAAAGTTGGAAAACTTCATACGACGACTCCTGCCTTGTTGCTGAGTGAAAGGTTGCGTGGATAAACGAATCTGAGTTACATTTATCAAGATTCAAGCATCTGGGCTGAAGCAACTATTGATAAAAACAACAACAGTGTATACACACACAAACATTGACAACAATGATGTTTCAGAAAATAGAATAATTATTTTAAAGGTTATAGTTCTGTATGATCAAAATGAAATTTCTTTCTATCGGAATATCACACTGGTCAGGCATCTTTGGTCGAAATAAAATTGTTATTTCAAATTGAATAGAAGATTACTGGAAACAATGTCTTCAAATTGTTTTAGATCCTATCCTAGGAAAGTGTTAAAGAGCGTTGGAGAGAGTAGACATCCTTGACGCACACCGATTGTTGTTCTGAACCAGTTTCCGATGGCGCTGTTGTGGAAGACTGCACTAGTAGCCTTGTCATACAGGCTTTTGATGACTTCAATAATTTTAGGGCTGATGTACACTCCCATGGTTGCCCACAGATCTGCATGCCAAACTCGCTAAAACGCTTTCTTTAAGTCTATAAACACATGAAAATTACCGCACCATCTGCCTCATCAGCCATCCCAGCAAGGTCATCCTGAAAATAATACTTAACAGGTTGAAACCCCAAGCTGAAGAAAGCATAGCTGAAGAACAAGCAGGATTAGGGCAAGGCGAAGTACCACTAAACAGATTTTCAACCTCAGAATATTCGGCGAGAAATACCTACAGCACAAACAACATCTATATCATGTGTTCGTAGACTTCAAAAAGGCGTTTGACGGAGTCTAGCATGCAGCTCTGTGGGCAACCATGAGAGTGTACAACATCAGCCCTAAAATTATTGAAGTCATCAAGAGCCTGTATGACAATGCTGCTACTGCAGTCCTCAATAATAGCGCCATCGGAAACTGGTTCAGAACAACAATCGGTGTGCGTCAAGGATGCCTACTCTCTTCAACACTCTTCAAGATCTTCCAATAGCGCATCATGTCAGATGCCCTTGAAGATCACGAAGGCACAGTCAGCGTAGGGGGTATAACAATCTCCAACCTTCGTTTTGCAGATGACATTGATGGATTGGCTGGAGAGGAACAGGAACTTGAACAGCTAGTACAGAGGCTTGACCTCCAGTGCCTATGGAATGGAAATAAGTGCAGAGAAGACCAAAATGATGACCAACAACACCAATGGCATCAACACAGAGATCAAAGTCTAAGGCCAATCCCTCAACACAGTGCATAGCTTCAATATTTAGGAGCCATTGTATCAGATAATGGGTCCCGACAGGAAGTCCTCTCCATGATCGCACAAACTGCTGCTGCCCTGACAAGGTTGAAGCCCATTTGGAAACACAGGACAATCAGTCTACATTCCAAGGTAAGAGTGCTGCGCTCCCTTGTCATCTCCATCTTCCTATATGCTTGCAAAACATGGACCCTCACCACCAAATCTACAACGAAGAATTCAAAGCATGGAGATGAGGTGCTACAGAAGACTTCTGAGCATTTTTTTATACCCAGCACATCACCAACGACGAAGTCCGACAGACCATCACACAAGCCATTGGACAACACGGTGTCCTGCTTACAGCAGTGAAGAAACAGAAACTCCGATGGTATGGCCACGTCACCAGATCATCAGGCCTTGCAAAGACCATCCTACAATGCACAGTGCAAGGAGGTAGAAGAAGAGGGAGACCGAAAACGAGGTGGGAGGACAACATTCGAGAATTGACGGGTTTGACACTGAGCGAAACCATCAGGGTTGCTGAGGACACAGAAAGATGAAGTACGCTGGTTAAACGATCATCTGTGGTGCCCCTACGACTTCCGAGTTACGGGATAGGATAGGATAGTATGCGAGTGTGCATATGTGTGAACAAATACATATACTATAATGTGCACTAAGCTATGAATAGAGTTATTTAACCCAGTCATTCAAATTTCTTCTACCACATCCTCCTTCTCTCCTCTCCTACCCCTACAGAACGCACTTTAACTTAGGCCAATTTCTGTACAAATTATCTCCTTTCAGTGCCACCATCAACCAAACAAAAGACAAAATCCTCTTCTTCTTCTTCCTCTTATTATTATTATTATTATTATCATTAAACACCCTCCCTCTCGCTTTACCTGCTCCTAGGTCACGCCAGCCACAACAACAGTGTGTCGGTGAACATTAGAATTCACAAATAAAAAAACACTTTACAGGGAAGGAATCAATAGCGAATACTCTTTTCTGTGACAGCATCTTCCTCGTCCCTCATGAAACTTGTATCCAGTAATAGTATCCCAAGAAATTCGGTGTCCAGTAGTAGTGTCCCGAGAAATCCACTGTAGCACTTCTTTTATCACTTCTTTTTTCCATTTTCTTTTTTAAAGCATATTTTCTAACACAGCCACAGCATGAACCTCAGATATCGACTACGCCGACTGCTAAAATTACAAATGAAATCGCTCAGTGTTTTCTCCCTCTTCTACAACACTACACGCTTCAATGGGCCTTCGTTATCTAGTTTGTGCACGTGACAAACGTGAGCGATTGTACAGTTGGTTGAAACAGTGTGTGTGTTGTGTGTGCGTGTGTGTGGCGATGTAGAAACGCCGTTGTTATACACTATACTCTACCTACGTTCTTTTGACGGCCCGTTCTTTTGACGTCAAAACATTGGTTCGTTAGGGTTAGGGCTGGGTTAGGGTTTAGGTTAGCTTAAAAAAATTGACAAATTTCACAAAATGTCAAAACAACGTTGGTCTATGTGGCGTTTTGTGAAAGTCATAACAACGGCGTATTTACACGGTGTGTGCGTGTGTGGGTGTGTGGGTGTGTGTGTGGGTGGGCATGTAGAAACGACATTCTGATGACACACACATGAAACTTCACATGGTTTCTTCTGACTTTTTTGGAAGGCCGTACTATTTTGACGTCAAAATAGTGCTCCGTTGAGTTAGAGCTGTTTTAGCGTTAGGGTTAGGTTAAGGGTTAGAGTTAGGGTTTGGGGTTAGGGATAGCTTAAAAAAAATTGACAAATTTGTCAAATGTCAAAGTAAGTTTTGTAGAGTTTCATGAAAGTCATCACAATGGCGTTTCTACACGGTTGCGTGCGTGTGTGTGGGTGTGGGCATGTAGAAACGACGTTACTCTGACATACACTTGAAACTCTACATGGTTTCTTTTGACTTTTTTTGACGGCCCCGTTATTTTGACGTAAAAATAGTGCTCCGTAGAGTTACAGCTGTTTTAGGTTTAGGGTTAGGTTCCAAAAATTAAAAAAGTGAAAATAATGTCAAAGAAATGGAAAGTGTGTCAAAATAATGTATGTAGAGTTTCACAACAGTCATCACAACGTCGTTTCTACAAAATTTGTGTGTGTGTGAAAGGGGTGGGTGAGGTGTGTGTTGGTGTGTGTGTGTGTGTGTGTGTGTGTGTGTGTGTGTGTGTGTGTGAAAAGGGCAGGAAATACAAAATTTTTAAAAAAGTAAAGGTGTCCCAGTAACCTTTGGGTCGTTGAGAAAGAAAGCGGTTGGGGCCTGCCTTTTCTCTAGGCCAACTTAATGGGCTCTATGCACAAGTCGGCGGCATGGTCACGTGGCGCGGGAATAACAAAGCGGTCATGGCTTCTTTTAGCTCGCTCGCGTGTACTCCAATGCTGCTTAAACATTTTTAATTTACCGACATTTTGGGATATTGTGATGTTTTGAACATGCAATAATGATTACAGACAAATTATTATCAGGGGACAGGCATTTTTAAAGAGCGATTTTCTCACTGACATTCAGTTTAGAGTTCATCAATATTTCATCTTTCAGTGGAAATCGATGACAGGAAATGTTCTTTTCTTTGCATAAAGGTTTTATGTCGGAGTTAGAGCATTCAAACGCAGTACAGTACTTCAGCATTTTCAAACTCGAGCACACTGTGTTATTCCCGCAGAACGTGACCGCCACGCCTTTGTGCATAGAGCCCATTAATAAGGATTATAAACAGATCCAGGGACCCATAGACGGAGGAGTGACATGTTTTTGCTTTAATCTTTGTGTGTGCTTTGGTGGTTGTCTTCCAGTCCAAGTACTAACCCCTATCGACGTTGCTCCCGTTGGGGTGTCGGGTTTTTGTGGATTTAGTGCTGCTTTAAATTACCACTGTTTGTCATTCTCATTTCTTCTGTCTCGTTCCTAATCCCTTCTATCAATCTGCTATCTTCAGTGTTACCATTAAGGTTGTTTCAGCAAATCTTTTATACAGATAAGGGGCGAGACCTCTTTCAACCAAGTTGTGGCCCTGATTCGGCTCTTTGCAGTCCGCTGGACCCTATAAACAATGGCTAACTAACTAACTCCCGACGTTGCTTAACATTAAACATTGCCAACCTGTGCCCAAACTATGGAATTCCATTCGGAAAATATTTTCACCACTTTCTTTATTTAGAAGCATATTTTTCAAAATACTCCTTTGTTTACAAACAATGTAAGATTTCTCTAAATAATATATTTTGTCGGTAAATAACTGTCACAGTGGCCAGAGTGAGGGCACTGGACGACCGTCCGACGAGGAATATTTCGGATAATCAGAAAAACAACACAAACACAGGACGCCACCACATGGAACATGAATAACAACAAAAAGTCACTTCTAGCAAAAAATGCAATTTATATTCACATTCAGCAGAATTTCATAATATGACTGCAACTAATAATATAATAAAAGACCCCCCCCCCCCCCCCCCCAAAAAAAAAAAAAAAAAAAAAGAATTAAAAAAACAACAGAATTCCAGCAAGGTAAAACAATCTTTATATTGTAGCCACAAACACAATTCTGTGTTTGTAATCCATTTTGACCACCACGAATACAGTCTTAAAGTATCACCTTCCTAGGTAATTGTTCAATTGTTCTAAGTAGTTCATAGTTCTCTTAACGACTTGAGGACTGTTTTGAGAGTGTCAAACAGACAGGAAGGAAACAGAGGGCTGGTTTGAGAGTGTCAAACAGACAGGAAGGAAACAGAGGGCTGGTTTGAGAGTGTCAAACAGACAGGAAGAAAAAAGAGGGCTGTTCTGAAAGTGTCAAACAGACAGGAAGGAAACATAGGGCTGGTTTGAGAGTGTCAAATAGACAGGAAGGAAACAGAGGGCTGGTTTGAGAGTGTCAAACAGACAGGAAGGAAACAGAGGGCTGGTTTGAGAGTGTCAAACAGACAGGAAGGAAACAGAGAGCTGGTTTGAGAGTGTCAAACAGACAGGAAGGAAACAGGCACTGTACTTATCTCTCTTACGCACCCTGAAACAAGCGTCCGAATCTTGGCATCGAGCATCCGGGTACTGCCTGTTGAATCCGTCCTTCCCTCTTGTCACTGAGTGGCCGTAACGTACACGCAGACGAAAACGTAGATGGGGTGTTATGTTGTAAACATAACGTAGTATGCCTGCACACCAGATATAAAGTGTTAAGTGTGTGGGCACACCAACTCCTCTGCACTGTCCACACTGCCCCATCCCGCTGTTGACCACCCTCAGCCCCACAATTTATTGTCATCGTTTGCACGAACCTTTTGCACATGAAACATTGTCATGCTATATACGTTACTCAATAACTATTTTTTAACATGTAAACAACAGTTAGCAGCTGAATCATTCATTCAACAACGTTGCTATGAAAACAAAATACTTCCAACACTAGTAGATCTGAAAATATTAACCATTAGACAACATCTGTCTGTGCAACAACACACACACGGCATTGAACATACAAAGATTGATATAGATACATTCGACCGATGCGCTTGCTTCCCCTACCCACCCCCTGTCAGAGTCAACAGAACCTGGAAACATAGAAAACCCAAACAAACTATCCAACCGTTTGCTTGACTCACCCAACCGGCCTGTGAAGAAAGTTGCAACCTTTTTCCTGGCAGTTCTAGAAAACTTCCACAAGTCGGCGCGCGAAATCGGCATGGTCACGTGGCGCGGTTTTAACTTTACCGACAGTTTGAGATATTGTGATGTTTTGAACATAGCACAATTGTGCAATAATGATTACAGACAAATTATTATCAGGGGACAGGCTTTTTTTTAAAGAGCGATTTGTCACTGACATTCAGTTTAGAGTTCATCAATATTTCATCTTTTAGTGGAAATCGATGAAAGGAAATGTTCTTTTCTTTGCATAAAGGTATTACGTCGGAGTTAGAGCATACAAACGCAGCACAATACTTCACCATTTTCAAACTCGAGCACGCTGTGTTATTCCCGCAGCACGTGACCGCCACGCCTTTGTGCATAGAGCCCAGTCCAGTCACTCACTGGCTGAAGAACAACTTATTCTTTTTAAAATTGTCCAACCCCTACAACGAAGAGCAACCACCGTCTTCAATGTAGAAATAGTGACTGACTAACCACATGCTTTACTCAGCATATGTTTTTAGTGTTTTTGTCTTTATGACCCTGCTGTTTGTATTGCCGTGGTTTAACTGTGTCCATAATATTCATAATAATCATCATGCTAATCATCATCATCATCATCAGCATAATGATAATAATAATAATAATAATAATAATAATAATAATAATAATCCTATCCTATCCTATCCTGTCACGTAACCCGGAGGTCGAAGGGTCACCACAGATGATCGTTTAACCAGCATACTCCATCTTTCTCTGTCCTCAGCAGCCCTGATGGCTTCGCTCGGTGTCAAACCAGTCCATTCTCGAATGTTGTCCTCCCACCTCTTTTTCGGTCTCCCTCTTCTTCTACCTCCTTGCACTGTGCCTTGCAGAATAGTCTTTGCAAGGCCTGATGATCTGGTGACATGGCCATACCATCGGAGTTTCCGTTTCTTCACCACTGTGAGCAGGTCATCGTGTTGTCCAATGGCATGTGTGATGGTCTGTCACCGCCACGACTCTCCCTGGGCAGACGCCACAAACAAACAACTTCCACACGCAGACAACCCAGAAAGAATGACGATTTCCCGCAGACGGAAGTGATGAAAAACACAACAAATAATATACAACTTTCAAGCTATTTATTCATTCATACCACACACTCATACACATACAACATTTACACATGAAACGAAGAAATGGTAATGAAACAATCAATGGGTCAATGAAACGATGCAATGGTTCGTGGGGTGATCGGGGGTCGCTAATCGACCAACGTCCTCGTATCGAACGTGCACAGCCAAAGTCCGAGGCACGCGTTCACAAACAGACAGGGGGGTTAAGCGTAGGAGAGGGACAACACAAAACGGGCCCACCTGGCGAAATGCAGTCCCTCGTAAAGTCTCCTCCAAAGAATCCGCCCCCTTCCGTTGATGTCCAAACGAAGGTGCGTTGCCACCCGCGGTCGCCACTGACGATGATGTTGAAGTGATGATGATGGCGCTGATAACAGGGGACGCGTGGACAATAACAGATGGCGATGCTGATGATGTTTGGTCCACTTGACCCAGTGTCGTCGTCGTTGCTGCCTTGCGTTTTCCAGCGACGAACTGGCGGATTGACGAACGTTGAGCTGCGAACTTCAAACTCGAATTCAATCCTCAACGACAATCCTCGACGAACCTGTAACATGCTTGTCGCATCGTAAATGTCATGTTCTCGATTCTGTCCCCCTCCCTCCATCACACTTACCCCCCCCCCACTCTCACTAGCTACTCCACTAAACTTCTGCCACTTGAGGGGTCCAACTGCAGTCTATTTCCCCTGTCCTTGACTCTCTCTCGCTTTCTACTGTTATCGTCACTTGAATCAAATACATATTATACAATTCAATGAAATCATGAATGCCTGGAATGAACGATGCTGCAAATGAATACAAATAACCATCAACACATTATTCATATCAAGCATCCCCAACGACAACAACAGCAACCACTTCCATCCTAGCTTCATCACACTCCACCCCCTTTCTTCTCCCTCATTCTCCCTCCTTCCGACGCTCTCTTCCTTTCTTCTGCCTCTCCTCAGTGCAACCTTTCTCATCCTTCCTTACCCTTACGTACCAGCTATCATTCAACACCCCAACAGCCGGCCCTTGGTTATTGGCACAGTAAGGAAAAACCACCATCCACTCACCCAACGGTTCGCATGTAATTGCACCCCGTAGCCCTTCTCCACTGTCCTCCTACGAAAGTACATCCAATTAGGGTAATCCGGTAGTGTGTAGTTCCCGTAGTAGACAATACCTCGATACTACCTACCACACTACCACAGACTTGCTTTTCTACAGCTGCACTCCAACTGAGCGTATCACTTCAGAAATTTGCAATCTTTAAACTAGTATCCTTCTCGGAACCAGATATTATTATTCGTTAATACCCGTCCCACCCTAATTCCAGAACACAGCAAAAACCACAGAGCACTAGACAAACACCGTCTACACTGTACTGCTGACAAACACGTTCTGACGATAGTGAGCAAATTCCTAACCTGGCCTAACCGGCGTATGCTGTTTACCATGCTTTGCACGCTCCCGAGACAACAATAATCACGAATACGGCAACACGCAGTACCACCCCCGCCCCTATACTCTTCACACACAGACTACATGGCTTTCTTCACGGGCTGCCCTGTGACATGGTCTGTCGGACTTCGTCGTTGGTGATGTGTTGTGTATAGGAAATGCCCAGAAGTCTTCTGTAGCACCTCATCTCCATGCTTTGTATTCTTCGTTGGAGATCTGCTGTGAGAGTCCATGTTTCGCAAGCATATAGGAAGATGGAGATGACAAGGGAGCGCAGCAATCTTACTTTGGAATGTAGACTGGTGGTCCTGTCTTTCCAAATGGGCTTCAACCTTGTCAGGGCAGCAGTTGTTTGTGCGATCCTGGAGAGGACTTCCTGTCGGGACCCATTGTCCGAGACAATGGCTCCTAAATATTTGAAGCTATGCACTGTGTTGAGGGATTGGCCTTGGACTTTGATGTCCGTGTTGATGCCATTGGTGTTGTTGGTCATCATTTTGGTCTTCTCTGCACTTATTTCCATTCCACAGGCTCTGGAGGTGGTGTCAAGCCTCTGTACCAGCTGTTCAAGTTCTTGTTCCTCTCCAGCCAATCCATCAATGTCATCCGCAAAACGAAGATTGGAGATTGCTCTACCCCCTATGCTGACTGTGCCTTCATGATCTGCAAGAGCATCTGACATGATGTGCTATAGGAAGATGTTGAAGAGTGTTGGAGAGAGTAGACATCATTGACGCACACCGAATGTTGTACTGAACCAGTTCCCGATGGCGCTGTTGTGGAGGACTGCACTGGTAGCCTTGTCATACAGGCTTTTGATGACTTCAATAATTTTAGGGCTGATGTTGTACACTTTCATTATTGCCCATAGAGCGGCATGCCAGACTCGGTCAAACGCCTTCTTGAAGTCTACGAACACATGATATAGATGTTGTTGGTGCTGTAGGTATTTCTCACAGATTATTCTGAGGTTGAAAATCTGCTCATTGGTACTTCGCCCTGCCCTGAATCCTGCTTGTTCTACAGCTATGATTTGTTCAGCTTGGGGTTTCAACCTGTTGAGTATTATTTTCAGGAGGACCTTGCTGGGATGGCTGATGAGGCTGATGGTGAGGTAATTTTCACACTCCTGAAGGTTACCTATTTTGGGAAGAGTGATGACAAGCGACTGGGTCCATGGTATAGGCCACTCCCCACTCTGCCAGATCTTGTTAATCATAATAATAATAATAATAGTAATAATAATAATAAAAAGAAGAAGAAGAAGAAGAAGAAGAAGAAGAAGAAGAAGAAGAAGAAGATTGATTGATTGATTTATTGTTGCTTTAGGTCCAGCGGACTCTTCCGAGCCAAATCAGGACCGGACAACCCCCGATCCGCATAAAAGATCTGCTGAAACAACCCCAGTGGGAAAATTGAATGCCCTCCACCGGCCAGTCACTTTACAATAAAGACAACCCACGCGGGGGACGGCTGAGGGTTTACCTCAACTACGCGAACCCCCGGTTACAAAAACAAAATAGAATACAACCATCATTACAAATCATCAACAAAAACGTATACATATAAAATGCCTATAGTGCTAAATAATACAATCATAGGAAGCCCTAGTGACCACCCGGCAGAAAGCGTCCAACACTCCCAAGCTGATCCAACAGACCTCATACACAAACAAGGAGTCTTGTCCAGGAAGAGTTTTCAAGAAAAAAGGTAGGTCATTGATCTAGCGAAGAAGAAGATAGTATAGCAGAGTGATAGGACAGATCAGGAATGGGAAAGAGCAAATGAGGAAGACAGCGACAGTGGGAATTTAAAGCACTAAATTTCCAGAAAGTGGGGGTACTATTTATACTGAAACCCCCGGCACTCCAACGGGGGGGGGGGGGGGGGGGACTGTTGCCGCAGTGAAACTGTCATGCCTACAAAGGAGAAGAAGAAGAATAGAGGACAATAATAATAATAATAATAATAATAATAATAATAATAATAAAGAACAATAATAATAATAATAATAATAATAATAATAATAATAATAATAATAATAATAATAATAATAATAATAATAATAATAATAATAATAATCGTCATTTACCTCAAAGATGCATTCTCTCCTATTTTCTTTCCCATATGAATCCCTGCCCTCTTCACGCCTCAATCTCCTGTTACCCCCACCCCCTCCCTCCTTTCTTCTTTCGTTTTACTCACACTCACCAATCGGCCTACACATGTTAGACATGTAACAGCTCAAACTCAACAACAAAAGAAAGTGTAACACATGTATGTCATGGGCGTTTTGCCCATAAACTGTTGTTTTGAAAGAATAACTGTTCTTTGCTATGAATCTGAGGTAAGATACAAAAACTTCTCTCTATCCCCTCCCCCCCCCCCCAAAAAAAAAAATAGTGCACCCTCCCGCGTGAACCTGTTTGTTTGTTTGTTTATTTTACGTCTTTTCACTTAAAAGTGATTTTAGACAACATTAACAAAAGTAAATTAAAATACAACTAAAACATAAATAAAGGAGATAGGCAACAATCACTTATACTATTCATAATATTCAAAGCATAGAGACTACATACAAAAAAGGCAAAAAAGGCAAGATAAAACAATCCTCCGTGAAGAGGTATAGTTAGATTTCTCTCCATTCTCCCACGGATAACTGCCTCTCCCACCCCTCCTACCGTCCTGAATGCAGTCCCTATTTACATATTATCCAATATTTCTTATTCCATTCATCATCCATAAGGAAAAGTATAGCACATTCCCGAATCATAAATACCAACAAATAATATCAAATATTACAAAACCCCCCCTATAGGGCTAAAAATCAACGCCTCTGCAATCTGCAGCCAACAATCATATGTTATAATTTGAGCATTGCAAATATTTGCAGGTAAGAGTTGTTGTATTGCACTACAATCATGTAATATGTGATCTATTGTTATATTTGCTTGACATTGGCATACTACCTCTTTGCAGTATTTTGTTTTCCAAGAATTAAGAATTAGTCTATTGGCCAAAGTAACAATAGGACGAGAATAATGGATTGCTTGATTTGTTATAATGTTCAAGTTTGATTCTGATTTAAATTGTTGATTGATAATTGTATACATTTCTTTTTGTGATAATGGTATTTGTATGGAAATAACATGTTCATTTTTTGCTCCTTGTTTGGATTGTCGATCTGCCCAATCATTATACAATAAACCGCTATGTGAAGGAACCCAACAAAATGTGACACCAGTTCCTGACCTTATTAATATGTTAACAAGGTGTTGTATTTCATATATTATTGAATTAGCATCATTATTGTCAGATTGCAATGCATACAAAACTGGCTTAGAGTCTACACATATCAGCAAATCAATGAATGCTCTTTGTAAACTTATTATTTTATGTAATGACATTAAAATCGCGATAAGTTCAGCTGTAAATATTGAATGTTTTTTCCCTAAGCTATAACCTTCAATTATTTTGAGTGATGGTATAACATATCCTGAGCCAGATTCCCCTGAATCTAAAACGGAACCATCCGTATATATTTCTAAATAATTATGATAATTTTCTTCTATGTGTATACGAGCAGCTGATGCAATTAAGTTAATATTATCATCTTTTTTCAGTGTAGTGTATTCAGTATCAAATTTAGCTTTACAGAATTCCCATGGAGGCAACGGTGGGCTTGCTAATTTTTTGAAAACATTTTGTGGAGATATATCTGCTTTCTCAAAAATATCAGAAGTGTAAGTAGCAATAGTTTGTAAGTATTTGACATTTCGAGATCGTTGAGAAAAGTCTCTGTGCGATTGAATGTTTAATTCAATTGTTGTAAAATTTTGTACACTAGAAGCTCTGACGATGTATTTTGCACATGACATTTTACGCCAATCATCTAAGGACATTAATCCTACAGCTTTGTATGTAGCTATTGTTTTCGTATGAATAGGTACTCCAAGTGCAGTTTTAATAGCCTTGCTATCAATGCTTTGTAACTGTTTTAGTAGCGTTTTTGATGCCGAAAAATATACCTCCTGGCCATAAGTAAGTTTAGATCTTACAAGTGCAATAGCAATAGACAATAACGTTTTAATATCTTGACCCCATTTTTGTGTTGATATTATTTTAAGAAGGGTCAAACTTTTGGATGCCTTTTGTATTAAATACTGTATGTGTTTATTCCAGTTCAGTTTGACATTTAAAAACACACCTAAAAATTTCACATCTGTCACATACTGCAATTGTTTTTTACCAATAAAAAGTTTGGTAATTGTCTTGGTCCCTTCCAACTGAACTAAACTTTTAGATCAGTGGTCCCTTCCCACTGTTGAATAAGATCATATTCGTTTTTTCTTCACTGAATTCTAGACCATTTATCTGCATATATAAGATAATTTTATCCAATTCTGCTTGATAAATTTTTTGAATATGCTTTATTTCAAACATTGACGTCTTTTTCTTTAAGGTTACATTAACCCACATAGCAATGTCGTCTGCATATTGTACTAAACTTGTATTTTTTCCAACTTGAACCTGCTGATCCGCCCTTGGCTATGTTGTTGACGTCTTGCTTTGGGTATGCTTTGCTTGTTTGCTGATGTTGGTTTTAATTATCGTGCTTTCTATGTGTTGCATGTTTGTGTAACTGGATGTAATTGTAAAACGCCTTGAGCATTTGTATGAAAACGCGCTATATTAAAGCTGAACTAGATCATCAAAAAGAATGACGAACTACCTATAAAAAAAAAAAAAGCCCCCTGACCCTGCAAAGTCAAGTTCACAACGTGAAACTCTGACCTTACCGGGTGTGGCTCTGATTCGCTGCCTACAATAAAAGCACGTACCTGTGTACATTACCTGGGGTATAAAACCGACCCTACCAAGCAGAACGAAGTGGGTGGAGGGGTGGGGGAGGGAACGTAAATTTTACTTTTAAAAAAAAAGAAAAAAAAGAACGAAGCACAGTATAGCACGGTACGTGACTCTGCAAAGCATGAGATCTATTTTTAGCTTGAACTCAAGTTGCACACTTGTCCTATAATTATTAGTACAACAAAACTAAAGATATTCATCACGCACAAAGACACTCACATAAACATACAACCACGCAAGGGCAAGTATATATTAGCACAGCGATAATAATAATAATAATAATAATAATAATAATAATAATAATAATAATAATAATAATAATAATAATAATAATAATAAATATATACATAAATGCACACACATACATACATACACATACATATATATATGTATGTGTATGTATGTATGTGTGTGCATTTATGTATATATTTATTATTATTATTATTATTATTATTATTATTATTATTATTATTATTATTATTATTATTATTATTATTATCGCTGTGCTAATATATACTTGTCCTTGCGTGGTTGTATGTTTATGTGAGTGTCTTTGTGGGCATGTGTGTCTGTAAGGGAACGGATGAGTGAGTGAAAGACCGTCTTAAGTCACAAATTGTGTTAAGACGTAAAATGAAATAAATAATAATAAAATTTTATTACTATGTTTTTATTTATTTATTTATTTTTGTGTTAAAATTATTTATTATTATTATTATTATTATTATTATTATTATTATTATTATTATTATTATTATTATTATTATTGTTATTATTATTATTAGTAGTATTAGTAGTAAGAGTAAGAGTAATAGTAGTAGCAGGAGTGGTAGTAGTAGTAGTAGTAGTAGTAGTGGTGGTGGTGGTGGTAGTAGTAGTGGTGGTAGTAGTAGTATTGGTAGTAGTAGTAGTATTGGTAGTAGTAGTAGTAGTAGTGGTAGTAGTAGTGGTGGTAGTAGTAGTAATAGTAGTAGTAGTAATAGTAGTAGTGATGGTAGTAGTAGTGGCAGTAGTAGAAGTAGTAGTAGTACTGGTGGTAGTAGTAGTAATAGTAGTAGTAGTATTAGTAATAATAATAGTAGTAGTAATAATAGCAGTGGTAGCAGTAGTAGTAGTAATAGTAGTGTTAGTAGTAGTAGTAATAGTAGTAGTATCAGCAGAAATAGTAGCGGTAGTAGTAGTAGAAGTAATAGTAATAGTAGTAGTAATAGTAGTAGTAGTAGTAGTCGTATATTACTGCAGGCCGTCAACGGGGTGTGAACCGCTGTCTTCACAGGCTGCAGTGTTATCACCTGACATTGAGTACACTGTACAGGCTGCAGTGTTATCACCTGACATTGAGTACACTGTACAGGCTGCAGTGTTATCACCTGACATTGAGTACACTGTACAGGCTGCAGTGTTATCACCTGACATTGAGTACACTGTACAGGCTGCAGTGTTATCACCTGACATTGAGTACACTGTACAGGCTGCAGTGTTATCACCTGACATTGAGTACACTGTACAGGCTGCAGTGTTATCACCTGACATTGAGTACACTGTCTGTACAGGCTGCAGTGTTATCACCTGACATTGAGTACACTGTCTGTACAGGCTGCAGTGTTATCACCTGACATTGAGTACACTGTACAGGCTGCAGTGTTATCACCTGACATTGAGTACACTGTACAGGCTGCAGTGTTATCACCTGACATTGAGTACACTGTACAGGCTGCAGTGTTATCACCTGACATTGAGTACACTGTCTGTACAGGCTGCAGTGTTATCACCTGACATTGAGTACACTGTCTGTACAGGCTGCAGTGTTATCACCTGACATTGAGTACACTGTACAGGCTGCAGTGTTATCACCTGACATTGAGTACACTGTACAGGCTGCAGTGTTATCACCTGACATTGAGTACACTGTACAGGCTGCAGTGTTATCACCTGACATTGAGTACACTGTCTGTACAGGCTGCAGTGTTATCACCTGACATTGAGTACACTGTCTGTACAGGCTGCAGTGTTATCACTTGACATTGAGTACACTGTCTGTACAGGCTGCAGTGTTATCACATGACATTGAGTACACTGTCTGTACAGGCTGCAGTGTTATCACCTTACATTGAGTACACTGTCTGTACAGGCTGCAGTGTTATCACCTGACATTGGGTACACTGTACAGGCTGCAGTGTTATCGCCTGACAGTGAGTACACTGTCTGTACAGGCTGCAGTGTTATCACCTGACATTGAGTACACTGTCTGTACAGGCTGCAGTGTTATCACCTGACATTGAGTACACTGTCTGTACAGGCTGCAGTGTTATCACCTGACATTGAGTACACTGTACAGGCTGCAGTGTTATCATCTGACATTGAGTACACTGTCTGTACAGGCTGCAGTGTTATCACCTGACATTGAGTACACTGTCTGTACAGGCTGCAGTGTTATTACCTGACATTGAGTACACTGTCTGTACAGGCTGCAGTGTTATCACCTGACATTGAGTACACTGTCTGTACAGGCTGCAGTGTTATCACCTGACATTGAGTACACTGTCTGTACAGGCTGCAGTGTTATCACCTGACATTGAGTACACTGTACAGGCTGCAGTGTTATCACCTGACATTGAGTACACTGTCTGTACAGGCTGCAGTGTTATCACCTGACATTGAGTACACTGTACAGGCTGCAGTGTTATCACCTGACATTGAGTACACTGTCTGTACAGGCTGCAGTGTTATCACATGACATTGAGTACACTGTCTGTACAGGCTGCAGTGTTATCACCTGACATTGAGTACACTGTACAGGCTGCAGTGTTATCACCTGACATTGAGTACACTGTCTGTACAGGCTGCAGTGTTATCACATGACATTGAGTACACTGTACAGGCTGCAGTGTTATCACCTGACATTGAGTACACTGTACAGGCTGCAGTGTTATCACCTGACATTGAGTACACTGTACAGGCTGCAGTGTTATCACCTGACATTGAGTACACTGTACAGGCTGCAGTGTTATCACCTGACATTGAGTACACTGTACAGGCTGCAGTGTTATCACCTGCCATTGAGTACACTGTACAGGCTGCAGTGTTATCACCTGACATTGAGTACACTGTACAGGCTGCAGTGTTATCACCTGACATTGAGTACACTGTCTGTACAGGCTGCAGTGTTATCACCTGACATTGAGTACACTGTACAGGCTGCAGTGTTATCACCTGACATTGAGTACACTGTACAGGCTGCAGTGTTATCACCTGACATTGAGTACACTGTCTGTACAGGCTGTAGTGTTATCACCTGACATTGAGTACACTGTACAGGCTGCAGTGTTATCGCCTGACAGTGAGTACACTGTCTGTACAGGCTGCAGTGTTATCACCTGACATTGAGTACACTGTACAGGCTGCAGTGTTATCACCTGACATTGAGTACACTGTACAGGCTGCAGTGTTATCACCTGACATTGAGTACACTGTACAGGCTGCAGTGTTATCACCTGACATTGAGTACACTGTACAGGCTGCAGTGTTATCACCTGACATTGAGTACACTGTCTGTACAGGCTGTAGTGTTATCACCTGACATTGAGTACACTGTACAGGCTGCAGTGTTATCGCCTGACAGTGAGTACACTGTCTGTACAGGCTGCAGTGTTATCACCTGACATTGAGTACACTGTACAGGCTGCAGTGTTATCACCTGACATTGAGTACACTGTCTGTACAGGCTGTAGTGTTATCACCTGACATTGAGTACACTGTACAGGCTGCAGTGTTATCACCTGACATTGAGTACACTGTACAGGCTGCAGTGTTATCACCTGACATTGAGTACACTGTCTGTACAGGCTGTAGTGTTATCACCTGACATTGAGTATACTGTACAGGCTGCAGTGTTATCACCTGACATTGAGTACACTGTACAGGCTGCAGTGTTATCACCTGACATTGAGTACACTGTCTGTACAGGCTGCAGTGTTATCACCTGACATTGAGTACACTGTCTGTACAGGCTGCAGTGTTATCACCTGACATTGAGTACACTGTACAGGCTGCAGTGTTATCACATGACATTGAGTACACTGTACAGGCTGCAGTGGTTATCACCTGACATTGAGTACACTGTACAGGCTGAGTGTTATCACCTGACATTGAGTACACTGTACAGGCTGCAGTGTTATCACCTGACATTGAGTACACTGTACAGGCTGCAGTGTTATGACCTGACATTGAGTACTCTGTACAGGGCTGCAGTGTTATCACCTGACATTGAGGTACACTGTCTGTACAGGCTTCAGTGTTATCACCTGACATTGAGTACACTGTACAGGCTGCAGTGTTATCACCTGACATTGAGTACACTGTACAGGCTGCAGTGTTATCACCTGACATTGAGTACACTGTCTGTACAGGCTGCAGTGTTATCATCCTGACATTGAGTACACTGTACAGGCTGCAGTGTTATCACCTGACATTGAGTAAACTGTCTGTACAGGCTGCAGTGTTATCACCTGACATTGAGTACACTGTACAGGCTGCAGTGTTATCACCTGACATTGAGTACACTGTCCTGTACAGGCTGCAGTGTTATCACCTGACATTGAGTACACTGTACAGGCTGCAGTGTTATCACCTGACATTGAGTACACTGTCACAGGCTGCAGTGTTATCACCTGACATTGAGTACACTGTACAGGCTGCAGTGTTATCACCTGACATTGAGTACACTGTCTGTACAGGCTGCAGTGTTATCACCTGACATTGAGTACACTGTACAGGCTGCAGTGTTATCGCCTGACATTGAGTACACTGTACAGGCTGCAGTGTTATCACCTGACATTGAGTACACTGTACAGGCTGCAGTGTTATCACCTGACATTGAGTACACTGTCTGTACAGGCTGCAGTGTTATCACCTGACATTGAGTACACTGTACAGGCTGCAGTGTTATCACCTGACATTGAGTACACTCTGTACAGGCTGCAGTGTTATCACCTGACATTGAGTACACTGTACAGGCTGCAGTGTTATCACCTGACATTGAGTACACTGTCTGTACAGGCTGCAGTGTTATCACCTGACATTGAGTACACTGTACAGGCTGCAGTGTTATCACCTGACATTGAGTACACTGTCTGTACAGGCTGCAGTGTTATCACCTGACATTGAGTACACTGTACAGGCTGCAGTGTTATCACCTGACATTGAGTACACTGTCTGTACAGGCTGCAGTGTTATCACCTGACATTGAGTACACTGTCTGTACAGGCTGCTAGTGTTATCACCTGACATTGAGTACACTGTCTGTACAGGCTGTAGTGTTATCACCTGACATTGAGTACACTGTCTGTACAGGCTGCAGTGTTATCACCTGACATTGAGTAAACTGTACAGGCTGCAGTGTTATTACCTGACATTGAGTACACTGTACAGGCTGCAGTGTTATCACCTGACATTGAGTACACTGTCTGTACAGGCTGCAGTGTTATCACCTGACATTGAGTACACTGTACAGGCTGCAGTGTTATCACCTGACATTGAGTACACTGTCTGCACAGGCTGCAGTGTTATCACCTGACATTGAGTACACTGTACAGGCTGCAGTGTTATCACCTGACATTGAGTACACTGTACAGGCTGCAGTGTTATCATCTGACATTGAGTACACTGTCTGTACAGGCTGTAGTGTTATCACCTGACATTGAGTACACTGTCTGTACAGGCTGCAGTGTTATCACCTGACATTGAGTACACTGTCTGTACAGGCTGTAGTGTTATCACCTGACATTGAGTACACTGTCTGTACAGGCTGCAGTGTTATCACCTGACATTGAGTACACTGTCTGTACAGGCTGCAGTGTTATCACCTGACATTGAGTACACTGTCTGTACAGGCTGTAGTGTTATCACCTGACATTGAGTACACTGTCTGTACAGGCTGTAGTGTTATCACCTGACATTGAGTACACTGTCTGTACAGGCTGCAGTGTTATCACCTGACATTGAGTACACTGTCTGTACAGGCTGTAGTGTTATCACCTGACATTGAGTACACTGTCTGTACAGGCTGCAGTGTTATCATCTGACATTGAGTACACTGTCTGTACAGGCTGTAGTGTTATCACCTGACATTGAGTACACTGTCTGTACAGGCTGTAGTGTTATCACCTGACATTGAGTACACTGTCTGTACAGGCTGCAGTGTTATCACCTGACATTGAGTACACTGTCTGTACAGGCTGTAGTGTTATCACCTGACATTGAGTACACTGTCTGTACAGGCTGCAGTGTTATCATCTGACATTGAGTACACTGTCTGTACAGGCTGTAGTGTTATCACCTGACATTGAGTACACTGTCTGTACAGGCTGCAGTGTTATCACCTGACATTGAGTACACTGTCTGTACAGGCTGCAGTGTTATCACCTGACATTGAGTACACTGTCTGTACAGGCTGCAGTGTTATCACCTGACATTGAGTACACTGTCTGTACAGGCTGTAGTGTTATCACCTGACATTGAGTACACTGTCTGTACAGGCTGTAGTGTTATCACCTGACATTGAGTACACTGTCTGTACAGGCTGCAGTGTTATCACCTGACATTGAGTACACTGTCTGTACAGGCTGCAGTGTTATCACCTGACATTGAGTACACTGTCTGTACAGGCTGCAGTGTTATCACCTGACATTGAGTACACTGTCTGTACAGGCTGCAGTGTTATCACCTGACATTGAGTACACTGTACAGGCTGCAGTGTTATCACCTGACATTGAGTACACTGTCTGTACAGGCTGCAGTGTTATCACCTGACATTGAGTACACTGTCTGTACAGGCTGCAGTGTTATCACCTGACATTGAGTACACTGTCTGTACAGGCTGTAGTGTTATCACCTGACATTGAGTACACTGTCTGTACAGGCTGTAGTGTTATCACCTGACATTGAGTACACTGTCTGTACAGGCTGCAGTGTTATCACCTGACATTGAGTACACTGTCTGTACAGGCTGCAGTGTTATCACCTGACATTGAGTACACTGTCTGTACAGGCTGCAGTGTTATCACCTGACATTGAGTACACTGTCTGTACAGGCTGCAGTGTTATCACCTGACATTGAGTACACTGTCTGTACAGGCTGCAGTGTTATCACCTGACATTGAGTACACTGTCTGTACAGGCTGCAGTGTTATCACCTGACATTGAGTACACTGTCTACAGGCTGCAGTGTTATCACCTGACATTGAGTACACTGTCTGTACAGGCTGCAGTGTTATCACCTGACATTGAGTACACTGTCTGTACAGGCTGCAGTGTTATCACCTGACATTGAGTACACTGTCTGTACAGGCTGCAGTGTTATCACCTGACATTGAGTACACTGTCTGTACAGGCTGCAGTGTTATCACCTGACATTGAGTACACTGTACAGGCTGCAGTGTTATCACCTGACATTGAGTACACTGTACAGGCTGCAGTGTTATCACCTGACATTGAGTACACTGTCTGTACAGGCTGCAGTGTTATCACCTGACATTGAGTACACTGTACAGGCTGCAGTGTTATCACCTGACATTGAGTACACTGTACAGGCTGCAGTGTTATCACCTGACATTGAGTACACTGTACAGGCTGCAGTGTTATCACCTGACATTGAGTACACTGTACAGGCTGCAGTGTTATCACCTGACATTGAGTACACTGTCTGTACAGGCTGCAGTGTTATCACCTGACATTGAGTACACTGTACAGGCTGCAGTGTTATCACCTGACATTGAGTACACTGTACAGGCTGCAGTGTTATCACCTGACATTGAGTACACTGTACAGGCTGCAGTGTTATCACCTGACATTGAGTACACTGTACAGGCTGCAGTGTTATCACCTGACATTGAGTACACTGTACAGGCTGCAGTGTTATCACCTGACATTGAGTACACTGTACAGGCTGCAGTGTTATCACCTGACATTGAGTACACTGTACAGGCTGCAGTGTTATCACCTGACATTGAGTACACTGTACAGGCTGCAGTGTTATCACCTGACATTGAGTACACTGTACAGGCTGCAGTGTTATCACCTGACATTGAGTACACTGTACAGGCTGCAGTGTTATCACCTGACATTGAGTACACTGTACAGGCTGCAGTGTTATCACCTGACATTGAGTACACTGTACAGGCTGCAGTGTTATCACCTGACATTGAGTACACTGTACAGGCTGCAGTGTTATCACCTGACATTGAGTACACTGTCTGTACAGGCTGCAGTGTTATCACCTGACATTGAGTACACTGTACAGGCTGCAGTGTTATCACCTGACATTGAGTACACTGTCTGTACAGGCTGCAGTGTTATCACCTGACATTGAGTACACTGTACAGGCTGCAGTGTTATCACCTGACATTGAGTACACTGTCTGTACAGGCTGCAGTGTTATCACCTGACATTGAGTACACTGTACAGGCTGCAGTGTTATCACCTGACATTGAGTACACTGTCTGTACAGGCTGCAGTGTTATCACCTGACATTGAGTACACTGTACAGGCTGCAGTGTTATCACCTGACATTGAGTACACTGTACAGGCTGCAGTGTTATCACCTGACATTGAGTACACTGTACAGGCTGCAGTGTTATCACCTGACATTGAGTACACTGTCTGTACAGGCTGCAGTGTTATCACCTGACATTGAGTACACTGTACAGGCTGCAGTGTTATCACCTGACATTGAGTACACTGTACAGGCTGCAGTGTTATCACCTGACATTGAGTACACTGTCTGTACAGGCTGTAGTGTTATCACCTGACATTGAGTACACTGTACAGGCTGCAGTGTTATCACCTGACATTGAGTACACTGTCTGTACAGGCTGCAGTGTTATCACCTGACATTGAGTACACTGTCTGTACAGGCTGTAGTGTTATCACCTGACATTGAGTACACTGTACAGGCTGCATGTGTTATCACCTGACATTGAGTACACTGTCTGTACAGGCTGCAGTGTTATCACCTGACATTGAGTACTGTACAGGCTGCAGTGTTATCACCTGACATTGAGTACACTGTACAGGCTGCAGTGTTATCACCTGACATTGGAGTACACTGTACAGGCTGCAGTGTTATCACCTGACATTGAGTACACTGTACAGGCTGCAGTGTTATCACCTGACATTGAGTACTCTGTACAGGCTGCAGTGTTATCACCTGACATTGAGTACACTGTACAGGCTGCAGTGTTATCACCTGACATTGAGTACACTGTACAGGCTGCAGTGTTATCACCTGACATTGAGTACACTGTCTGTACAGGCTGCAGTGTTATCACCTGACATTGGTACAGGCTGCAGTGTTATCACCTGACATTGAGTACACTGTACAGGCTGCAGTGCTATCATCTGACATTGAGTACACTGTCTGTACAGGCTGCAGTGTTATCACCTGACATTGAGTACACTGTACAGGCTGCAGTGTTATCACCTGACATTGAGTACACTGTACAGGCTGCAGTGTTATCACCTGACATTGAGTACACTGTCTGTACAGGCTGCAGTGTTATCACCTGACATTGAGTACACTGTACAGGCTGCAGTGCTATCACCTGACATTGAGTACACTGTACAGGCTGCAGTGTTATCACCTGACATTGAGTACACTGTACAGGCTGCAGTGTTATCACTTGACATTGAGTACACTGTACAGGCTGCAGTGTTATCACCTGACATTGAGTACACTGTACAGGCTGCAGTGTTATCACCTGACATTGAGTACACTGTACAGGCTGCAGTGTTATCACCTGACATTGAGTACACTGTACAGGCTGCAGTGTTATCACCTGACATTGAGTACACTGTCTGTACAGGCTGCAGTGTTATCACCTGACATTGAGTACACTGTCTGTACAGGCTGCAGTGTTATCACCTGACATTGAGTACACTGTCTGTACAGGCTGCAGTGTTATCACCTGACATTGAGTACACTGTCTGTACAGGCTGCAGTGTTATCACCTGACATTGAGTACACTGTACAGGCTGCAGTGTTATCACCTGACATTGAGTACACTGTACAGGCTGCAGTGTTATCACCTGACATTGAGTACACTGTCTGTACAGGCTGCAGTGTTATCACCTGACATTGAGTACACTGTCTGTACAGGCTGCAGTGTTATCACCTGACATTGAGTACACTGTACAGGCTGTAGTGTTATCACCTGACATTGAGTACACTGTACAGGCTGCAGTGTTATCACCTGACATTGAGTACACTGTACAGGCTGCAGTGTTATCACCTGACATTGAGTACACTGTACAGGCTGTAGTGTTATCATCTGACATTGAGTACACTGTACAGGCTGCAGTGTTATCACCTGACATTGAGTACACTGTACAGGCTGTAGTGTTATCATCTGACATTGAGTACACTGTACAGGCTGCAGTGTTATCACCTGACATTGAGTACACTGTCTGTACAGGCTGCAGTGTTATCACCTGACATTGAGTACACTGTACAGGCTGCAGTGTTATCACCTGACATTGAGTACACTGTACAGGCTGCAGTGTTATCACCTGACATTGAGTACACTGTCTGTACAGGCTGCAATGTTATCACCTGACATTGAGTACACTGTACAGGCTGCAGTGTTATCACCTGACATTGAGTACACTGTACAGGCTGCAGTGTTATCACCTGACATTGAGTACACTGTACAGGCTGCAGTGTTATCACCTGACATTGAGTACACTGTACAGGCTGCAGTGTTATCACCTGACATTGAGTACACTGTACAGGCTGCAGTGTTATCACCTGACATTGAGTACACTGTACAGGCTGCAGTGTTATCACCTGACATTGAGTACACTGTACAGGCTGCAGTGTTATCACCTGACATTGAGTACACTGTACAGGCTGCAGTGTTATCACCTGACATTGAGTACACTGTCTGTACAGGCTGCAGTGTTATCACCTGACATTGAGTACACTGTCTATACAGGCTGCAGTGTTATCACCTGACATTGAGTACACTGTACAGGCTGCAGTGTTATCACTGACATTGAGTACACTGTCTGTACAGGCTGCAGTGTTATCACCTGACATTGAGTACACTGTACAGGCTGCAGTGTTATCACCTGACATTGAGTACACTGTACAGGCTGCAGTGTTATCACCTGACATTGAGTACACTGTCTGTACAGGCTGCAGTGTTATCACCTGACATTGAGTACAATGTACAGGCTGCAGTGTTATCACCTGACATTGAGTACACTGTACAGGCTGCAGTGTTATCACCTGACATTGAGTACACTGTACAGGCTGCAGTGTATCACCTGACATTGAGTACACTGTACAGGCTGCAGTGTTATCACCTGACATTGAGTACACTGTCTGTACAGGCTGCAGTGTTACCACCTGACATTGAGTACACTGTCTGTACAGGCTGCAGTGTTATCGCCTGACATTGAGTACACTGTACAGGCTGCAGTGTTATCACCTGACATTGAGTACACTGTCTGTACAGGCTGCAAGTGTTATCACCTGACATTGAGTACACTGTACAGGCTGCAGTGTTATCACCTGACATTGAGTACACTGTCTGTACAGGCTGCAGTGTTATCACCTGACATTGAGTACACTGTCTATACAGGCTGCAGTGTTATCACCTGACATTGAGTACACTGTACAGGCTGCAGTGTATCACCTGACATTGAGTACACTGTACAGGCTGCAGTGTTATCACCTGACATTGAGTACACTGTACAGGCTGCAGTGTTATCACCTGACATTGAGTACACTGTCTGTACAGGCTGCAGTGTTATCACCTGACATTGAGTACACTGTACAGGCTGCAGTGTTATCACCTGACATTGAGTACACTGTACAGGCTGCAGTGTTATCACCTGACATTGAGTACACTGTACAGGCTGCAGTGTTATCACCTGACATTGAGTACACTGTACAGGCTGCAGTGTTATCACCTGACATTGAGTACACTGTACAGGCTGCAGTGTTATCACCTGACATTGAGTACACTGTACAGGCTGCAGTGTTATCACCTGACATTGAGTACACTGTCTACAGGCTGCAGTGTTATCACCTGACATTGAGTACACTGTACAGGCTGCAGTGTTATCACCTGACATTGAGTACACTGTCTGTACAGGCTGCAGTGTTATCACCTGACATTGAGTACACTGTACAGGCTGCAGTGTTATCACCTGACATTGAGTACACTGTACAGGCTGCAGTGTTATCACCTGACATTGAGTACACTGTCTGTACAGGCTGCAGTGTTATCACCTGACATTGAGTACACTGTACAGGCTGCAGTGTTATCACCTGACATTGAGTACACTGTACAGGCTGCAGTGTTATCACCTGACATTGAGTACACTGTACAGGCTGCAGTGTTATCACCTGACATTGAGTACACTGTCTGTACAGGCTGCAGTGTTATCACCTGACATTGAGTACACTGTACAGGCTGCAGTGTTATCACCTGACATTGAGTACACTGTACAGGCTGCAGTGTTATCACCTGACATTGAGTACACTGTACAGGCTGCAGTGTTATCACCTGACATTGAGTACACTGTACAGGCTGCAGTGTTATCACCTGACATTGAGTACACTGTACAGGCTGCAGTGTTATCACCTGACATTGAGTACACTGTACAGGCTGCAGTGTTATCACCTGACATTGAGTACACTGTCTGTACAGGCTGCAGTGTTATCACCTGACATTGAGTACACTGTCTGTACAGGCTGCAGTGTTATCACCTGACATTGAGTACACTGTACAGGCTGCAGTGTTATCACCTGACATTGAGTACACTGTACAGGCTGCAGTGTTATCACCTGACATTGAGTACACTGTACAGGCTGCAGTGTTATCACCTGACATTGAGTACACTGTACAGGCTGCAGTGTTATCACCTGACATTGAGTACACTGTACAGGCTGCAGTGTTATCACCTGACATTGAGTACACTGTCTGTACAGGCTGCAGTGTTATCACCTGACATTGAGTACACTGTACAGGCTGCAGTGTTATCACCTGACATTGAGTACACTGTACAGGCTGCAGTGTTATCACCTGACATTGAGTACACTGTACAGGCTGCAGTGTTATCACCTGACATTGAGTACACTGTCTGTACAGGCTGCAGTGTTATCACCTGACATTGAGTACACTGTACAGGCTGCAGTGTTATCACCTGACATTGAGTACACTGTACAGGCTGCAGTGTTATCACCTGACATTGAGTACACTGTACAGGCTGCAGTGTTATCACCTGACATTGAGTACACTGTACAGGCTGCAGTGTTATCACCTGACATTGAGTACACTGTACAGGCTGCAGTGTTATCACCTGACATTGAGTACACTGTCTGTACAGGCTGCAGTGTTATCACCTGACATTGAGTACACTGTACAGGCTGCAGTGTTATCACCTGACATTGAGTACACTGTACAGGCTGCAGTGTTATCACCTGACATTGAGTACACTGTCTGTACAGGCTGCAGTGTTATCACCTGACATTGAGTACACTGTACAGGCTGCAGTGTTATCACCTGACATTGAGTACACTGTACAGGCTGCAGTGTTATCACCTGACATTGAGTACACTGTACAGGCTGCAGTGTTATCACCTGACATTGAGTACACTGTACAGGCTGCAGTGTTATCACCTGACATTGAGTACACTGTCTGTACAGGCTGCAGTGTTATCACCTGACATTGAGTACACTGTACAGGCTGCAGTGTTATCACCTGACATTGAGTACACTGTACAGGCTGCAGTGTTATCACCTGACATTGAGTACACTGTCTGTACAGGCTGCAGTGTTATCACCTGACATTGAGTACACTGTACAGGCTGCAGTGTTATCACCTGACATTGAGTACACTGTACAGGCTGCAGTGTTATCCTGACATTGAGTACACTGTACAGGCTGCAGTGTTATCACCTGACATTGAGTACACTGTACAGGCTGCAGTGTTATCACCTGACATTGAGTACACTGTACAGGCTGCAGTGTTATCACCTGACATTGAGTACACTGTACAGGCTGCAGTGTTATCACCTGACATTGAGTACACTGTACAGGCTGCAGTGTTATCACCTGACATTGAGTACACTGTACAGGCTGCAGTGTTATCACCTGACATTGAGTACACTGTCTGTACAGGCTGCAGTGTTATCACCTGACATTGAGTACACTGTACAGGCTGCAGTGTTATCACCTGACATTGAGTACACTGTCTGTACAGGCTGCAGTGTTATCACCTGACATTGAGTACACTGTCTGTACAGGCTGCAGTGTTATCACCTGACATTGAGTACACTGTCTGTACAGGCTGCAGTGTTATCACCTGACATTGAGTACACTGTCACTGTACAGGCTGCAGTGTTATCACCTGACATTGAGTACACTGTACAGGCTGCAGTGTTATCACCTGACATTGAGTACACTGTACAGGCTGCAGTGTTATCACCTGACATTGAGTACACTGTCTGTACAGGCTGCAGTGTTATCACCTGACATTGAGTACACTGTACAGGCTGCAGTGTTATCACCTGACATTGAGTACACTGTCTGTACAGGCTGCAGTGTTATCACCTGACATTGAGTACACTGTACAGGCTGCAGTGTTATCACCTGACATTGAGTACACTGTACAGGCTGCAGTGTTATCACCTGACATTGAGTACACTGTACAGGCTGCAGTGTTATCACCTGACATTGAGTACACTGTACAGGCTGCAGTGTTATCACCTGACATTGAGTACACTGTCTGCACAGGCTGCAGTGCTATCACCTGACATTGAGTACACTGTACAGGCTGCAGTGTTATCACCTGACATTGAGTACACTGTCTGTACAGGCTGCAGTGTTATCACCTGACATTGAGTACACTGTACAGGCTGCAGTGTTATCACCTGACATTGAGTACACTGTCTGTACAGGCTGCAGTGTTATCACCTGACATTGAGTACACTGTCTGTACAGGCTGCAGTGTTATCACCTGACATTGAGTACACTGTCTGTACAGGCTGCAGTGTTATCACCTGACATTGAGTACACTGTACAGGCTGCAGTGTTATCACCTGACATTGAGTACACTGTACAGGCTGCAGTGTTATCACCTGACATTGAGTACACTGTCTGTACAGGCTGCAGTGTTATCACCTGACATTGAGTACACTGTCTGTACAGGCTGCAGTGTTATCACCTGACATTGAGTACACTGTACAGGCTGCAGTGTATCACCTGACATTGAGTACACTGTCTGTACAGGCTGCAGTGTTATCACCTGACATTGAGTACACTGTCTGTACAGGCTGCAGTGTTATCACCTGACATTGAGTACACTGTACAGGCTGCAGTGTTATCACCTGACATTGAGTACACTGTCTGTACAGGCTGCAGTGTTATCATCTGACATTGAGTACACTGTCTGTACAGGCTGCAGTGTTATCACCTGACATTGAGTACACTGTCTGTACAGGCTGCAGTGTTATCACCTGACATTGAGTACACTGTACAGGCTGCAGTGTTATCACCTGACATTGAGTACACTGTCTGTACAGGCTGCAGTGTTATCACCTGACATTGAGTACACTGTCTGCACAGGCTGCAGTGTTATCACCTGACATTGAGTACACTGTACAGGCTGCAGTGTTATCACCTGACATTGAGTACACTGTCTGTACAGGCTGCAGTGTTATCACCTGACATTGAGTACACTGTACAGGCTGCAGTGTTATCACCTGACATTGAGTACACTGTACAGGCTGCAGTGTTATCACCTGACATTGAGTACACTGTACAGGCTGCAGTGTTATCACCTGACATTGAGTACACTGTACAGGCTGCAGTGTTATCACCTGACATTGAGTACACTGTACAGGCTGCAGTGTTATCACCTGACATTGAGTACACTGTACAGGCTGCAGTGTTATCACCTGACATTGAGTACACTGTACAGGCTGCAGTGTTATCACCTGACATTGAGTACACTGTACAGGCTGCAGTGTTATCACCTGACATTGAGTACACTGTACAGGCTGCAGTGTTATCACCTGACATTGAGTACACTGTACAGGCTGCAGTGTTATCACCTGACATTGAGTACACTGTACAGGCTGCAGTGTTATCACCTGACATTGAGTACACTGTCTGTACAGGCTGCAGTGTTATCACCTGACATTGAGTACACTGTACAGGCTGCAGTGTTATCACCTGACATTGAGTACACTGTCTGTACAGGCTGCAGTGTTATCACCTGACATTGAGTACACTGTACAGGCTGCAGTGTTATCACCTGACATTGAGTACACTGTACAGGCTGCAGTGTTATCACCTGACATTGAGTACACTGTCTGTACAGGCTGCAGTGTTATCACCTGACATTGAGTACACTGTACAGGCTGCAGTGTTATCACCTGACATTGAGTACACTGTCTGTACAGGCTGCAGTGTTATCACCTGACATTGAGTACACTGTCTGTACAGGCTGCAGTGTTATCACCTGACATTGAGTACACTGTCTGTACAGGCTGCAGTGTTATCACCTGACATTGAGTACACTGTACAGGCTGCAGTGTTATCACCTGACATTGAGTACACTGTACAGGCTGCAGTGTTATCACCTGACATTGAGTACACTGTCTGTACAGGCTGCAGTGTTATCACCTGACATTGAGTACACTGTACAGGCTGCAGTGTTATCACCTGACATTGAGTACACTGTCTGTACAGGCTGCAGTGTTATCACCTGACATTGAGTACACTGTCTGTACAGGCTGCAGTGTTATCACCTGACATTGAGTACACTGTCTGTACAGGCTGCAGTGTTATCACCTGACATTGAGTACACTGTACAGGCTGCAGTGTTATCACCTGACATTGAGTACACTGTACAGGCTGCAGTGTTATCACCTGACATTGAGTACACTTTCTGCACAGGCTGCAGTGTTATCACGTGACATTGAGTACACTGTCTGCACAGGCTGCAGTGTTATCACTTGACATTGAGTACACTGTACAGGCTGCAGTGTTATCACCTGACATTGAGTACACTGTCTGTACAGGCTGCAGTGTTATCACCTGACATTGAGTACACTGTACAGGCTGCAGTGTTATCACCTGACATTGAGTACACTGTACAGGCTGCAGTGTTATCTCCTGACATTGAGTACACTGTCTGTACAGGCTGTAGTGTTATCACCTGACATTGAGTACACTGTACAGGCTGCAGTGTTATCACCTGACATTGAGTACACTGTCTGTACAGGCTGCAGTGTTATCACCTGACATTGAGTACACTGTACAGGCTGCAGTGTTATCACCTGACATTGAGTACACTGTACAGGCTGCAGTGTTATCACCTGACATTGAGTACACTGTACACAGGCTGCAGTGTTATCACCTGACATTGAGTACACTGTACAGGCTGCAGTGTTATCACCTGACATTGAGTACACTGTACAGGCTGCAGTGTTATCACCTGACATTGAGTACACTGTACAGGCTGCAGTGTTATCACCTGACATTGAGTACACTGTACAGGCTGCAGTGTTATCACCTGACATTGAGTACACTGTCTGTACAGGCTGCAGTGTTATCACCTGACATTGAGTACACTGTACAGGCTGCAGTGTTATCACCTGACATTGAGTACACTGTCTGTACAGGCTGCAGTGTTATCACCTGACATTGAGTACACTGTACAGGCTGCAGTGTTATCACCTGACATTGAGTACACTGTACAGGCTGCAGTGTTATCACCTGACATTGAGTACACTGTACAGGCTGCAGTGTTATCACCTGACATTGAGTACACTGTACAGGCTGCAGTGTTATCACCTGACATTGAGTACACTGTCTGTACAGGCTGCAGTGTTATCACCTGACATTGAGTACACTGTACAGGCTGCAGTGTTATCACCTGACATTGAGTACACTGTCTGTACAGGCTGCAGTGTTATCACCTGACATTGAGTACACTGTACAGGCTGCAGTGTTATCACCTGACATTGAGTACACTGTACAGGCTGCAGTGTTATCACCTGACATTGAGTACACTGTCTGTACAGGCTGCAGTGTTATCACCTGACATTGAGTACACTGTACAGGCTGCAGTGTTATCACCTGACATTGAGTACACTGTACAGGCTGCAGTGTTATCACCTGACATTGAGTACACTGTACAGGCTGCAGTGTTATCACCTGACATTGAGTACACTGTCTGTACAGGCTGCAGTGTTATCACCTGACATTGAGTACACTGTACAGGCTGCAGTGTTATCACCTGACATTGAGTACACTGTACAGGCTGCAGTGTTATCACCTGACATTGAGTACACTGTCTGTACAGGCTGCAGTGTTATCACCTGACATTGAGTACACTGTACAGGCTGCAGTGTTATCACCTGACATTGAGTACACTGTCTGTACAGGCTGTAGTGTTATCACCTGACATTGAGTACACTGTACAGGCTGCAGTGTTATCACCTGACATTGAGTACACTGTCTGTACAGGCTGCAGTGTTATCACCTGACATTGAGTACACTGTACAGGCTGCAGTGTTATCACCTGACATTGAGTACACTGTACAGGCTGCAGTGTTATCACCTGACATTGAGTACACTGTCTGTACAGGCTGTAGTGTTATCACCTGACATTGAGTACACTGTACAGGCTGCAGTGTTATCACCTGACATTGAGTACACTGTGCAGGCTGCAGTGTTATCACCTGACATTGAGTACACTGTACAGGCTGCAGTGTTATCACCTGACATTGAGTACACTGTACAGGCTGCAGTGTTATCACCTGACATTGAGTACACTGTCTGTACAGGCTGTAGTGTTATCACCTGACATTGAGTACACTGTCTGTACAGGCTGTAGTGTTATCACCTGACATTGAGTACACTGTACAGGCTGCAGTGTTATCACCTGACATTGAGTACACTGTCTGTACAGGCTGTAGTGTTATCACCTGACATTGAGTACACTGTACAGGCTGCAGTGTTATCATCTGACATTGAGTACACTGTACAGGCTGCAGTGTTATCACCTGACATTGAGTACACTGTACAGGCTGTAGTGTTATCACCTGACATTGAGTACACTGTCTGTACAGGCTGTAGTGTTATCGCCTGACATTGAGTACACTGTACAGGCTGCAGTGTTATCACCTGACATTGAGTACACTGTACAGGCTGCAGTGTTATCACCTGACATTGAGTACACTGTCTGTACAGGCTGCAGTGTTATCACCTGACATTGAGTACACTGTACAGGCTGCAGTGTTATCACCTGACATTGAGTACACTGTACAGGCTGCAGTGTTATCGCCTGACATTGAGTACACTGTACAGGCTGCAGTGTTATCACCTGACATTGAGTACACTGTACAGGCTGCAGTGTTATCGCCTGACATTGAGTACACTGTACAGGCTGCAGTGTTATCGCCTGACATTGAGTACACTGTACAGGCTGCAGTGTTATCACCTGACATTGAGTACACTGTACAGGCTGTAGTGTTATCACCTGACATTGAGTACACTGTCTGTACAGGCTGCAGTGTTATCCTGACATTGAGTACACTGTACAGGCTGCAGTGTTATCACCTGACATTGAGTACACTGTACAGGCTGCAGTGTTATCACCTGACATTGAGTACACTGTACAGGCTGCAGTGTTATCACCTGACATTGAGTACACTGTACAGGCTGCAGTGTTATCACCTGACATTGAGTACACTGTCTGTACAGGCTGTAGTGTTATCACCTGACATTGAGTACACTGTACAGGCTGCAGTGTTATCGCTGACATTGAGTACACTGTCTGTACAGGCTGCAGTGTTATCACCTGACATTGAGTACACTGTACAGGCTGCAGTGTTATCACCTGACATTGAGTACACTGTCTGTACAGGCTGCAGTGTTATCACCTGACATTGAGTACACTGTACAGGCTGCAGTGTTATCACCTGACATTGAGTACACTGTCTGTACAGGCTGCAGTGTTATCACCTGACATTGAGTACACTACAGGCTGCAGTGTTATCACCTGACATTGAGTACACTGTACAGGCTGCAGTGTTATCACCTGACATTGAGTACACTGTCTGTACAGGCTGCAGTGTTATCACCTGACATTGAGTACACTGTACAGGCTGCAGTGTTATCCTGACATTGAGTACACTGTCTGTACAGGCTGCAGTGTTATCACCTGACATTGAGTACACTGTACAGGCTGCAGTGTTATCACCTGACATTGAGTACACTGTACAGGCTGCAGTGTTATCACCTGACATTGAGTACACTGTCTGTACAGGCTGCAGTGTTATCACCTGACAATGAGTACACTGTCTTATAATAATAATAATAATAATAATAATAATAATAATAATAATAATAATAATAATAATAATAAAAAATAATAATAATAATAATAACGGATTTTTATATAGCGGGTACTCCAGCCTATGACCAGACTCACCACGCTTTACATAGTCATTACATATAAATACATGCACTCGATAAAACATCACTTTTGCTACAATACACCAAAGACGGAACAGTAAAGGTACAGACTATTTACAACTATGTACATAAATTACAAAAAAATACCGAAATTGACTATGTACAACTATGTGCACAAATGACAAAAAAAGACAGAAATAGAATAGCAAAAAACCTATTCACAGCTATTTATATGCCCGGTTAGGCCCAGGAAGAAAAACAGAAAAAAAAGAAAAACAGTATAAATATTTACGATCAAACATGCACATTCCTGACTCATATAGTATAACAGTGTAAATTACCGGCCATAATTAATTTTGTTTTGATTTGTAAGAATAATTAGTTATACAACGTTTTATGCCTTCATATTATTTAGTCCAAATAGTAGGGGAGAGGGGAAGGAAATCCAGAGTCTCCTCTCTGAAAATCCTTATCGGGAAGAGAGGGGACTATAAACTGATATAACATAACATAACAAGGAAATCCATGCATTCTCGTTGGACGACCCAAGTGAAATACTCGAAATGGTAAAAAGCTCAAATCGCCCAACAGTGCTCTCCCTTTGTTGTATACTTGGTGGTCCACATTTGTCGCTGGTCCATATTTGTGGACTCAGTCAGGGGCGGATCTTGTTCTTGTGCCACTTGTGCACGTGCACACCACCCTAGCGGTCAAACAAAAAAAAAAGGATAAAGAAAAGGAGGGAGAAAAGGAGAAGAAAGAAGAGAAAAAAATTACTAATTCTCACTCACCACACAGTTTCATGTACCTCCAAATTATTTTTTTTTTTATTCATCAGATTTAGATCTACAGATATTTCTTGCAATATTAAATTGTTATCCATGAAGGGAAGTTGAAGACAAACAGTTGCTGCTCATTTTCTTTTTTGCCCCTTGGTGCAAAAAGTTGTTTGTTTGTTTTTTTTTTTCTCAATGGTTTTGATTGGTTATTTATTTAGAGGGGTGTTTGTGTGTGTGGGGGGGAGGAGGGGGGACTAAAAGAGGACTTTTAGCACAAAGCAATACTGTTTTCAGTCCTTAAAATAATGCCCAAAATGCACCAGATTGCACAGATTTTAACCATTATTTTCAAAATTTTCCGGGGGATGGGGGGGGGGGGGCATGCCCCCGGACCCCCTAGTACTCTCGCCTGCTTCGCAAGCTCACGCTTGTGGCTATGCCACTTCGCATTAGCTGTGCACACCCCCCTCAACAATGGAAAGATCCGCCCCTGACTCTCCCCTACTTGTCTATCTATATATATAAATTGCTTAGCCGGAAATCCTTCTTCGCCTCTACTATAAAGTTTGTCTCCTATGGACGCTGATCTGGGCAGATGCTGACCGCTGCTGATCGGCCTGCTGTGTGCTCAAAACCAGCGAAATCGTTATAGCCGACATTTCCTTACCGAACGTTTAACCGTTTCTGAGATAAATAAATAAACAAAATATCCACAAACTGCAATAGCCTCATTCCGCGCGCTTCCATTAAAAATCAAATTGAGGTTTCAGCATGTTTCCCCATATAGACCAAAAAATTCATGCTTTTTATATGAAGCCTTAATAGCTTAGTGGGTTAAACTTTCGCCTTTGGTTTCGGGCGACCCAAGATCGATACTCACGCGGGCCATATTTTTATTTAATTTTTTTTACACTACAATATGGATTTTGTTTTTTAATTTTGACTTTTTACCTTTAATTTATTATTATTATTATTATTATTATTATTATTATTATTATTATTATTATTATTATTATTATCTTATATCAAATTTTATTTTAAAACCTTGGTGTTTTTTATGATTTCTATTTGTATTATTCTATATTCAATATTATTATTATTATTATTATTATTATTATTATTATTATTATTACTTATAAACTAATAATAATAATAATTATTATTCTTATAATAACAATTATACTATCTTATATCTAATTTTATTTTAAAACCTTGGTGTTTTTTCTGATTTCTATTTGTATTATTCTATATTCATTATTATTATTATTATTATTATTATTATTATTATTATTATTATTATTACTACTACTACTACTACCAAGGATCGGGATGGGGTGGTACGTGTAGTTAAAAGGGGGCTACGAGTAGGTTTAAAGGGGCATGGGTAGGCATAACGGGGATACGGGTATATATAAGGGGGTATGGTGATGGTCGATTCATTTCATCCATACCTGCGAAACGATCAACGGGGAAGTATCAAGGAGGGTACAGTAAGGAACCAAGGGGGTATGGAAGGAATCAAGGGGGTATGGGGAGGTATCAAGTGGGTTCGGGGAGGTATCAAGGGGGTATGATGAGGCATCATGGGGGGGGGACGGGGAGATATCAGGGGGGGGGGGGGGTATGGTGAGGTATCAAGGGGGATATGGGGAGGTATCATCGTCCAAATGAAACTCGCAGACAAAAGTTCTCTCTGTCTACATTTTAAACAGCATCATGTGTACCCTGGCTTGCCAGGGTACAAAAACCACTAGTGTTTTATAAAACATTATGAGTGACCTTGACATCATACACAAGCTGCAGTCATCGTAAAAACAAAGAATAAGCACACACAGACTTTACATAGGCAGAGCATCGTTTCAGCCCGACGTTTTGGGGACTGAACTCTTCCGTGCGCGAAGCAGGTCAAGGGATGTAACTAGCGGCAAAAGGACTATTGCAGTGTACCCTTTGATGCATGCTGTTAGTTGACTTAATACACAAATGCATATATTTGTGACAAGTTAGAATTAGGGTTTTGTCTGCATGCAGTGTTTGTTAGTGAATATGGGATTATTTGTAAGGTGTGGTTAGTATTACCACTGATAATGGCTGCATATTTGAATTCCATGTACATTTTATCTTATTTCTGCATGGCTTGCTCAAATTATCATGAAAATGACAGAATAATAACAATGTTTAAACACAAATTTACAATTATTTATTTATTTATTTATTATTGCTTTACTTACTCCCAAACTCATTTTTACTGTTTGAATTTGTATGCACTATTAATTCAAATTCAACCACCTAACGTGCTGATCAATAATACCACAAGCATACATAACATAGTGCATACGACATGCATGCAATTTCATACATATGGCATACAACACACATGCAATTCCATACATATATCGCATACGACAGAAAGTAGTCTTATAAATTTGCATACGACACCTTACTGCTATGGCATATGAATCGTATACGAAATGCACATACATATTCTGAGACAATTCTCATATGTACGTCATACGGATGAGATCGGACCTAAATCGTTTGCCATACGTATGCATTTCGTACAGCAATAAGTATTCAATCCGTGTACGATAGCGCATACGATAGAAAGGTTTGCAAGCATTCCCGTTGTATACTTAAAGCATGCTTTTTTGTTTGATGGGTATAGGCTGGATAGGATTACACGGTTCGTGATCTATCCAACGGTATAATTTAAAATATATAAGATCGCACTTTCATGGAGTAAAACAGACAAAAAAAAAGCCGTGTTTTCCCGAAAGCGTCATTTCTGGATTTGCTGTGTTTTGACTTTACGGGGCAGAGCAACGCTGTCAGCGAATCTCATACTTAAGTTCGTATGAGCCATGAAATTCAATAAATAAAATGAAATTCTACAGTGATGTGCCTGTGGATTTGTTGCCGGCTACAAGTAGGTGAATCCCCCAGTTCGTCGACGTCATAAGATTTTCCGAATGCGTGCTTTTTGTGTCCGGCTATCCTTGTGGATTGTTTTGTTCGAATTTTCCTCGTAGATAGCTTCCGCTATATAATTATGGCGTTAAGTGTCAGTAGCCAGTTTCCTCACAACAGCCGAGAACAAACGTCTTCAAAAAAGGTGAGTTAGCTGTTTTCAACATTTATTTGAGCTCAATATTAGATTGAAATACTTCATTGCTGAGCGAAATGCCTTGAGCAAGGAATTCATTTCACTGTGAACCTAACACGCAACAGTTCCTATATATCACAGTCATAACAGGAAGCATAGAGCATTATACAGTACGTGTATGTACGTATGTATGTAATACAATACAATACAACAAATCTTTATTATCCCATAAGGAACTTCACAGCAATGTATGTCAGCATATAAAACATATAATTAAAAACAGTCATGTTATAACATTTAACAGAGCTACAAAATCAATACTAACTTTATATGCATTCTATAAATCTAATCACTTGCGTACTCTCACACTTCATCTTTTCCTTCAAACACCTATCCACGCACTCTAGTTCTATCACACGTATGTCAATGCCCTTTTTAGACAGTTAAAATATAATAAAAATACATACAGACATAATGTATATCATAATTTACCACTCTGGACTTATAACAAATTATTTTGTTGCAACAGTGCTAGATAAATAATCTCAGTTTAATATGAATCTCAGTAGGTCAATAATGTATAACTGTGTCAAACTATAGCCAACAAAAGCAATAATACTGTTGACTGATTATAACAGTTGTCAAAAAATACAGGTAAATCAGGTAAATGGTATATTAAAAGGTGGTTTACAGACATTCATAGTAAACACACACACACACACACATTTTTACACACACTCACAAACACACACACATATTATACACACACTCACAAAAACACACATGCACTCACGCACACTAAGTATATATGTAGGCCTATATACATATGTATATAAGTTAAGTATGCATATAAGTAAGTATGTATGTATGTAGGTACGTATTATTGTAGCCTTACACCGTGACACTCATTGTGTTTTGCTTGTTAAGAGAGAGCTTATAATAAAATTTGGAAGATTGGTTTTTATCACGGCAGTCGGATAGGAACCGGGTTTTGGGTAATATTCAACCTGAAGTGCTTAGTGGCCATTTACCCCCATCGCGCTCCCTGCATACATTAGCACAGGAACTCGAACATTGAGGTTTAACGTCTACACCCACCATTGGCGATAGGGCAGACGGGGATAACCATACCAGGGAAAGAGGGGTAGGGACCTGAATCAACACTGAACCACCAAAGCAATCATACTGCTAAAATGGACAGTGAAAATGGCCACATTTTATATCGCCCACCACGGGATTCGAACCTGGATCATCGGTGTGCCAGGCGAACGCTCTACCAATTGAGCTACGGCGGTGGGACAAGCACAGGAGACTGGGTTTTGTTTATATATAGGCTTTTCCCACAACAGTTTAACTCTTTACTCTTACTGTATTGTATCACAGGCATCCGTGTCGGGATGTTAGCGGTTTGGGGTGTTGTCGGCATACTTATATTACACTAGTGGTTTTGTACCCTGGCAAGCCAGGGTACACAGGTTGCTGTTTAAAATGTAGACAGAGAGACAACTGTTGTCTGCGAGTTTCATTTGGACGATGATACCTCCACATATCCCCCTTGATACCTCACCATACCCCCCCCCTGATATCTCCCCGTTACCCCCCCCCCCATGATGCCTCACCATACCACCTTGATACCTCCCCGAACCAACTTGATACCTCCCCATACCCCCTTGATACCTTCCGTACCCCCCTTGTAACCTACCTGTACCCTCCTTGATACTTCCCCGTTGATCGTTTCGCAGGTATGGATGAAAGGAATCGACTGTTCTGTTCTGGATTAAATTTACGTCCCCAACACCAAAGCATATAGGAATCGACCATCACCATACCCCCTTATATATACCCGTATCCCCGTTATGCCTACCCATGCCCCTTTAAATCTACCCGTAGCCCCCTTTTACCTACACGTACCACCCCATCCCATTCCTTGGTAATAATAATAATAATAATAATATTGAATATAGAATAATACAAATAGAAATCATAAAAAACACCAAGGTTTTAAAAGAAAATTTGATATAAGATATAATAATAATAATAATAATAATAATAATATTAATATTAATATTAATAATAATAATAATAATATATTATTATTATTATTACAACTAATAATATTAGTTTATAAATAATAATAATAATAATAATAATAATAATAATAATAATAATAATAATAATAATAATAATAATAAATTAAAGGTAAAAAGCCTAAATTAAAAAGAAAAATATCCATATTGTAGTGTTAAAAAAAACATAAAAAAAAAATATGGCCTGCGTGAGATTCGATCTTGGGTCGCCCTAAATGGTAGGCGAAAGTTTTACCAACTAAGCTATCAAGGCTTCGTAGTAAATCAATCAATTTTTTGGTCTATATGGGAAAACATGCTGAAACCTCAATTTGATTTTTAATGGAAGCGCGCGGAATGAGGCTATTGCAGTTTGGGGACAGTTTGTTTATTTATTTATCTCAGAAACGGTTAAACGTTCGGTAAGGAAATGTCGGCTATAACGATTTCGCTGGTTTTGAGCACACAGCAGGCCGATCCGCGGGGCGCAGCACCTGCCCAGATCAGCGTCCATACCGGACAAACTTTATAGTAGAGGCGAAGAAGGACTTCCGGCTAAGCAATTTATATATATAGATGTAGCAGAGAGGAGGGTGTTATCGGTGTGGAGTGCTGATTGCATACTTATATTAAAAAGAAAGATTACTCTTATATAGCGCACTTACAAGCTCAGAGAGCTTCTCAAAGCGCTGGCCACCAATATCCAGCAATCACAAAATAGTTTGCTGAAGTCAGGATTCGAACCCACGTCGCCCGATTACAGGTAGCAGAGAGAGAGATGTGAGCGGTGTGGAGTGTTGTCGGCATACTTATATTACAGGTAGCAGAGAGAGGGGCATGAGCGACGTGGGATACTGTCTATAGTTTTATGTCATAATCGAACTGTACTATTGTTATTGTTGATAGAGGTGGTGGTGGGAAGGGTGTGTATATATATATATATATATATATATATATATATATATATATATATATATATATATATATATATATATATATATATATATATATATGTGTGTGTGTGTGTGTGTGTGTGTGTGTGTGCATGAACGCATGCCCCAGTGGGAGTGGTGTCAAAGGTTCTGTTTACTCTCTAACAACCCTGCATTTTACACATGTTGTCTTAAACCTTTTGGGTTAGAAGCGTGTATTATCCCTGCATAGCTTTGATTGTTATTATCAGGTGGATCTAGCACTATTCTATGTATTTTACTCATGGAACACTAGAATCTACATTTTAGTTGACCAGTTTAAAAAACACAACAAAGTTTCACGCAGACCTAGGTTATGCTAAGTGTCAGTGCAAAGTCTCATTCATCATAAAATCTAGTACTGACCCAGTTTCTGTCTGATAACTGTCGGTTACTACAAAGTAGCGACGGTGCTGAATATCACACACACACACAAAACCAACATATACTCCCTTTCAAACTCAGGTCTTTCTTGGGGTCTGTTGTTTGTAAAAAAAAATAAAAAATATACCCATTATTAGGAATTGCAGTTGCTCTGCACTGAACTGAAATATACCCATATCTTAGAGAGGCACGGTGGTCTAATGGTAGTGCTTTGGCTTGCGGATCTGAAGGTCCCGGATTCGAGCCCTGGCCGGGCCATTGTGTTGTGTTCCTGGGAAAGACGCTTTACTCCCGTTTCCTACTCCTTCGGATGAGAGTATAAACCGAGGTCTAGTCTGTGTGTCGCATACATTCCATCATAACGGACTTTAAAGATCCTGACGCTCATGTCCTAGACGGGTGAGTGCCGGTAACAAGAACACACCCAGCATGCACTTAGTCCTTCTCCCCCATCACTGGCTGCCCAGGATTGTGCTCAGTTGTCCGGGCGTCGAACCATGCGCCCAAAGGCTGCGGGTGGGCATCTCGGGCGGTTTGAGTTAGATCCTGTATCGGCCAGCGCTATGAGCTGATAATAATAATAATAATAATAATAATAATAATAATAATAATAATAATAATAGAGGATGCTATGTACGCGCCTTTCCCCAAGGCTCAAAGCGCGGCGATCTATACCAACATACACGCTCACTTGTTCAATGGGAAACAGCGCTATATAAATATCCTTATTATTATTATTTTATTTTTACCCAGACCGTTGCTTGATTCGTATGTCCCGTTGTGTGTTTAGAACACTGTCACTAGTTACAAGTGACGTGGTTACTGGTCTTACTTCTTCTTTTTCTATTTCCCCCGCTCCCCCCCCCCCCCTCCCCCCATCTTTTTTTTAATTTTTTTTAAAACAGCCACAGGCCAATGACACTTTGTATAAAATATTATACTGGTAACTCATCATTCAAATTTCTCGTGTTTGTGCGTGCGTGTGTGTGTGTGTGCGTGTGTGTGTGTGTTTGTATGAGAGAGAGAAAGAGAGAGAGAGAGAGAGAGAGAGAGAGAGAGAGAGAGAGAGAGAGTGTGTGAGTGTGCGTTTATTAGTGCTTCTCTTTTTTTTATTGTATGTTTTTTTGTTGGGTTTTTTTGGTATTTTTTCTTGGAGTGTCTTTTATGTCTTTTAATGTTTTGGTGACGTTGTGTTGATGATGTGTACACCGCACGCACATTCCTTGTATTTCTATGGGGAACAATAACTAGTCTGATGCTGATTGCAATAGACTTATCTTACAGTTAGCAGACGAACGGACGCTAGTTAGAGAGATAATAGGCCCTGTGTATAGTACAATCCCTTCCCATTGTGCCAGTGGTTCTGTGAGAGTAGCATGCTTGTCAGCACTTTGAGCCCACTTTTTACTTTACAATTGCGCTTAATAACATTACATTACATTACATAATTGTTGCTTTAGGTCCAGCGGACTCTTCCGAGCCAAATCAGGACCGGACAACCCCAAATCCGCATAAAAGATCTGCTGAAACAACCCTAGTGGGAAAACTGATTGCCCTCCACCAGCCAGTCACTTTACAATAAAGACATCCCACGCAGGGGACGCTGAGGCTGCACTCTAATTTATCGAACACCCGTTTACAAAAACAAAATAGAATGCAAACATCATTATAAATTATCAACAAAACATATACATATAAAATGCCTACATTGCTAACTAATAACATCATAGGAAGCCCTAGTGACCACCCGGCAGAAAGCGTCCAATATTCCCAAGCTGATCCAACAGACCTCATACACAAATAAGGAGTCTTGTCCCGGAAGAGTTTTCAAGAAAAAAGGTAGGTGACTGGTCTAGCGAAGAAGAAGATAGTATAGCAGATTGATAGAACAGAGCAGGACTGAGAAAGAGCAAATGAGAAAGACAGCGACAGTGGGAATTTAAAGCACTAAATTTCCAGAAAGTGGGGATACTATTTATACTGAAACCCCCCGGCACCCCAACGGGGGTATTGCGCTTAATAAAATTTATAATTAATAATAATAATAATAATAATAATAATAATAATAATAATTATTATTATTATTATTATTATTATTATTATTATTATTATTATTATTATTATTATTGTTGTTGTTGTTACTGTTGTTGTTGTTATTATTATTTTTTTTGTTATTGTTATTATAATAATATTAATATTAATAATAATAATAATAATAATAATAATAATTATTATTATTATTATTATTATTAAGTAGCAGTAGTAGTTGTGGTAGTAGTAGCAGCAGCAGCAGTAGTAATAGTAGTAGTTGTAGTAGTAGTAATAGTAGTAGTAGTAGTAGTAGTAGTAGTAGTAGTAGTAGTAACTCTCACACACACGCAACGATCAATATACCTTCATTAAAACTGCGGCTGGAGTCCAGATGGAAATTCCTCAAAAACCTATACAACTTAATATCTAATTTACGCTAAGTGCTAACGAAGTAACGATTAATTTTGCTTTTATATTTATATATTCTTACAGTTTTGAGTGTGTCTGATATTTGCGATCTTATCCTATCCTATCATATCCTATCCTATCCCATCCCATAACTCGGAGGTCGTAGGGGCACTACAGATGATCGTTTAACCAGCGTACTCCATCTTTCCCTGTCCTCAGCAACCCTGATGGTTTCGCTCAGTGTCAAACCAGTCCATTCTCGAATGTTGTCCTATACACCTGTTTTTCGGTCTCCCTCTTCTCCTAACTCCTTGCACTGTGCCTTGCAGGATGGTTTTGCAAGACCTGATGACCTGGTGACGTGACCATACCATCGGAGTTTCCGCTTTTTCACCACTGAGGGCAAGTCATCGCGTTGTGCAATGGCTTGTGTGATGGTCTGTCGGACTTCGTCGTTGGTGATGTGCTGGGTATAGGAAATGCCCAGAAGTCTTCTGTAGCATGCTTTGTATTCTTCGTTGTATTTGCGATAGTTGAACCTGAATTTCGTGTCCGACCTTTCAAATTGTCGTCTGCTATGGTCATTGGGCGACTTATATTAATAATTTCCCTTCCTTCGCCGCTCCACCCATTTTCTCCTTGTAACATCATCTATACAGGCGCTGCTCACACATGGAGTTACCGGTCCGTGCTCCAACGCTACCAGCGTGTGTTGGAAAGGCTTTGGTTGTGCTGTTTGTATGCGACATGGTTCTGGGCCTGTGGCATCGGGTGTCGCTTAATGCCTGTTTAGAAGGGACCCTTTGTTCGACTAGCGAGGCAATCTTATGAAGGAACCGAATCCCATTTTTATTTTATTTTATTTAATTTTTAAAGCTGCGTTCGTGCTTATTTGAGGGTTTTCCCGCTCAATAATGTGGATTAGTAATAAACTCTTCTCTGACCATCCTGTTGTTTGCATGTGTACATGTCCTGTTCGTGACTTTATTCGTTGTTCAGATGATGACAAAGCCGCTTGTGTTGGGCAACAGCAGAATCGACCTGCCTGATGGTTACGCGGGACCGTCTTCATTTGTCGTCACCACTCGCAGTACGCGCTACTCTCTCAGCCACTCCCTCTCCGGCCTGCAGTGCAGGAATTTAAAGTAAGTGACAACTGGCACCGACGTCCTCCTCCTCCTCCTCGTCATCATCATCATCATCATAGTCGTCGTCATCATCATTAGTAGCTAGATCACCATCAACAGCGGGAGCAACAGCGTCGTAGTCGTCGCGGTTGTCCCCGTTTTCATAGTAACAGTAGCTTTTTAGTGGTTTATATGATTTATATATATCATCCAGGATAACGATAATGATGATGATGATGATGATGATGATGCTGACGATGATGGTGATGATGATGGTGATGATGATGATGATGATGAATTATTATTATTATTATTATTATTATTATTATTATTATTATTATTATTATTATTATTATTATTGTTATTATGATTCCTGTTGTGCGGCTAGTCACTTTCAGCTCATAGAAGTGATAGCAGCCAATGACGTGCCCGTGGCCGATTGGTCACACACTCAACTGACGCAACATCTGAAAGAACAGTTAGAATACGTCATAGAGTGTCACAGTCACGTTCGCGCTGATCTCAAACTGGTACGTCACACATTGAGTTCCTTCTTTTCTTCTTGCACTCTTCCTTCTGGTAGTAGTAGTAGTAGTAGTAGTAGTAGTAGTAGTAGTAGTAGTAGTAGTAGTAGTAGTAGTAGTAGTAGTAGTAGTAGCAGTAGTAGTAGTGGTAGTGTTAGTAGTAGAAGTAGTTGTTGTAGTTGTAGTTGTTGTTGTTGTTGTTCTTCTTCTTTCTTTCTTTCTTTCTTTCTTTCTCTTCTTCTTCTTCTTCGTCTTCGTCTTCTTCTTC